>JANAVB010028397.1:6197860-6284954 GCA_029216955.1 Iris pallida
CCCTGCACCGGAGTATTTGTTTGAATGTTACGGAGAAGTTATTGTTGTTCTCTTGAACCCAGAAGCTTTTCGACCTGACATAACGACTTCTCATCCATTGGGCCCATAGAGATGTGCCCTGTATAAATTTCCATGCTAATTTTAAGATGGCAACGTCTCGTTGTATCCATAAGGATCTGAGTCCCAGTCCTCCTTCCTCCTTTGTTAAGCAGAGATCCTCCCATGAGATGGCATGGATACCTCCTCTCCAAATAAAGTTCGCACATAAAATCTCAATTCTCTTGATTGTCTTGTTTGGGATGTACAAGGCCTGCATCCAATACATCGTAATAGCATATATTACTGCCCTTACTAATTTAATTCTTCCACCAAACGAGAGGACTTGTGACTGCCATCCTTCCAATCGGTTGGAGACGTATTGAATTAAGCCAGCACAATCAGTGTCCCGAACGGCATTAATGGATAGCGGCAATCCAAGGTACTTGACCGAGAGTTGCCCCATATTAATTTGCATTAACGCGGGCCACCGTTCCTTCTGAGGATAATCTTTGTTGACATACATCATACTTTTGTCTTGATTAAGTTGAAGGCCGGAAACTTTTTTAAACTCCTCCAGAATAGTTAGTAGAGAAGTAAAACGGCTCTCCGAAGGCTCCATAAAGACCAGTAGGTCGTCTGCATATATGAGATGCGATATACTCGGAGAAATACGATGGTAAAGTGGTCGAATATTACCCATAATAACCGCGAGATCCATCTTGCATGTGAAGTGCTCCATGACAGTGGTGAATAAATATGGGGAGAGGGGATCTCCTTGGCGCAGTCCCCGGCTGCTTTCGAAGAACCCCATTGGTTGCCCTTTGATGAGTATCGAGAATGTAGGCGTAGTAATGCACACCCGAATCCTGTCTACACACCATCTGCAAATCCCATACTTTGTAGCACCTCGCATACAAAATCCCTGTTCACCATATCATACGCCTTCTGTAAATCTAGTTTAATACACCCTTTCTGCCCTCCAGCCTTGTTGAATTCACGAACAAGTTCGTGTGCTAGTAAGCAGTTCTCCGCAATGGCCCTTCCTTTTATGAATGCAGCTTGATTCGGTGAGATGAGTTCCTGCATCAAACATTGCATTCTAGAAACCATAACATTAGTAATGATTTTATATATGAAGTTACACAGCAGGCTAGAAAGCAAGATCAAATCAAAGGCAGTCATTGAGAGGAGGACGCCACACCAATGGACATCCGTCCATAATCTGGACACGAGCAACATGGCGCGTATCTGGGTAATGTGGTTCAATGGGGAGTGGTCGGGCCAGGTACGTGTTCTTACTGATCAATTAATTTGTATTGATTTTACAAACAAAGGAGGGCTCAAAGCTACAATCGCGACAATCTATGGCCACAATGATCGTAGACTGAGATACAATTTATGGAAAGACATTATCCAGATTGCTGCTAATGTTGATGATAGCCTCCCGCTTCTCCTTTGCGGAGACTTCAACGCGATTCTCCGAGCGGAGGATAAATTGGGGGGCAGACAGGTGTCAGCGCCCATCCTCAACGACTTCCAATCATGTCTGCTCCAATCGGGACTCCACTGCTTATCCCGAACGGGTCACCTGTGGTCCTGGAACAACAGTTCATCTTCAAATCGAGTGGTTTGCCAGCTGGACAGAACGCTCTGCAATCTCAAATGGTTGACGACATTCCCGGCGAGTTGTGCGGAGGGCCTGACGTGTGGCACAAGTGACCATACCCCATTGCTGGTACGACTGACCCAGGAATTACCCAAGAAACGGCGGCCATTCCGTTTCAATAATGCGTGGCCATCCATGGAGGGGTATGCCCAGGCGGTGGAGCATGGCTTAGCGTTGGACCATCATGGTAACATCCAATACAGCATCGTCCAATCACTCAAACATATAAAGAATGCTCTGAAGAATTGGAACCGCACGCGGCCGGCCAATAATTTAGCGGAGAAGGAAGAGGAGCTTGCTGAGCTCCAAAGCCAGCTCCAACTCGATCCGTTGAACCCAACTCTAGCAGACAAGGAAATTGCTATGCAGAAGTTAATTCGGCAGCTCCGTTTCCTGGAGGAAGTGGAGCTACAGCAACGGGCCAAATGCGTGTGGCTCAAGGAGGGGAACCGGGGTTCCAAATTCTTTCACTCTACGATCCGAGCCCGGCAGAATAGGAACTCCATCGGATCACTTATTGATGATGAAGGGAGGGTACTTACTGAAGGAAGCATGATAGCTAATGAGGCTATCTCCTACTATACCAAGCTGTATAACCAAACAGATTATCCGACTACCTTTCCGGAAATAATATGCAAAAGACTCATTACGGATGAAGGCAATGCGCAGCTTCGAAGCGAGATCACTATGGAGGAGATCGAGCAGGTAGTTAAACGTGCAGATATCAATAAAGCCCCCGGACCGGATGGGTTCAGTGCAGGGTTCTTCAAACAGCACTGGGACCACTTCCGCACTCCAATTCTGCATATGATATATATATATATATATATATATATATATATATATATATATATATATATATATATATATATATATATATATATATATATATAACAAATCATAATATAAATTTAAATATTTAAATTATTTTTTGATAAAACTGGGAAGAAAGAAAAATAATTTTACGTGCATGTACTTTTACTAGTAGTTTATAAATTATTTGATTAATATAACTTTTTCATAACTAGTTAGCAAAACATATAATAGTAAAATTATATAGTAATTATTATTATACGTTATAAGGGTTATAATTAATTTGAAATAATAGCTACTTAGCTGAAAATATAATATTTAAAATTAATTATCAAACAAATAAATAAATAATATTTTTAATATAAAATTTGGATAATTAATAGGGTAACTAGAATAATCTGTTAAAATTAATTATTTGTATTCACTAATTATCTTTATTTGTTAAACTAATTATTTAGCTTTATTAGTATTTAATGGTTATATTTTTTTTTTATATAATTAGTTCTCATTCACTATTATTATAATATTTTCTATCACTTTTCACTTCTTCACTTTATTATCCAAATCAAAAGCATTATCTTCTTACAAGGAGACAAGAAGTGCATGGGTTTCATATACTTTTCATACCTTGTAATGGGTTGTTTGGATAGGTGTAACATACAAAAAGTGTGAAAGTGACGTCTTGTCTGTTGAAAGTGAAGTACCTATGCTTTTGACTTTGATATTGGTTCTTATTTGTTCAAACCTACTTTCAATGCTGGATATATGATATTTTGTATGTATAAGTGGGAAATTCATACTTTCGTGTTTGGAAATTGGATATTAGAAAGGTAAAAATTGATAAAGTACATCTTAATAATAACAACTATTAATTATATAACTAAATTAGTAATATTTTATTAATATTAATTTTTTATTTAAGTATTAGTAATGAATATTGCTATAAAAATTTAAGTAATTATAATATATTAAATAATATTACGGTTGTGCATTATCCCTATGAATTATTTAATGTTAACTAAAAATTGATACTAATTATTTTAACACCAATATAATAATAATAATAATAATAATAATAATAATAATAATAATAATAATAATAATAAGTAGTTAAATATTATTTATGTTAGTTAGTTAAATAATTAGTAATAGAAACTAAATATTTTATCAGTATTAGTATTGTTTTTTTTATTAATACTAAATAAAAATCAATAAGTTAGTTAAACAATTAGTATTAGTTATTTTTAAATATTATTATTAATTTTTAATTTATACGAAATAAAATTTTAATTAATTAGTATAAGTACCCATTATTTTGTTAATATTAATATTAAAATTAAGATTAATTTTATACATAAATGGATGTAAGTGGGATGGCATCTTTTTTTATATAAGACAAGAAGGCAAAGAAGCAAAAAATAATGGTGACTCCAAATTTATGTTCCCTCTTTAATCTTTAACCAGTAAAAGTTGCTCAAAATCTGCCACTTTCACACCCACTTGTAGTGATAAATGATTGCAAGGACAGCCGAGTCAAAAGAATCGAGTATCCAATGTTGCTACTTACTATGCAAAGATCTTTGAGTTTTCAATCCGGAAACTTTTTCAGGAAATAGTGATTTTCTTTACGGCATGACGTCTAAGAACAAAAGATATATTCCACTTTTCCAGTAAGCTTTTTCTTTTAATTTCCTTTTCTCTGACATTTTTCTCTTGCAAGCAATGGATCTTACCAAGAGAGCTAGATCCATGAACAAACAGTATTCTGTAGTCGGCTTCATTCTTGGTCAATAATATTTAAGCTATCTTTTCGCAGTCTAGTTGCAGCACGCATGCATTCTATTGCGTAAACTTGTAGGAGACATTTGGTACACAATTTTTTTTTATTACTGAATAAATTTAAGGTGACAATTTTATTGTTATGTTTGAATTAGGTTATAAAAGTTATTTCCGAAAATTAAGAATATCCGAATAAATAATTTTTTTCACAAAACATGATAATTAAGAATATGTGGGTACATAATTTTTGTCTGGACAAAAAAAAAATTGTATTTTTTTGCTTTTCGTACTCTTTTTTATTTATTTTTTCTGTTCTTTATCCTTTTCTCATGTTTTCAAAAAAAAAAAAAAAATTTGTTTTGTTATTTTTTCATTTTGTAAGAATTTTTTTTGTTTTTTTTTTTCAGTTTTTTAATCTTTTTAACTTTTTTTAAGATTTATTTTGTTTTTTTTTTATCTTTTTTCAGTTTTAAAGAATTTTCTTTGTTGTTTTATTTTTGGTTTTTTCTCATTTTTTATTTTTATTTTTATTTTCAGTTTTTTATTATTCATTATTTTTTCGGAAATATTTATATAGTCACCAAATACGAAAATATAAGTTCTCGAAGAATTTCACTACCAAAACTTTGGTTCCCGAGAATATAGAACTCTCGACTATATAATATTTTGCGAACCAAAACTTCCCTTGCTGGACGTGTCTAGTGCCAAAACATTGAAGCTGTCGGTTTTTTGTTAATCATTCATCATCCATATAAGTGAAACTAGTAAACAATTTTGATCATATCTAACTAGTTTAATTACAATAGATGTGATGAGAATGTTTCAATTTTCCTTTGTCTTTTGAGAAGAATGCAAATTATATCATCCTATAATTTATTTATTCAGGACTTATTGCATAAGTTTAGACTAATGACAAAAATATATATATTTACAGAGAATAAAGTGTTTTGTTAAAATTTTAAATTAAATAATAATTAAATAAAAACATGATTTTCAAATGCTAAAATTATTTAGAATGGTCATGAACATTTTTCTGAACTCTTGCTTTGCTTTAGAAAAAGGTAAATTATAGTTTTGTAAAAAAGAAAAGTTGATTGTTTATTATTATTTTTAGGGTTATTTAGTTTTAGGATCTCGTATAATATTTAAAATTTGCGCTTAAGGCTCCATATTATTCAAAAAGTATTTAGTTCTCGTCCTGACGGTTGGTTTGTATTGACCAAATTCATAGACTAAAAATAAATAGTCTTAGGAATACCTTAGTTTTGTCCATTACCTTAAGGTAATCATGTATTTTACCTACAAGGTAATGGATTTTCCTACAAGGTGGAGGGGGTTTACTTTATACTAAGGTATTAGATACTAATGTATGTCTATCTAATATTTTAGGGTGGATGGTTAGAGGCTAGATACTAAGGTATTGGTTATCTAATGGCTTGAGGTAGATGGGTAGATACTAGATAGCCAAAGTATTGGTATTGGAGACTAAGGTATTTATACCTAAACCAAGGTATTGGTATTGGGATACCAATAGGACCAATGTATATGGTATCTTGGTAGGTAATGGTTAGGAATATGATATTTGACTTAGATTTGACCTTATATGGCCAAGGTTGACTGTTTTGACTAAAAGTCAAAGTAGAGTCAACATTTAACCTAGAATGGACTAGAAGTTGACCAGTTGACCAAAAGTCAACTATGAGTCAACCACTGATCCAATTTGACCTAGAATGGACTAGGAATTAACTAGAGTTGATCGGTTGACCAAAAGTCAACTGTGAGTCAACCATTGACCCAGTTTAACCTAGAATGGATTAGGAGTTGATCAGAGTTGACTAGTTGACCAAAAGTCAACTGTAGGTCAACCCTTGATCTAGTTTGACTTAGCTTGACCTTGTTTGACTTTGTTTGACTTAGCTTGACCTAGTTTGACTTTGTTTGACTTAGCTTGACATAGTTTGACTTTGTTTGACCTAACTTGATTTAGTTTGATCTAGTTTGACTTTGATGGCCTAGTGTGACTTAGTTTGACTTGGTGTGACTTAGTTTGACTGAGTTTGACCTAGATTGGCATAGCATACCCTAGAAATCATGCCTAATACTGTTAAACCCTATTTAACTCATGTATATCTCATTTTTAGGTCTGTGACTTCACTCTGAGCCTCGAAACACTGTTGACATTTTCTACCAGATCTCAGGCGAGTACATTCTCTTATAGTATTTCTGTTTTATGATATCGTCTATGTGTCTTGTATTTAGTGTAGATATCCTTGTTCTTTTGACACATTGTTCACACGGATTGGTATTTATCTGGATCCCGTCATGAGATGTTATTTTTTGTATTCTCTGGTATATCTTATGCAAGCCTTGTCCTTGTTCCTTGTGTATTGTATAGACATGATTCCTACGAAGGCTAGCTACCTTCTCAGAGAATCTTGTGTCATGATGTGTCATGGTTGGATCCACTATACTAGTCAGGGACGGAGGTAATAGCATATATATGTGATCAAATCCTTCCTGTGCAAGATATTATTTTTTTTGTGAGTGTTAATCATACACCGCACGTATGATTAGCCAGACCATTTTTCTGTGCAAGTTTCTAAGCCGATCACATGTTGAAACTAGTGTTAAACTCACATAGATAGTAGTTCTTGATTCCCGTACATGATATACACTGTCCTCTTGCTCTTACATTCATCTACAGTCGTGATATGCCTTACCATGATTCCTGTACGTATCATTTTACCTTGTATATTCTTTCTATTTACTACTATATGTTCTATATCGTCTAACTAGAACTGTTATCGAAGATTTGTGCTCGTTCCATCCTGACTGGATATGTTGACAAAATTTTACAGATTATGGCGAGGACGAGTGTCCTAACTACTATTGTCCTCATGACGTAGTAGGCGTAGACCGGGAGACACTTGTCCAGCAGGGGTTAGTTCCATCCAATGAGGCATTAGTATAGTTTAGCTAGTTTAGTTTGGTATTAGACTTTGTCTCTAGATTACACTTGGACATGTTATTATTTTAGTTTTTGTATTTGAGATTGTTGACTCTGGACTTGTATTATTTTTGTGTTGGAGTTTCTGGATAATATTTTCATATCTTATTGTCTTTATCTTTCAGTATCATCTATCCTTCTTAGAGTTTGTGATTGAGTATATTATATTGTCATTATTTGTCCTCCGTTCGGAGTTGACCATTCTCGACAGGTTTTGATATTATAATTGTTGTTAGATAGTAGACCTAGACAGCGTTCTATGCCGTTTCTGTGGCGTAGGCTGAGACGCTGTCACGCACTCGTGCCCTCACTCCGGGTGCGGGTTGTGACAGCGCGCCAGCCCCGGCCGCGTCCCCGGTCCCCCGTACGGAGCAGCACATCCCCACGGAAGACCTCTTTGTTTCAGCAATTCACTAACAAGTCAGTGGCTTTTATCCTTCGACGATCCTTAATCTTCGTGTGTAACAATGGTAGACTTGTTATTGCGTTCGGTGCTTAATAAAAGATGCCTAGTAATAACTCAAAAAGATAATGAAAGATAAATTATCACATGGCTAGGCTTATGTTGCAAATCAAATGATGCTTGTATGTTGCAATATGAATTGTTGAACAGGTGACGCAAAGACCCAAGTATTGGGCGGTAAGTATATCGGACTTCGGTTTGAAAGAATGATAACACTAATGAATAGTCCCTCGGTTGAATAAATGAGTATCCGAGCCTATGGCTCAAGATAAGATGGCAAGATGGTAAGATGGTAAGATGGTAAGATGGCAAGTTGGCAAGATGAAATAAGAACTACGACTTATGTATGGAAGATGTTATTATCATGCATGTTATGTCTCTTATTAGTTGTATTACGTGCATGGTCATGGACAACTTGTGCACAAGGTAGTTCCCAGAACGGTAATCCGCAGCCACGGACCCGGTTCGTCCTAGGAGGAACAAGGATTAATTTCGACGTACTGGTATCGGTATATGGGACTTGCAGTGGGGCTACCTACCTGCATTGCAAAGGCACCGTTATACCAGTAAGACGGTCCAAGATAGCGTATCGCCAGTGACCTTCATATAGACAGGTGTCATAGCTAACAATGTCTTATATAGGCAAGAGTAAGTGGTATTCATAAATATACAGGGATGGCTATCGACCGTGGGTAAGATTCACCAAATTTGTGATCAACATGAATTCCTTATATTAGAACAACATGAATTGCTTATGTTTCTAACATCACTGTGTGCTTCTTATATTTTTTATCAAGTATATGAATTGTTAATGGACCCTAAGACAAGATAGAAAGATTACAAATCAATAGTGAACATTCATGTAATTCACTATTGTTGATTTATGGTGAGATTGGTTACGGCCGCTCACCAGTACATATGTGGCAATGTACTGATCCTCGTCTCCACAGGTGCCGGGAACCTCGTGGATAATCTTAGACGTTGAAGGCTTGCTGTCCGACACTTTAGAAGCTTCATACGTTCTTGAAGTTTCCACTTGAAGAAGAAGGCATTTTGCTGAAGGTGGTTATTGCCGCATTATTAATAAATGGATATGATGTATGGAATAAGTTGTATCTCATTTCAATATTTCTGCAAATTGTAGCCAAGTTTGCCATTTCATCTTGGCTGTTTGAGAGCCTTATATTCTCTGTATTTTCAAAGATATCAATAAAGAGCTTATTTCAGATCATATTTGTGTTGTCCAACTTCTTTGTTAACTTGCCGCGAATCTCTATTCAAAATATCTTTTTTATAAAAGGGAACATGACACGCCTTGTACAAGTGTAATTCCAGACTTGTACGACATCACGTATTAACGAGGACGAACGATTCGGCATGAATCAAAGCAGAGGCGAACGATTCCCCGAATCGGAGCGTGACAGTTTGAGAGCCTTATGTTTTCTGTATTTTCAAAGATATCAATAAAGAGCTTATCTCAGATCATATCTGTGTTGTCCAACTTCTTTGTTAACTTGTTGCGAATCTCTATCCAAAATGTCTTTTTTATAAAAAGGAACACGACACGCCTTGTACAAGTGCAATTCCAGACTTGTACGACATCACGCCTTAATGATGATGAACGATTCGGCGTGAATCAAAGCGGAGGCGAACGATTCCCCGAATCGGGGCGTGACAGTTTGGTATCAGAGCACGGTTTTAATTTCTTGGAAATTTCTTGGTTTTGAGATTTCAAAAATGACACAAGCTTTATTGATTTTTGAAAACTTTGGTTTTAATGTCCCGAAATGAGATGTTCCATACAATAAGTCCATAAATATTTTATGAGACTAACAAGCTTATCTGTTTTTGCAGAGATGACGAAGGCGGGTACCACGAACAATACGAGTAGCTCAAGGGCGGTAGCCTTAACCGACCCGATGGAGAGGATGCTGGCTATGATGGAAAGCCAGCAGAGGCAAAATGCAAAGCAATTTGAAGCCCAACAAAAGCTAGATACCCTACGACAGTTGGTCCGATCAGTAGTAAAAAATGGGGCTCAAGGCACTCCAGTCTCAAGGGAGAGAGAGATTGTGGAGGCAGAGGAATCCTTGGCGGCTAAGAAAACAACTGCTGTGACCGATATTACAAAGTTCAAGAAAATCTGCAACAAAGAATTCAAAGGGACAGAAGAAGCCACCATTGCTATGGATTGGCTAGTTGAAGTGGAGGACCACCTGGAAGCCTTGGGTGTTAATAGATCCAAGAGGGTATCGTGCGTGAAACTACTGCTAGTTTCCAACGCACGCTACTGGTGGCAAGGTCTGAAAAGGATCCTTGCTGGGGTGAATGGGACAACAAAAATTACTTGGCAGATGTTCCGGAAGGCCTTTCTGGCTCAGTATTTTTTTTCGACTGAGTAGCGAGCTAAGGAATTGAAATTTCAAAAGCTCGAACAGGAAAACTTGACGGTGAAGGTGAGACAGAATTCTCAAGACTGTCTCAGTATGCAATTACAAAGTTTACTGACGAAGCATCTAAGGCTCGTCGGTTTGAGCAGGGCTTGAGGCCTGCTCTGAAGGCTCAAGTTGTGGTTCAGAAGTATAAGAATTTTCAGGAGTCTTATGAGCACGCAAAAGAGTTGCACCCATACTATCCTGCGACGACGCCAGTGCAAGCGTCGGTACAGAATATGCATCATAAGAGACCGAACAATGGGGGTAGATATGAGGCGCCAAAGCGCCAGAATCATGGTGGCTATCAGAGACCCAATCATATTGGGTCGTTCTGCAACAAGTACCGCAACAGAGGGCACTTTACTAATGAGTGCAATGTCCTAGAGGGAGGATGCTTTAAGTGTGGTCAATTCGGCCACATGTCTCGCAACTGTCCGGGAAGGGGCAACCAGAACCTTCCGAGGCAGCAGCCTCATCACCAGTATTAACAAAATTGTGGACAGGCACCACGACCCCATAAACCACCACAGAATCAGAGACCCGATGCTCAGGGCCGAGTCTTTGCATTGACTCAGGAAGAAGCACTTGCATCAGATACTATCGTGACAGGTATATTGTTATTTAATGGCATTCCTGCGTGTACTTTTTTTGATTCTGGTGCCACATATAGTTTTATATCTGAAGATTATGTTAAGGAACTTGAAATAAAAATGTCAATGCTGAATGTATATCTTAGTGTTAGTACTCCATCAGGAGTGGAGATGCCTACTAGCATGATATGTAGGGATGGTTACATATGTATCGGGAAGAGAAAGCTATTATTGGACATAATCGTGCTCGATATCAAGGATTATGATATCATTCTGGGAATGGATTGGTTAAGTGCATGTTGTGCGACGATCGACTATACGAAGAAGCGAGTTATGTTTCGACTACCTGGAGAAACAGAATTCTCTTACTCGGCCAGTTCGTCGATAAAGGCATCGATGGTGATTTCAGCTACTACAGCCCGACGAATGTTACATTCTGGCTGCAAATAGTACCTTGTTTCTATTCGAGACACACGCAAGAATGGTGCAGACTCAGCTAACACTGAAGTCGTGGCAGAATTTTCTGATGTGTTTCCTGACGAGATACTCGAAATGCCTCCAGACCGGAAGATTGAATTCACTATCGATACATTTCCAGATGCTTGTCCGATCTCAAGGGCTCCGTACAGGATGGCGCCTGCTGAATTAAAGGAACTCAAAGTGCAGTTACAAGAATTATTGGATAGGAGATATATCAGACCCAGTATTCCGTGGGGTGCTCCGGTGCTATTTGTGAAGAAGAAAGATGGATCGATGCAACTGTGCATCGACTATCGCGAGCTAAACAAAGTTACAATTCGGAACAAGTACCCATTGCCTCGAATAGACGACCTCTTCGATCAGTTGCAAGGGGCGTCTGTATTTTCAAAGATTGACCTTTGCTCAGGCTATCATCAGTTGAAGATCAAACCAGATGACGTTCCTAACTCAGCATTCCGAACCAGATATGGACACTATGAATTCTTGGTCATGCCCTTCGGACTGACCAACGCTCCTACCGCTTTCATGGATATGATGAACAGAGTCTTCCGGCCCTTTTTGGATAAATTTGCGATCATGCATCGATGATATCCTAATTTACTCGAAGTGCAGAGAGGACCATGCAGAGCATTTAAGAACAGTGTTACAGACTCTACGGGAAAATTAGCTCTATGTCAAGTTAAGCAAGTGTGAATTTTGGACGAGTAGCGTGTCATTTCTAGGGCACGTTATCTCAGCGAAAGGTATGTCCGTTGACCCAAAGAAAATTGAAGCCGTAATGGATTGGAAGCAACCCACGTCGGCAAGCGAGATCCGAAGTTTCCTCGGCTTAGCAGGCTACTACAGAAAGTTTATCAAGGATTTTTCGAAAGTGGCAGCACCTTTAACTCGGCTAACCCAGAAGGGAGTTGCATTTGATTGGACTGACGAGTGAGAGGCTAGCTTTCAAAATCTAAAGCAACGTCTCGTGTCAGCTCCAATCCTTATACTTTCAGACGAAGTCGAGGGATTCCAAATATACAGTAATGCGTCCGGATTGGGTTTGGGATGTGTATTAACTCAGAGAGGGAAAGTGATATCGTATGCCTCAAGACAGGCTAAGCTGCACGAGAAAAATTATCCAACGCACGATTTGAAATTGGCAGCGATAGTGTTTGCATTGAAATTATGGCGGCATTACTTGTATGGAGTGGCTTACGAGATCTTCACCGATCATAAGAGCCTGAAGTACATCTTTACTCAAAAGGATTTAAATTTGTGGCAAAGACGTTGGTTGGAGATTATAAAAGATTACGACTTGACGATCGTGTATACCCCAGGAAAAGGCAATGCGGTGGCGGACGCGTTGAGCCAGAACTTCGGGGATCAATCAGTATTGACAAACAAATACTGGAAGAATTAGAGAGCATGGGAATTGCGCTCCAGATTCGTGGCCGCAATGCACAACTGGCTCAACTTCAACTTGAGTCGAGTTTGTTAGTAAAGATTAAGACTACACAGAGGGCGGATGAGTTCTTGATTATGATTGGCAGAATGATAGAAAGGGGTGAAGCAAGCGACTTCCCCAGGCATGAGGACGGATTGCGACGACTCAAGGGGAGGCTATGTGTCCCAAAGGATGAAGAACTCCGAAAAGAAATCTTGACGGAGGCCCATTATGCCAAGTATTCGTTGCACCCGGGAAGTACAAAAATGAATAAAGATTTGCGTACGACCTTCTGATGGCATGGTATGAAACGATATGTGGCCCTCTTTGTCTCGCGATGTTTAGCTTGTCAACGATTCAAGGTAGAAAACCAGAGGCCCGGCGAGGAGATGTAGAACCTCGCGATCCCAGAATGGAAGTGGGATCATATAACCATTGATTTTATAGTTGGCTTGCTGAAGACGCAGCGGAGGAATGATGCAATTTGGGTCATCTTTGATCGATTAACCAAATCTGCACATTTTTTTGCAATGAAAATCACATGGAGCGTCGATCGGTTAGCTCAGCTATACTTGGATGAAATTGTCCGATTACATGGGGTGCCGACATCAATAGTGTCGGATCGGGATGGAAGATTTGTATCGCATTTTTGGGTTAGTTTACATTCGGCCATGGGAACGCAATTAAAATTCAGTTCTGCATACCATCCGCAGACCGATGGCCAGACTGAGAGGGTGAATCAGATACTTGAGGGCATGCTATGGCTTTATACAATTGATCTAAAAACTAGTTGTGCACTCACTTGCCGCTAGCAGAATTTGCCTACAATAACAGTTACCATTCGATTATACAGATGGCTCCGTATGAAGCATTATACGGGCGAAAGTGTCGGTCTTCGATTTGTTGGGATGAAGTCGGTGAACGACAGGTACTTCGTCCAGAGATGGTGGAACAGGCCGTCGAGAAGGCCCGCATGATTCGAGAGAAGTTACTTATGGCACAAAGTCGGCAGAAAAGTTATACAGATACTCATCGACGACCATTGTAATTTGTGGTAGGCGATCATATATTTCTGAAAGTGTCACCGATGCGCGGAGTTATGCGATTCGGTACGAAGGGGAAGTTAAGTCCGAGATTTATTGGCCCGTTTGAAATCCTTAAGCGAGTCGGCCCAGTTGCCTATCAGATCGCGTTACCACCGACATTGGATGGAGTGCACGATATCTTCCATGTTTTCCAACTACGGAAGTATGTGCATGATTCAAGTCATGTGGTAGACTTCGGTCGGTTAGGGCTAAGAGCTTATTTGTCTTATGTGGAGGAGCCCGTACATATTTTGGATAGGAAGGATAAAGTTTTGCGGAATAGAATTCTTCTTTTTGTTCGAGTGCTTTGGAGAAATCATTCTGTCGAGGATTCGACTTAGGAACTTGAAGCGGATATGAAGGAAAAGTTTCCTTCGTTATTTGATCTAGGTAGGTTTGTGTTTAAGTTTCGGGGATGAAACTTTTTGTTAGTGTATTAATATGTAATGTCCTGAATCCCGTTGCGGAGCACGGATTAGGCTAGCGGCCGATGGCCGAGTCGGATGAGACTTGGAAAACTTTACCAGGATCGCGGGATAATGAATTGAGATCCTTTTTTCGTTATGGATTGGACTCTTTTGAAATGATGTCCAAGATGCAATGGCACGGGTCTTGGAAGAAGAGTTCTATATAAGAGTCGCTTGTCCCGAGACTGTTGTCCTGATGGTTTTCGATGTCGCTTTTGCTGTTGACTTTTGTGTGCATTTTCATGATTATTTTCGATGAATGTTTTCATGGATTTACTTTTACTGTCTACGCATTTGATATCGAATCACTAAGAGAAAGAGAAGAAGTATACTGATCAGACATTGGTGCTAACGCAGTGAACCGAGCTTGACATTGCGTGGAAGACCTCTTTGTCTCAGCAATTCACCAACAAGTGAGTGGCTTTGATCCTTCGACGATCCTTAATCTTCGCGCGTAACAATGGTAGACTTGTTATTGCGTTCGGTGCTTGATGAAATATGCCTAGTAATAACTCGAAAAGATAATGAAAGATAAATTATCACATGGCTAGGCTTATGTTGCAAATCAAATGATGCTTGTATGTTGTAATATGAATTGTTGAACAGGTGACGCAAAGACCCAAGTATTGGGCGGTAAGTATATCGGACTTCGGTTCGAAAGAATGATAACACTAATGAATAGTCCTTCGGTTGGATAAATGAGTATTCGATCCTATGGCTCAAGGTAAGATGGCAAGATAATAAGATGGCAAGATGGTAAGATGGCAAGTTGGCAAGATGAAATAAAAACTATGACTTATGTGTGGAAGATGCTATTATCATGCATGTTATGTCTCTTATTAGTTAAGTTGCATTACGTGCATGGTCATGGACAACTTGTGCAGAAGGTAGTTTTCAGAGCGGTAATTCACGGCCACAGACCCGGTTCATCCTAGGGGAACAAGGATTGATGCCGACGTACTTGTATCGGTATACAGGACTTGCAGTGGAGCTAGCTACTGCACTGCAAGAGCACCGTTATACCAGTAAGACGGTCCATGATGGCGTGTCGCCAGTGACCTTTATATAGACAGGTGTCATAGCTAACAATATCTTATGCAGGCAAGAGTAAAAGGTATTCATAAATATACAGGGATGGCTATCGACCGTGGGTAAGATTTACCAAATTGGTGATCAACACAAATTCCTTATGTTAGAACAATATGAATTGCTTTTGTTTCTAACATCACTGTGTGCTTCTTATATTTCTTATCAAGTATCACTACACCAAAAAGGTCCTTTTGGAACGGTAAAATTCCGTTACAAATAATTTTAGGAACGCCTATATTCCGTGCCTATTTATGGGCTGCCAAATTTGTTGGAACGGAATAAAGGCGTTCCAGTAAACATTTATTGGAACGCTTTTATGGTGTTCCAATATTGGAACACCGATAAAGCGTTCCAAAAAAGAGTTCCAACAAAACATTCCAACTTACTCTTCCCCTGCTTATTGGAACGACTAAAAAGAGTTCCAATTTTGGAACATTAGAAACGCGTTCCTAAGAAAAGCATCCCAGAATACTTTTGCGCCAAATTTTGGAACACCTAAAAAGTGTTCCAGTTTTCAATATTTTTTTCCAGTTTTTAATATATATATATATATATATATATATATATATATATATATATATATATATATATATATATATATATATATATATATATATCATGTAGCTTGAAATGATATATAGATAATATATTACAACATAAGTAGTTATGCTATGAATTTCAAAACATGTAGGGTTCCAAGGAAGTCCAAGAAAGTATGTAACAAAATGGCATTTGACAATTTTGTATAAATCTTGAGATTTTATGAAAGTAAAATTAATTAAAATATACTGAAATAAACAAACTTCCATAGCACAAGTACATGGAAAGTGAAGCATGTTAAAACTACATACACTAATAAAGTCCAAATGTCTTACATAAACATTGTATATATGTTTAATACAACTTTACTAAACTATCATGCTGAAAAAATATCCGAGAGCTACGAAAATAATTTGAGCAACATAGACTAATCTCTTCTGACACTTTCGTTCTAGTTAGCGCCTGGGGAGATGATAACCGAGGAAGCAAAACATGTGGCGACCTGTATACATTTAAAAAATCGTTTAAAACCATGAAAAAATAATTTGACCACAAAAACTTATTCATTCAATGAGACGCATAAAGAAAAAAAAACTGAAGCAAAAAGCACATATTGGAGATTGGTTGCTTGTATTTCACACTGAAGAAAAAGCACAACACATATGATAGACAACAACACAAATGAGCAGATTTATTTTTGTGAGCAATAAAAATTATCAACAACACTACAAGTATCATTATAGTTTAAATTAAAATTCATCACATGTCCACATTAAAAAAGGCTTAATTGTAGTTTCATCAACCATGTAACAAACGTCTATTTTGAAGATAGGGAAACTTCAACCTGCTGCTAAATGTAAATGCCCTAGTGGTTGAAGGAACTACAATCAAGCCTTTATTCAGAAGCAGGTAGGATAACATTTACACATTCCTGTTGGAATACATGCATATGAGTATTTAAACAAAACTCAGAATATAACAACAAAATGTGAGATATATATAACAACAGAATGTAAGATATATATATATATATATATATATATATATATATATATATATATATATATATATATATATAATATATATATAAAAAAAAAAAAAAAAAATATATATATATATATAATATATATATATATATATATAACAACAGATATCAATAGTGGATTCCTGACTTGTGTTATCTATGACAACATCACATGAAGTACTACCTCCCACATCGACGATTTCTGGAGCTTCACTCTGGTTATCTGCAGAATTACCATTGGCTACAAAATCACTCCCAAAAGCAATAGAGTGCATCCATAAACATAAAGTTTCAAATGAAAAGGACACTCCTTAAAGACTTGCATCCTAATATTAATATTAATCATAAACGCTACAACCAAGATCAGCTAACTAAGCTATATATTATATGGTAGGAACTTCATGATTTATTTACTCAAGAGAAAGAAATTAAAAAGTAAACTAAGAGAAATAGACCTCATTTTTGTTTAAAGTATTTCTGAGTTCTATGCTAGTTGGAAATCCAAAGAATTGCAAAATAAGAAATTGGCTATCAAACTAATAATATGATCACTCTTTAACCTAAACTGCAACTTCACTACCATATCATTAATTTTCGATATGAAGTTAATTCTATCACGAATCGAGTGTCATCTACATCACTATATGAAACCAATACGTCCAAAGTGACAAATAATCCAAGTGAAATTCGAGTTTTTAGTGAAGAAAAGATAAGCCAGACAACAGTAGCAGAATACCTCTATTCAGGTGGCAGCAGTGCTATCTCAATTTCCTGGAGAGACTTCCCTTTGGTTTCCACCACATTTCTTTTCACAAATGTTGCTGCTATCAAGCAGAAGGTTGCAAATATGGTGTACAGAACTCCAGCACCTAGAGTTTCCAATAACCGCAAGAACAACAAACCTACAAAGAAATTGACCACGTGGAGAAATGACAAAACCATCTTTTAGTATGAATACTACTGTAGATAAGTTTAAGAACACAAAAATTAACATGAATAGTTCAATACTGGCTTCAAGTCCAATCCACACTTGAGCGCATACAAACAGGTTAAATTTTATAACAAAAAATTCATGAATATATTATTTGGATGACATATTCTAACCTTAACTGAGTACTTTGGTGTCCTGATTAAATACAAGTAAATAAATCTACACTGGATTTTTAAAAATATTTTCCATGTTGAAACGAAGTATACATACCCAATGGACAGACATACATACATCCATAGCCTTTGCTCGGATCTTGTTAGGAAATATCTCAGGTAAAAGAAGGCCAGGGACTGGACCAGCTCCTAATGCAAATGCCAAAACAAACCTGCAAAACCACAACTTAGCCAGAAACCAAGTGATCATACAAACAAATCTCCTTTTACTTCTCTTTAAGACTTACTAAATGAGGGTAACTGCACAGGATAAAAATATCGATGGCATCAACCTTCTCTGAGCTTTTATATTGATATCAGTAACAAGCAGAGGTCCTTCACTCCAGAGTGGCAGACTCATGGCAATAGGATAAACGTGAGAATTAATTACAGTAACTGTACTGGATTTTTCAGAATGTTTGTACACTGGAGGCCTCAATAACCACTATATAGAGTATAAACAAAGGTGGTCTTGTTTTTAGAAAGAATACGATACTTGAATGATAACTACACAACTGTTGTGAAGTTGTGCTAGTTAACTGAAAATTTCCTAAATGAAGCTCTGGGTGAGTCATACCAATTAGAGGTATAATAAAGCAGCTAAACCTTGCCCCTCAACCCATTCCAGATCAAGTTCAGTAGGAAACAAGAGAGCTAAGCTCGAGAATCATGCGATTGTTGCATAAGTCAACCCCAATAGCATCCCAATTAATGCGTGATAAAGCATAAGTTGCTAGAGCTAAGCCTGTTCTGTCTATTGCAGGTTCAGTTTAAATAGGAAGTAAGAGAGCACAAGATCCGGTAATTACCACACAGATCAGCCCCAGGGATAAAGCTCCAAACAAATCTAATTATTTTGGTATGTTCCTAGGGAGAAAGCTCCAAATTTATTCATCTTAAAGAGTTTGAGATCCACAATATGCAGTAAATTATGTTGGTACAATAAAATATGGCAGTAATCATCCTACAAAATTATATATTTCAGATTGGCCATGATAAATCACATAATAAAGAGGATTATATCATAGCAATATTAGTTTCTTTTGTTTATAGCAGTATTTCATGATTTAGAAGCAAAAGTCAGTCGAACACTAGATGAGGTGTTGGATACAGTTGGTAGGATGAATTCTAATATATACTCCTCAAAACAGCCGTAAGTGGCGTCCCACAAAGTTCCCAACTTAGATCTTCCCATTCCTGACAAGTGACAAGTGTTATCAAGCTGCCTGTATATGGCCCTTCATGAGTTGTACTTGTAAATTTTCTGATATGTTGATGAATGACAATAATACACTTCAAACAGCTTCATAGTAAAGTTTCTGATATATTGATGAATGACACTTCAAACAACTTCAGATACTTGTATATATGACAGCTTTTAACTTGAGATATCGAAGCCCCAAGTCCTGTCTCAAGTCTCTAGTCTGAGCCCAACTCTAGGTCCTCGTTTGGTTCACGGATTCAAGAAATCCTGAAATGAAACTTGTTCCTTTCCTTTGTTTGGTAGCCACAAATTTGGGAAACACTTTCCTGATATGGGGGAAAATATGAGGGAAAATGGTTCCTCTCATGACCGATGGGATTCATTTTCCCTCCTCCTTTTCCAACATTAATTACCAAACATTATGACAAAAGTAGCCTTAATTTATTACCTATTTTACCAATTAACTCTTCATTATAATTATGTTGACATTGGATATTATTGGAACAATGATATATTTTTTCTTTCCTTTCCTAATAGGAAAGGAAATTTGATAGGAATTCTACTTTCCCATCCCCATGGAAAATACATGGGAATTGATTTCCTTTCCGTGAACCAAACGAGGCCTAGATGTGAAAGTTGACACAAAATAAAATACTAAGAGGGTAGTCAAAGTACTTACGTCAATGTTCCCCCAATTGAGAGATTCATAGTACCCTAATCTTTTTTGAATTTATTTCTTTTCCTTGTCATACTTTTATCTAGCATTTGAAGTAGAAATCATACGAGGAATCTTCTTAGATAATGAAGTTTTTTATCCTTATAGAAATTACTTCTTTGCTTTCTGGTACTGCCTGAAACCAAATTATGAGTATGAGTATTATTTAATTGAACTTCTAATTATCAAGTTTAATTTGTTATATATATGTTTGTTTGTTTTTTCTTTCAAAAAGATGGGGACTGTTATTGAACAAAACACTAAATTTTCTTTGTAGGTTTCTCTAGGAATGAAGTTTTGTGACAAAATTGTAGATTTTTAATTGGACCTGGTACTGATGGTGAGGTAAGGTGGGCATATGATGTTGTTATTTTTTTTTCTTCCAAGCATGCACTACAATCTCATTTGTATATTTTCTCCGTAGATAACGTACAGGTTCCACCAACGATAAGTAGTTATTACAACTGGCAGTTATCAGTTTCTTCTCCATGTTGCGTATTCTATCTGGTGCTTTTCTATTATTTGATTCTGGACAAAAGCAATTTCAATTGAAAATGATATTCACCAATAGGTGGTAGTAATTTGAGTTAAGAAGTCACTAATAAGATATACAAGTAGGTTTTAGAATACATAGAGGCTTGTTACCTTCACAGTCACATCCTTGATCAACAAAATTGCTTTCACCTCATCCCAAGATATCTGAAAGTTTGATAGAAGAGAAAAGTCAGAATGAAGAAATGGCCATCTACAAGGGGGTTACAAAATCTGATCTAGCTAAAAGTTTGAGATTTGAGGTGTGAGTCCCATATATATAATGCAATTTAAGCTGGAATCATCACAAATATCAATTAACTTGGAATGAATTTTTACTATAAAAATACACTTGAGAATGAATGTAGTTAATTTGGTTCAGTCAGCTACGCTAAGATGCGATTGTAGCAAGATAATATAATGATCGAAAACTAGGACAAGGTACCTTGTCTCAGAATGCACACAAATCTTTCCTATTTTTTTCAGATTCCTGCAAAATGTGAACAGAGATTAAGCAAAACGAGTTTCAAAATTAGCCAAAAAATGAAGGACAATGACAAGGTACGACAGATGATATCATTCAAAAGTAAATTATTATGAAAGATAGGTACCTAAAGGCTCATCCCCATAACCTTAAGCTCAAAAAATAGGATAATTTCCATAACAGTTCGTTCAAATAAATATGCAAAACTAGGGGGTCACGAGTTAGTTATGCATTTTTATATAATTAAACTATCAGTTGCAGACAGCCATGCATATTTCACACTTTGACATGGCCACAAGATTACATCTAAGTAAATATACAAAGTTTAACATGACATACGGTTTTGTGAGATTGAATGTAAAGATTAAAAATGGAAAAATAAATTGACACTTGACATATTACATTATTCTCTATATATGGCATAACATTTTTGTCTTATGCAAACTTTACAAGTATATAAAGGTGGAGAAGTTTGTGTGTAGCTTGTTGGACAGAGATGGACATGTGTGTTGTGTTTGACACAGATGAAAATTCCAATATTTGGTGGGAAGGAATGTCATAAACTCGTAAATAATAGATAATTACTAATGGAAAAAAGACCAACATAGTATATACAACTCAAAAACTCACTAGTTCCGAAAGACTGGAACATAAGATTTTTGTGTATGTGGTCAAAGAAGGGATAATAAAACTTTTACTGACTTGCAGTGGACACTTTTTGTGCATTTGCTTTTAAGAGCATCAATTGCCTGCTTGAGACAATTAAAACATGTTACATTTGAAGCCCCACGTTTGCTATTAAAACAGTAGGATACACTATATGCTACTAGTGCAATGGATGTCTGATTCTTGTAGTCTCTCTCCTTGATTTGGTGTCTCGTCCAACAAATTCTAGTTCACCAGAATCTATATGAAAATGCAGTAAATTAAACCTCACAATTCTCGTAGTTATGTTTAAGCACTGCATTGGGAACAAGTAAATGTTTAGGTTATGTAGTATTTGTGTGGCTTAGAGCCCTATGCATACAAGAACTCTAGTAATCCATACAAAAAATTTAACAAACAGTTGGTGTGCTCCACAACAAACAGTCAGTACATCAAACAAGCAAATTAAAAAAAACCATTCTTTTACTGCTAAGGTGAACATATTCATCAGATCCACAAAATTAAAAACAATTACAAATCCATGGGGCAAATTGAAAGAAAAGAAGGGCCTTCCGATCAATTACATGAATCGAGTGGTTTTGAAGCCGATGGACTTGAGGTCGACGACCTGGACGACGATCTCTGATACCTACGCGAGGAGTCCGACCACGGGGATCCCTTCTCCGTTGAACGCGAAGCCACCGAGGAGGCCGCATTTGGAGCAGAACATGTGCCTGGAGCCTCCTTGGCCGAGGTATTCTCGACGTCCTCGGAAGAATCATTGATCACCATGGAAGCATCGACAGACAAACTTCTTCATGGACTCATGGATGATGTTTGGGTTTAAGATGATCCCGTCGTGAAGTCAGCCAGATCCGTCGTGATCCCTAGTGGTAAGAAGAGGGGTTTTCGTTCCTGCATGGTGAGAATAGGGTTTTCAGTTCCCGCGTTGTTTGGGAATTATTGTGGCTCCATGTTGCGAAAAGAAGGATATATTAATTCAAAATCTAGGCACGGTTTGGTGGGTACACTTGATCATAATCACGTGATTTCAATTCCTTTTAAACTTTCATTTGGAACAGTTTGTGTGTGTTCCAGAATAAATAATTTTTATTGAAAATAAAAAATTAAATATTTGGAACGTTTTTTTTATTTTGGCACAATTTTTTCCGTTCCAAAATTTAGGCACGGTAAATAGGCGTTACAGATGAAAAAACGCCTAGTGTTCCTAATTAGCTATTTTGGTGTAGTGTATATGAATTGTTAACGGACCCTAAGACAAGATAGAAAGATCACAAATCAATAGTGAACATTCATGTAATTTACTACTGTTGATTTATGGTGAGATTGGTTACGGCCGCTCACTAGTACATATGTGGCAATGTACTGACCCTCATCTCCACAGGTGCCGGGAACCTCGTGGATAATCTTAGAACGCTGAAGGCTTGTTGTCTGACTCTTTAGAAGGTTCATACATTCTTGAAGTTTCCACTTGAAGAAGAAGGCATGTTGCTGAAGGTGGTTATTGCCGCATTATTAATAAAGGAATATGATGTATGGAACAGGTTGTATCTCATTTTAATATTTCTGCAAGTTGTAGCCAAGTTTGGCACTTCATCTCGGCTATTTGAGAGCCTTATATTTTCTGTATTTTCAAAGATATCAATAAAGAGCTTATTTCAGATCATATCTGTGTTGTCTAACTTCTTTGTTAACTTGCTGCGAATCTCTATTCAAAATGTCTCTTTTATAAAAACGAACACGGCACGCCTTGTACAAGTATAATTTCAGACTTGTACGGCATCATGCCTTAGCGAGAACGAACTATTCGGCATGAATCAAAGAGGAAGCAAATAATTTCCTGAATCGGGGCGTGACAGTTGAGCAGTACCGTATACTATCATTTGGCCAAAATGTTAGTATATACATTGAATCTATCAGCCGGTCACAGATCAGCTATACGCTCAAAATCACTATTGACTCATTGTAGATTGGATCATTGTAGCACTAAGATTCTTGCTTGATGTTTTCTTATTTATTATCTAGGAAAAATATATATAATGCTTTTAAACTGTCCTTGCATCATTATTATTATTTAGAATGCTGGATGTTGATATATGTGCTTGCTCCTCTCCTCACTGGAGACCAACATTTTAGGTGATTGCGAAGACGAGGAGCTCGCCTTTAGTTCCTTCTACGGACCCGATCCGAGTCCTGAAGAGGTAGCTGAACCTAACCAGGAAGCCCCGGACTACTAGTCGTGTCGTTGCTTAGTTTTTTCCATTTCCAGTTGTAATAAAGAACATATGTTTTAACTAAATGTTTATTTGCTCGTGTGGTTATTTCACCTAGACATTTAGCTTTAAATTCCAAAGTTCAAATAAATGTTTTTCTTATTCTCGCATTTTAGAATTATCAACTTGTATACTACCGCTTGACACAGCTTACTGTCCCGTCTCACAACGGTGCAGGCTGGACATGATCCGACCAGACCCAGTATATTGGAATCGGATCGTGACACAAGCCTTGCATAGAACATTATGCTTTCTACTAGAAAATATATGTTCTCACAAGCTGAGTTTTGATTTTCTTACTTTTTCATGCTTATACAAAAACGCTACATACTGTGAATGTAGATAAAACATTTGTATGTGCTAAATTAGTGGCATTGACCTCTCTGGTTCATCATTGTTGTTCTTTATTTGTCAAATATATTTATTTTTTTAAAAAAATGGGCTAAGCATAAAGAAACATGTGATCAGCGATGTCATGCCATTGAACTATTGGTATAGTACAAATTCTAGGGTTCCTATGAGGTAAATTGTTGAATAAGAAACTAAAGTTCAGTTTAACAATGTACAAAGAGACGAGTGCAAAGCAATTCCTACCACCATTGGATATTATTCGACCGACCATGCAACACTGCTAAAAGGAATAAACACTGTTGCTAAAATAATTAATAAATGAATTGATTCCTATAATATTCTATATATCATAGTTAAAAAAACAAATTAGTACGCTGCACCTATGAAGCTTATTATAAACTGTTGAAATTATTCAATAATATGGATCACACACGTAAAATTAATTGTATTGGGCTATCTAAATAATTAAGCCAAATTAAAGTGGTCTATTTGAAAAATTGGCTTAAGGGTATAATTGTCATAGAATTAATGTATAGATACCGAAGATAATTCTAATTTGATGAGGGGCCAAATTAGAAATATCAACACACATATATATATGTGTGTATTCATTAGGGTTATGGTCCCCAACTTATACGGCCACCAAAAGAGAGGTTTTCTCTTTTTCTCTTCTGCATCCCCATCAACAGAAAGAGAGGGACAAAGGATTTGGATTCTTCTTTGTCATTAAGGGTCGTAGTAAGTTGGAAGATCGAACCCAATAAAGAGACGAACGCTTCAAGATCCATCAAGCCTAGCAATGGATTCAGGTGTGCTTCCGCAATTTAATTTATGTTCTTCATCTCATGAATCGACATGGTACAATAAATTTCTAACAAGTGGTATCAGAGCCTCCCTTGTTTGATTTATGAGGTCGAAGTTTCAAAATAATATTTGTTGTTCGGAAATCCTAGATGGTTAGATATAATTTAGGGTTCCAAATTTTTTTGATGAAAATTTTTATGATCAATGGGTTCAGCGTTTCTAGGAAATTTGTTTCTAGAAAATATAACAGAATTCCGAATTGGGCAAGGGATCCCAAGTAGAAGTTATTTTTAGACTCTTTCTGAAGTGGTTAGCGATTTCTCTCTCTCATTCTACATTATTGTGTCTAGAGGTTGTTTCTTTTGTCGTTGGTTTGTATGTCCATGGAAAAGTAATAATTTTTACAATGCCAACAGGAAAGTTCTTCCAGTTTTTGCCAAGTAGAATGGAACTCTAAGATTACATAGTTTGTTAATTTTAGAAAATTGATCAATATTCTTTTATTTTACTCCAGCCAAAAGTATGATTTGTTTGGTTTTCCATTTGCTATATATGATACTGCATATCCTAGCTTTCAAATTTCCAGTGGGAGCTAGCTTCCCATGACTTCTTTACGAGTAACAGGTGTATTTAACAATTATTCAAGGATAAATTCCTATTGCAATTTTAAGAGATTATATATTGAATAGTCAACTTGGGCGGCTGAAGCTAGCATGACATGTCTAAATTGTTACCTATAGCTAAGTAGTAGTTAACAGCATTATTTAAGATCAACATGTTAGAGTATTGGTATCATGTTCCATATGTTGTTGTTGTTCTCTGGATGCATATTCTCAGTAGATTATTACATGAATTTTATTATGTTGGTAATATTCAATTTTGTCAAATTAAAATTCATGCTTATACTTTTGATTACTTTATTTCAGTAATAATCTTATAAATATGCATGTATATAAAGTTTTTTGGACATGATTCAGTTTTGTAAAATTTAGTCAACATTCAATTTTTTGTTGCCTTTTATGACTAGCAATAGTTGTCCAATATTCAAAGTAGACTCATTGAAACAAGATGTCGCCAAAGTGACCTCTCTTGCGTATATAGTCTACGAGGGATGTCGGATGTTTGTGTGTGTATATTCATGCGGGTATTAGCCGGCCCAAAAGAAGGTTAATACTTGGCCGAATTGCACACATACTTGTAGTGATAAATGTGTGACAATTATACGGTTTACATGTGAATAATAACCCGATCCAAAGATAGGCTTATTATTTGACATTACTTATTGTCAACGTTTGATCACTATACCAAGAGTACCACTTGCAGTTAATATCACTGTCCAAAGACTTGATATTAATGATGCACTAGGTATCTTGAGATGGGGTTCACCATTATTTGAATTTGTTTGACTATCTTTTATTCTTTGGTTATTAATTAGAGCATATTTATTTATTTATTTTTGTTCTCTTTTCAGTTAATGTTGCTATAATATCTGCCAATATGAATTCAATTTCCATGCTTAATAGGATAAATTTTAAGGGCAAAAAGAAAAGAAATACAGAAGCTGCTGAGGGCCTGGCTCAAAAGAAACAACAATATAAAACTAAGGGTTGTTTCTTTTGTGACAAGTCAGGACACATAAGGAAAAGTACATTTCTCAATTTGGTCTGTTCTGAGGTTAAAGCTTCAGTACCTAGAAACACATGGTGGTTAGATTCTGGTGCTACTGCCCATATTAGTGTTTCTAGACAAGGTTGTCTGAGCTACCGAAAGCCAATTGATGGTGAAAGATACATCTATGTGGGTGACGAAAAGTCGGTAGAAGTGGAAGCAATAGGACATTTTAGGTTATTATTGGAAACCGGTTATTATTTGGATTTGATAGATACTTTTATTGTACCGTCTTTTAGACGGAATTTAGTTTCAATTTCCTTACTGGACAAATCTGGTTATCATTGTTCATTTGGAAACAATAAGTTTATTCTATCTTTAAATTCAAATATTGTTGGTAGTGGTTCCCTTAATGTTTATGATAACCTATATTCACTTGAAACTATTGCATCTTACAATGAAATCTTGCATGCGGAGTCACGTGGTACTAAACGCAAAATTAATAATGAAAATTCAGCCTCATTATGGCACAAGCGATTAGGTCACATCTCTAGAAATAGAGTTGAACGACTTGTATCTGATAGGATTTTGGATTCTCTTGATTTTACAGACTTTAATGTCTGTGTTGAATGTGTAAAGGGAAAATAGACCAAAACAAAGAGATTAGGTGCCAATAGGTCTACAGAAGTCTTAGAATTGATTCATACTGATATCTGTGGACCATTTCCTTCGGCTTCTTGGAATGGTCAAGAATATTTTATATCATTCATAGACGACTATTCTAGATACGGCTACCTATATCTCATTCGTGAGAAATCACAGTCTTTGGACGTATTCAAATCATTTAAAGCTGAAGTTGAGAACCAACTCAACAGAAGAATAAAAGTCGTCAGGTCTGACCGTGGTGGAGAATACAATGGTAGATCTGATGGATCAGGTGAACAACGTCCAGGACTGTTTACTAAATTCCTAGAGGAATATGGAATCGTCCCACAGTACACCATGCCAGGATCACCTAGCATGAATGGTGTAGCTGAAAGACGAAATAGGACTCTTAAGGATATGGTGAGGAGTATGATTAGTCATTCTACCTTACCAGAGTCACTCTAGGGTGAAGCACTTAAAACAGCAGCTTACATTCTGAATAGAGTGCCAACTAAAGTGGCTGCAAAAACACCTTATGAGCTTTGGACAGGCAAAAAACCTAGTTTGATGTATTTACATATTTGGGGTTGTCCAGCTGAGGCAAGGCCTTATAGGCCATATGAAAAGAAATTGGACCCCAAAACTGTAAGCAGCTACTTTGTTGGCTATGCGGAGCGATCAAGGGTTATAAATTTTACGATCCCACAAAAAAGACAATTTTTGAGACGGGAACTGCTATATTTTTTTAGGATGTTGACTTTGGGGGAAGAAATAAAGTTAGGGACATTGTATTTGAGGAGGAATCTGTTATGATCCCTACTATCACTTTTGACGATGTGCAGGTTTCTGTACCTGTCATTGATCAAGAAGTGAATCCGAAACCTCAACAAGACAATGTTGATTTACCTCTACAAGTCGATGTTGAGCTACCTCAACAAGACAACATAGAGGCACCCCCCATTCAAGATGAGGCAGTTGTTCATGAGGAACAAACTCAACAACCTCAAGAATATGTGCCATTAAGACGATCCACCAAAGAAAAGAGAAATACAATTTCGGATGATTTTATCATATTTCTCGAGGAACATGAGGAAGACCATAGAATATTGGAAGATGATCAAATCAACTTCCGTCAGGCCATGGAAAGTTCCAATTCTCAAAAGTGGAATGATGCAATGATCGTATAAGTCCATGCAAGACAATAAAGTTTGAAAACTTGTCCCAATACAAAAAGATGTGAGGCCCATTGGTTGTAAATGGATATTTAAAACCAAGACGGATTCGATGGGTAATGTGGAGAAGTATAAAGCACGTCTTGTAGCTAAAGCCTTTACTCAAAAGGAAGGGATTGATTTTAAAGAGACTTTCTCTCCGGTTTCTTCGAAAGACTTTTTTAGAACAATCATGGCACTTGTTGCACATTTTGATCTTGATTACATCAAATGGATGTCAAAACGGCATTTCTCAATGGTAACATTGACGAAACTATTTATATGGTGCAGCCAGAAAACTTTGTGTCGGTAGATCCAAAGAATATGGTTTGCAAATTGACAAAATGCATTTATGGACTCAAGCAAGCTTCTCGTCAGTGGTACTATAAATTTTACTAAGTTGTTACCTCGTTTGGTTTTGAGGTTAACGTTGTTGAAGATTGTGTGTATCACAATTTCAGTGGGAGTAAAATTATTTTTTTGGTTTTGTATGTTGATGACATACTGCTTGCCACAAATGATATAGGCATATTGCATGACACTAAGAAATTTCTATCAAATAACTTTGAGATGAAAGATCTACTTTGAGATGAAAGATCTTGGTAACGTCTCTTTTGTATTAGGAATTCAAATACATCGAGATCGTTCTCGAGGTATTCTTGGATTATCACAAAAGTGCTATATCGATAAAGTGCTTAAAAGATTTGGCATGCAAGAATACAAACCAGGTGACACCCCAGTCACTAAATGAGACAAGTTCAGTCTCAATCAGTGTCCTAAGAATAGCCTTGAAATTAAGGAAATGTAATTGATCCCCTATTCATCAGCTGTGGGGAGTCTAATGTTTGCTCAGGTGTGTACGCGTCCGGCTATTGCGTACATAGTTAGAATTCTAGGCAGATATTTAAGTAACCCTGGGATGGATCATTGGAAAGTAGCCAAACGGGTGATGAGATACTTACAGAGAACAAAGGATTACATGCTCACTTATAGGAGATCAGATCAGCTGGAGATCATAGGGTATTCCGACTCTGATTTTGCTGGATGCCAAGACAGTAGGAGATCCACGTCAGGTTATGTTTACATGTTAGCTGGAGGAGCTATATCTTGGAAGAGCGTCAAACAAACACTCATAGCTTCGTCCATTATGGCAGCAGAGTTTATAGCATGTTTTGAGGCATCTAATCATGGAATATGGTTGCGAAATTTTGTCACTGGGCTGCGCATTAAGGAGGGTGTTGAAAGACCACTCAAGTTATATTGTGACAATAAATCAGCAGTACTATATTTTAATAACAACGTGAGCTCGTATAAATCAAAGCATATTGACATAAAGTTTCGAGTTGTGAAGGAGAGAATTCAGAATGGTGAAGTGTCCATAGAGCACATTGGGACGAACTCCATGTTAGCGGATCCGCTCACAAAAGGGTTACCACCCAAGGTCTTTCATGAGCACACTGCTCATATGGATGTTATCTCATTTGATGATATGTCATTTTAGTGGGAGTTTGTATTTTATATATTTGGATGCTATTTGGTTTTGGACACATTTATGTATTAAAGTATTTTGGATATTTATCTGAACAGATATATGGAAATTCAGTCCATTCTGTTTTTATTATGTTAAAGTATTGATCTCATTAAAGTTAAGGAGGACCAGTTGAAAATATACATGTATTGATCATATTGCGTGTAATTTCTATGCTACGCATCCATGATTGATCTATGTCGTTTAGCTATGTCACGTCATGCTCCCAGAATTATGGCGAGCCGGTTACGTAACATCATCTCCAGGCTACGCGACATACGAATACGCCAGTATCCATATTCGCGATTGTCGCCCGTAAGGTTCGTGCATAGGTAAAAGCAGGTCACAACTTACATAAATTTAAGTCCACAATAATCTAAAACTAAGACATTCTAACTAAATGAACATGAACATAACTATTTCTACCCAGTATAATTTTGAGCCCTGCTATAAGTAATACAATTATACCTTAAACAAGTAGAGAAAAAGAATTCTTGTTCTAACTTGAACGTCTTCAATGGTATCATCACGTCCTTGATCTCCAGTTGTCCTTCAGTACCTGATAGCGGCTTCACTTGGTACACTGCTACATAACCTAGTGAACAATACTAGGTCGTTTAGAAACGATAAGAAAGTCCTCGGCCAAAAAACGGTTAAGGAAAATATAATAGGAATGAAACATAAAGATTTTCTATTAAGAGAATAGGAATATGCAAATTTACATTGTTATAGTTTTCATTCATTTAAAGTAGTATAAACGTCCTTTTGACTTTATTTAAAATGGGGTAATTTCCTTCTAAAATGAGATGAAATTTGAAGGACTAAACCATCTACCCGATGTTACTGTCGATGTAGATGTAAAAATTTTCGAGCTTCCCTTGAGCTTATCATAAATTTTGCCTCCCTTGGACAAAATTGAAATTGCCTCCCTTGGGCTAACCCTAAAATACAATACAATTTGGAGAACAATTCCTGAATATTCATAAAATAGTTTTCCATCAACAATCCCGTTAACCTGGGATCAGGCTGTGAATTTGGCGGCACGGTGCTTAGTATCCGGCCTGGAGGCTCCCTTGGGCTTAACAATCACCTATTCGATGTTACTGTCGAAATAGATGTAATAATCTGGAGCCTCCCTTGGGCTTAGTTTGCCTCCCTTATGCAAACGAAATAAGAGCCTCCCTTGGGCTTAGTTTGCCTCCCTTGAGCAAACGGAAATACGTGAGTTAAGCCTCACAAACTCGATTCGCATGGCCTTACGAACGAGTAGAAAATTTACTGATCAGCTTTTTAAATTAAGTATGCTATAGGACTATTTAGGGATATCCAGGTTGTTCTCCCCCACCCAATGCTTCCTAAATATTACTAAGTATCCTTCCTAAATGATTTTAGGTCTTAAGGAATAACCCGATTTTTCTGAAAGTCGGGAATTGACTCTCTTTAATTTTCCAAAAATTTCGGCAGAGTCTCCTTTGTATTTAGAGACTCCAAAAATTCACAAGAGACAAATATATATAAGAATTAAAATCCGGGTTCGTCGACCCCTTCGGTGGAGCAACTCTCAACACCGGAACCACACAGTTAATAATTCGGGTTCGCCGACCCCTTCGGTGGAGCAACTCTCAACACCGGTAACCACGCAGTTTAATAAATAAGAAAATATCGAAATAAGAAAATTTTCCTTCATACCTAAGCATGCTAGCACTTATTCATTCGCAATATTCTTTGGTGCTACATAATTCAAGTAAGCACATAGCTATTGCACATTTTTATCAAAAAAGTTTCTAATACTACATTTAGTGAATAGATTTCCAAAATTAAAACCTAATATGCTCAATTCAACTTATACTTCATATATTAACCCCTTGAAAGTACCAACTAGCAATTTCTAACTTGAAAAAAATTAACAAGTGGGTTATCCTAACATCCTAGTACCTATAAATACCCATTTTAACTGAGTGTTCATGATAAATTCGATCATTTAGGCATAATTGCAATTTTGTCCAGAATTGAAATATCGCCTTAAATTGATAATTTGTAGAGTTCACGTATTTCAAAGTAAAATTTAAACAATCACTAATATATATATGTATCATACTCATAATCCATAAGATCCCAAATGTGGAAATTCCAATTGTAGACATATAAAATTGGATATATATATATATATATATATATATATATATATATATATATATATATATATATATATATATATATATATATATATATATGTGTGTGTGTGTGTGTGTGTGTGTGTGTGTGTGTGTGTATGGTACATATATACATATATATTATTGAGTTGTGTTCTTGCACCTCTCTTTATACACATATACGCTCAAATTAGTATACATGTAAGTAGGTTATGCATATGTATTCATGTATGTAGTCTTCCCTTTAATAGGAATAAGAGTTAATATTTTGAGTTAAAAGTATTACATATATATATATATATATATATATATATATATATATATATATATATATATGTATATATATATATATGTATGTATATATATATATATATATATATATATATATATATATATATATATATATATATATATATATATATATATATATTTATATAAAATATATATATATATATATATATATATAAAATATATATATATATATATATATATATATATATATATATATATATATATATATATATATATATATATATATATATAAAATCACAACAAAAATTCAGATTTTGGAGTGTCCATGTTGTGTTCGACAAGTTGTGTCCAAGTACGTGTATATATAAGTAGCAGGTGCTCATGTTTATTTTCGTAATTCATGGGTTGTGTTTATACTAATTACACAATTTCTCATGCATATATATATATATATATATATTTTTTTTTTTTTTTTTTTCATGCATATATATATATATATATATATATATATATATATATATATATATATATATATATATATATATATATATAAGTGTCCAAAACTCTAGCTAAAAATGTCTACATAATTATGTTGCCCAAATCAAGTACTTTTATGCTTGTAAGAGAAGTTTATGTTAATTTTATCCTATAACTTAAATTTGGACATAATTTTTATTATAGAAAATATCAACAAATCAATGATTTATTCAAAATCTCTATGGATTTACTCAAGACCTTTATGAATTGGATGCATTGGTTTTACAATTTTGATACGTTGGACTTCTTCATACATGAGTATCAGAAACTTCTTAGTAAGGAGGATACAGAAAACACAATCTTTAATTTAGAGTCTTAACTATCCCTTCTTCTTACCGATATTGACATACCAAAAATATTAGTAATAATATACATATATTAGATTACTCAAAAATTTCTTTACCACTTTAAGTCTAAGCACTAGAATGTCATGCTCCATTTTATGATAAGACTTACAAAACTTATAATCATAAGGACAAAAATTCTCATTCCTATATATATATTTATATATGTATATATACATATATTGTGTCCAACACATGTGTCCATTCATAAATATGTCTCATGGTTGTTTTATATATATATATATATATATATATATATATATATATATATATATATATATATATATATATATATATCACAACAAGATTGGGTAAATAATTTGTACCAAATTCAAGCTCATATACACCTTACAATTTTATGAGGTTGGATTTATCACTAGTGCTCATAATTTTCAGAATTAAATCTAAACCAATTTAATTCAAGAAAATTAAGGGAACCTAATATTGGAACAATTTCAAGAATAGAGGGGGAACAGGACTTGCCTTAGAAAAAATTGGGTTTGGAATTGAGGCTAGGGCTTGGATCTTCTTATCTTCAATTACTTCTTCCTTCTTCTTTGTTCCATCTTCATCTTCTTCCAATCCTTCTTCTTCTTCTTCTTCTTCTTTTTGAAGATAAGGGGGGTTAGGGTTTGATGATGGTGGTGGTGATGATGGAGATGGAGATGGAGATGATGTTGTTGGAGGTGGTGATGGAGGATGGAGATGGAGATGATGGTGTTGGAGGTGGAAATGAAGGAGGAAGAAGAGGTGCCCAGAGAGGGGTGGCCGGCGGTCTGCGGGCGACGGCGGCGGCAGACGACGGCGGCGGCAGACGGCGGCGGCGGCAGGTGGCGGCAGCGGGCGGCAGCTGCACGTAGGGATGGGGGGGTGTATGTGTGGGTGTGTGGTGTGTATGTGTGTATGGAGAGAGAGGGGGGTTATTTAAAGATGGAAAAGGGGGTGAGGTGTCCCTTTCTAGGCTTTTCCTCTCTCTTTTTTTCATGGTGAGGTGTCCACTTTCTAGGTTTTTCTCATGGGGACACATAGATGCATTAGGTGTCCCAACAATTTAGAAAATTGCAAAACAAAATTTTAAGGTCCTATTTACAGATAAAAATGTAAATAGTTAGATAAAATTAATAACTATTCTAAAAACAAAATTTCAACAGTAGGAGAATAATTGTAATTGGATTTTTTTTGAATAGTAAATAAATTTATATTTATATAATCCCCATACCGTATTTTAGAATACGACTATTACACTCTACCCACCTTACAAAAATTTCGTCCTCGAAATTTAAATGTAAATATAAGCTTTACAAAATCAATTATCGAGAAAATGAAATATTCTACCCACCTTACAGAGATGAAGTGGTAATTTATTAAATAATAAAATGAAATATCTTGCAACATATTCATCAGTAACTTCACGGAAATAAAGACAATTTGAAAATGCTAGATATCATAAAAGATTTTTAAAATTCCATATAATCAAATGAAATAGTCAGATACAATGTTATTTCAACCGATAACCATGTATGATCCTTGAATTCAAAATTATATTTCTTATTCTCATTTGTTTGGCGTGATATAGTAATCTTGTGCCTCGCCATTGCGCATATGGCTGCAATCAATATATCGTTTCACTATCAGGATTCATGGCTGCAGCTTTTGCTACCACGCCAATGATATCCATAGAATGAGTAGGAATCATGATTGTGAAGTAGCTTTACAGGTCATGATATTCTTAGTAATCTAAAATATATTCAAAAAGCAATACTTAATTTCAAGTTCTCCAAATATCATCAACGTTATTTTATCATGGTATCAAAACTAATAGATAATATTATAACATAAGATAAACTCATAAATCTATATTATCAAAAGCACTATATGTCGTTTTAAATGACATTTTTCAAATTCCAAATCGAGTAAAATGAAATCAAAATTCGAATATCAAGTTCAAAAATTGATTATAAAAAATTATGTCTTGATCCCCGAAAATTTATTAATTTCCTGAATCATGTTTCGAGAATATGTGCCTCGCCAATTTGGATGGCCAGTCCGAATGGCTACAACAACTTCTCATTTCACGATTCATTAGAGAATTTTTGGTCTCAAGACACAACAAGTATTCATTCACATAAATATCATTTACACAAATTCCAATCAAAGCATTCACTTCACAGAAAAGAAAAAAAAATATCAAAAGAGTAAATTGCAATTGATATTAGATAGAGGACAATTCCTGAAATGGGGATGCCAGGAAGAGATGTAAATGGAAGAAAATATTAAGGATACAATTCTAGATTTTCATTTAGTGAATGTTAAGTGAAGCAACAAAAATGAAAATTTTGAAGTAGATTGGGTTTGCGAAATAACCAGACCGCAGAAAATTCAACAAATAAAGGAGAACGAGTCAGGACTTAGGCGTCGATAGAAGTCTAGAGGGAGTAAGGAATAAGGAATTAGCTTCTTAATATAATATGTATATAATACTCTATACAATAACTGTTATGCAAAATCCTAGGCAAGTTATTGCTAGTACTTTCCTACCCAGTAATCATTCAAAATATATTCATATCTATACTTACCCCTTCACTATTTCTAACTATGTAATGGTTCAATATATATATGAACTCTGGGTTTACTAGAGATACCAAGTCCAAGATCCTTAAGGAGTCTTCTAGATTCTTTTACCAGCTCAGACGAGAATACATGTCCTATTCCCCCTAACTTAATAGGCCTAGAATGATTATGTCTATCTTTATACTACCCATGACCTAGGTAGGGACACCTGATCATAGATACTCACTATAGAAATTTTATTTAGGTAAAGACACTATGAAATACAGTCTAACATAGACAATTCTATTTGGTATCTCTTGGATGTTTCCTAAAACATATCTTAAAGTTTATACCTTAGCCAATAGGGTCTCCCCAAAATCTTGACCAACATCTTTTCTCAGCTTGCATAGGTTTCTCTAGAACTTGGCCTATATCCTATCATTGGGTTGTCCTTATCTCAGCTTGCATAGGTTTTCCTAGAACTTGGCCAATATCCTATCCTTGGGTTGTCAGACCTGCACCTTATCCTGTTTCCTCTATGTAATGTCTGACCTGCATCCTATCCTATTTCCTCTATGCAATGTCTGACCTGCATGGGCCACCACTAAAAGACGTGTCACGCCCCGCTCCCAGAATTATGGCGAGCCGGTTACGTAACATCATCCCAGGCTACGTGACATACGAATACGCCAGTATCCATATTCGCGATTGTCGCCCGTAAGGTTCGTGTATAGGTAAAAGCAGGTCACAACTTACATAAATTTAAGTCCGCAATAATCTAAAACTAAGACATTCTAACTAACTGAACATGAACATAACTATTTCTACCCAGTACAATTTTGAGCCCAGCTATAAATAATACAATTATACCTTAAACAAGTAGAGAAAAAGAATTCTTGTTCTAACTTGAACGTCTTCAACGGTATCATCATGTCCTTGATCTCCAGTTGTCCTTCAGTACCTGATAGCGGCTTTACTTGGTACACTGCTACAAAACCTTGTGAACAATACTAGGTCGTTTAGAAACGACAAGCAAGTCCTCGGCCAAAAACGGTTAAGAAAAATATAATAGCAATGAAACATAAAGATTTTCTATTAAGAGAATAGGAATATGCAAATTTATATTGTTATAGTTTTCATTCATTTAAAGTAGTATAAATGTCCTTTTAACTTTATTTAAAATGGAGTAATTTCCTTCTAGAATGAGATAAAATTTGAAGGACTAAACCATCTACCCGATGTTACTGTCGATATAGATGTAAAAATTTCTGAGCTTCCCTTGAGCTTATCATAAATTTTGCCTCCCTTGGACAAAATTGAAATTGTCTCCCTTGGGCTAACCCTAAAATGCAATGCAATTTGGAGAACAATCCTTGAATATTCATAAAATAGTTTTCCATCAACAATCCCGTTAACCTGGGATCAGGCTTTGAATTTGGCGGCACGGTGCTCAATATCCGGCCTGGAGCCTCCCTTGGGCTTAACAATCACCTATTCGATGTTACTGTCGAAATAGATGTAATAATCTGGAGCCTCCCTTGGGCTTAGTTTGCCTCCCTTGAGCAAACGAAATAAGAGCCTCCCTTGGGCTTAGTTTACCTCCCTTGAGCAAACGGAAATACGTGAGCTAAGCCTCACGAACTCGATTCGCATGGCCTTACGAACGAGTAGAAAATTTACTGATCAGCTTTTTAAATTAATTATGCTATGGTACTATTTAGGGATATCCAGGTTGTTCTCCCCCGTCCAATGCTTCCTAATTGTTACTAAGTATCCTTCCTAAATGATTTTAGGTCTTAAGGAATAACCCGATTTTTCTGAAAGCCGGAAATTTGACTCTCTTGAATTTTTCAAAACTTTCGGCAGAGTCTCCTTTGTATTTAGAGACTCCGAAAATTCACAAGAGACAAATATATATAAGAATTAAAATCCGGGTTCGTCGACCCCTTCGGTGGAGCAGCTCTCAATACCGGAACCACACAGTTAACACTACACCAAAACATACAATTTGTAACATTTTTTTAATAATTTGTAATGGTTATTACCGTAACAAAATAGTAATAGTTATAACCGTGACAATAGCTAAAAAACTGTTATGAAAAATCAAATTTTATATTTTATTATTATTTTTATTATAGTCACACTAATAACCGTGAGGACAATTATTTTTTTCACAAAATCTGCATCACATGCTTTGGAGAAAGTGTGATAAAACCTAATCCCCTTTCATTTCCCTCTGAAAATTTCACTGTTTAATCTTTCCCTCCCGCTTTTTTCACAAAATTTTTACTGTGACAAAACCTAATCCGACGGTTCTTCTTTCCCTCTCTCTCGACAGGAGAATCAGAGAAGACCCCCTCTCTCTCGACACGAAATTTTCACTGTGATAAGACCAAAATCAGAGAAGACTCCCTCTCTCTCGACAAAGGTACTTCCGTCTCTCAACACCCGAAGAGGACTCCCTCTCTCGCCGCTTCTTCTTTCCCTCTCTCTCGACAAAGATTTTTTTATAATTATTGTTTGATTTTGGTTTGGTCAGGAGAATCAGGGCTTCCCTCCAATTTTAGGGGTTTGGTCAGGAGAATCAGGTACTTCCCTACAATCAGCGCCTATTTGGTTATGGTTTCGAGTCTTCTCTGATTTTGGTCTTCTCTGATTTTAGTTTGATTTTAGGGTTTTGTCCTCTCTCTGATTTCGAGCAGACCACCTGCCACGAGCGACCTACCTAGGTATCCTTCTCTCTCTATTTTGTTCTTTTTTTTTTGGATCCTATGCTTTGAATGTGTAGATTTTTTTCTTATAGGCTGTAACTTAGTTTCATCTCTCCAAATGGACCTATATCCCATGCCTATTTGTCGTGTTAGTAATTGTACCGGAGTTTTGCCATGAAGTTTTCTTCTTGGGGAGCTTGAGTTTTTGTGCTTGCAAAATCTTTTATTTCATTGTGTTATTTTAAGGGATTGGGGTTGCCCAGAAGAAACTTATGGTGAGAAAATAAATTTGTAAACCTTGGAGGCTTTCTAATGCTCATCAGTAGTTGATGTTATCTCGAGGATCATCATAATAATTGTTGTTGTTTAGTGTTGTCTGATTGGAAAAAGAAATCTGCAGATTTGTGGTTGGGCCTTTAAATTGATTCCGTAATTATTACTGACTGCTGAATATTATGCAACAAATTGTTGGTTCAGTTTGAATGCTCGAAAATATGTTTATGGTGTCAGGATTTGCTCCAGACTTTATTAAGTTTTAGGAGAGCCTATTTAAGGATATTCCTAACCCAAATAGATTTGTTTGAGAAAAACTATGGCTGGAGGATGAGTGTGTCCACTCCTGCAACTTAGATTTTTATTATGTATATTGATATACATTGTGTATTGCTATTACTATTAACTGGACTGTCATTTGAATAAAGTTTTGGTGTATTACTATATATGTAGTCTTTCTATTAGAGATAACTATTAGATCTTCATTTGGTTATACACAAATGTGTATCAATATTGGTTATGTTGGGTGTGAAATGACTTTAATTTGAGTTACTTCAAGATCCACAGTACTCGAATGCATCCATGTAACTAAAGCAAGACCAACGAAGCTTGGGTTCGAGTTCGTGTAATCACCTCTTCTTGTCTAGTTTATAGGAAGTATGTAGGTATCCTATAAAAGGAAGCCCAGTTTATACAAGTCTATACGTATCATAAAAGCAAGTCTAGTTTATAGTTTTTTAAAGACTTCTCTAGTTTATAGCTTTATAAAAGTTCAATGTTCTGATTGCAAACTACTCATTAGAAATTTTTGTTATATAATACTAACAAGGGTGTGTATATATTTTTATATATCAAGCCATTCTATTTTAGATTTTCAATTGTACGATTAAACCGTTTTCAAAATGATATAAAATCTTACTAATATTCATCTTTTTCGTTTGTTAGGTTGATTGTTTGAGAGAGGATATAATTTTTTGCTATCATGTCAAGATCGATTCCAAAAGGGTGGATAAAAATTCCACATAGAAATAAGTCTGAGTACAAAGAGGGTTCAATTTTTTATGGAATTTGCAATGAAGCACTCACTCCCTGGACTTACAACATGTAGTTGCCCCTGTAAAATATGCAAAAATGCAAAAAGAGCTTCTTTTGAAGAAGTTAGAAGGCATTTGATCATTAATGGTATGCTTCCGACATATGATGTTTGGTTTCTTCATGGGGAAAAGTCGGGCATGGATATAATAGTAGGTCCTAAACAACAATTTGTTGAAGAGGATCATACCCATAATCAAGTTCTAATTGAAGATACAGGGCATCGATATGACGGGGATGCGTTGGAGATCCTGGTTGATGATGCTTATGGTGTACACAATGAGGCTCCTGTTGGTGAAGGTGGTGGTGCAAATAATTCTCAAGCAGATACAGTGCCTGAAACTTCTTTTGCTTATGGTCTTGACCATGTCGACAAGTATTATGAATATAAGAGAATTGCAAGCGAGAATTATATCCTAGTTGTGAAGATGGACACACAACTCTATCTGTAATTGTAGAGTTGCATAACTTAAAGAAGAAGTACAATTGGTCGGGAAATAGTGTGACAGAATTGTTGAAGTGTTTGACTGAATGGCTTCCTAAGGGGAACACACTCCCTCACAAGTATCCCATAATGAAGCAAATGATGAGAGATTTAGGAATGAAGGCAAAGTGCATCCATGCATGCGAAAATAATTGCATATTGTATTGGAAGGAGTATACAGATGCAACTTCATGCCCTCAATGCCAGACGCCTCGATTTAAAGTTAAAGAAAAAACGAAGCCCGGAAAGGTTAGGAAGGAATCAAAAGAACTGATAAAAGTTTTGAGGCACTTTCCTCTGATTCCAAGATTGAAGAGATTGTACACAATACCATGGATTGCTAAAAAAAATGCAATGGCACAAGGAAGTAGAGCCTTCGTGGGACTTAATGCGACATCCTTGTGATTCAGCAGAATGGAGAACACTTAAATGCAGGTGGCCGGAGTTTGCTGATGAGGGACGGAACGTTTGGCTTGGTATAGCGACCGATGGATTCAATCCACATGGTATTCTATCTGTTAATTATAGTTGTTGGCCTGTTTATGTTATTCCATACAATTTGCCGCCTTCATTATGCATGAAATCACAGTTTCAGATGATGTGCTTATTCATTCCTGGGCCCAAACCTCCAAGTCAAGATATTGATGTTTTCTTGCAACCCCTTGTAGATGAGATGAAACAACTTTGGGAAGGAGTGTCTGCATTTGACATGGACAGACGACATACTTTCACTTTGAGAGCAATGTTGTTATGGGGGATCCATAATTTTCTAGCATTTGGGAATTTATCAGGTTGTGTAACACATGGTTACAAAGCATGTCCTATTTGTGCTACTGAGACGGAGTCTGAGAGGATTGGCGGGAAGAACGTGTACACAAAGTATAGAAGATTTTTGAAGGATGATCATCCATTCAGATCAGTCAAACGTGGATGGTATAAGACTGGAGAGGACAGACAACCTCCGCCATGTTTGAATGGACTGGCCCTTCTGCAAAGGCTTGACCGCATCAACTATATACCAGGTAAATTAGTGAAAGGTTTGGGCAAGAAGCGAATGGCATTTGAGGGTGTTGGTGGTGGTGATGATGATGATGATGATGATGACAATTATGATGTCAATGAAGAAAGACCAGCGTGGTATAAAAAGTCTTTTCTTTTTTCTTTGGAATATTGGCAATCTCATAAAGTACGACATTGTATTGATTTGATGCACACTAAGAAGAATGTTGTTGAACATTTACTAAATTTGCTTTTTGATAAAAAAGGGCAACGAGATTCGGGTTACGCATTGGACAATGCTCAAAAGCAGCAACTTTGCCTAGTCTTAAAAGGCTTAAAGCTTCCATCAGGATTTGCATCTAACTTGAGCAATCTTGTAAGTCTTCAACCACTCAGTTTGCATATAAAGAAGTCACATGACTACCACATCATCATACAATATTTGTTGCCAGTCATGCTTCAATATGCATTTCCAAATAATCGTGACCTTAAAAGAGCCATTATGCAAGTATGTCTATACTTCAACATATTGTGCTCAAAGATCCTAGATCGTAAGCATGTCCAAGCTGCAAAAGATATGATCGCTGAGGCATTATGTGTGTTGGAGCATTATTTTCCTCCTCACTTTTTTGACATCAGCATCCACCTAATGGTGCATCTTGCTGACCAAGCTCTACTTTGTGGACCTACGAGATATATTTGGATGTATCCATTTGAAAGGTGAGATGATTATCTTGTTGTAATGTTATTGATTTATATGAAAACTAACATGTTTAATTTCTCTATTTGATAAGGTCTATGAAGGAGTGCAAAAACATTCCTAGTAACAAGCGTTATGTTGAAGGGTCGATTGCCGAGGCGTATCTTATTTCAGAGTCTGTTAGATATGCCATGGAGTACATGCCAAATCCATGTGATGGTAATCATAGTTCAACTCACGCATCTTATCTAGTTGAAAATGGTGATGATGTGTATGAGCGCTCTATTATAGAGGGTAAAATGATTAAGTTAACCGGGGTACAATGGAGACAAATTCGAAGATGGATAATTTTTAGATTGGAAATACCGAAACTAGCAGAGTACTACAGGTATCACTCGTCTTTGGAATAAAGAATTGTTAAAAAAAAATCTTTTCTATTTATATTTTATTCAGTTTAAATGATTTTTAGTTTTTATCGTTCGACTTTGGAAACTACGTCCCGTGGTAACACTAAAGTGGCCGAAGTAGTGATACAATCCAAATTCATTGATTGGTTGCACAAAAAGGTGTGTATTTAAATTATAATATATGTCTCATTTACTTGATGTGGTGCTAGTTAATTGCGATTACTTTATTGTTTTACTAGTTAATTGAAGAAGAATGTATGGATGGAGAGCTCTGGCGATACATTAGTGGACCAAGTCGGCAAGCCAAAGCATATATTAAGTACAGGATCAATGGCTACATCTTTTCTGCCCTGAGTTACGACGACAAGGTTGCAACACAAGATAGCGACGTTTGCATGGATGTAATCACCACATTCAGGGCAAGTTCAAAAGACCAAAACTTTAAGGATGATGATACTACTTGGTATGGGATCATCAAAGAGATAATAGAGGTTGATTATTATGACTTTCACCATGTTGTGTTTTATTGTGATTGGGTGAATGTTGGAGATAAGACTAATGGTTGTAAGTTATGCCCAAACTCTAACTTGTTGATGGTGAATTTAAAAAAGTTGAAGAGCACTGATGGGGAGTTTGATGAGCCAGCAATTCTTGCATTTGAAGCAAGTCAGGTTTTTTATGTAGACATTCAAAATCCTGATTGGTCGGTTGTTCTTCGTTCTCCAAAACGAATGACTGATGAGGTTGATGGGCTGAATATACCAAAAAATTTCCAATCATGTATTGTGGAACAACCTCACTTGGCTCCACTATTAAAATGCATTGGGAAAAAAATGAATATAATACAAGTTTGTTGCTATTTTGGGCATTACTACAAGCTTGGTGGCTATTTGGCACTGTTTTAATGTTAATGTTCTGGATTGTTGCACTTGAAGTGTGGACTGTTAATGCAGTTGACTAAACAGTGTATGTTGAAGGATTTACCTTTGTATCAGTGCATCAGTCTTTGTCCTAAACTTCCTTGTTTCAGTCTTAAACATCATTATGGTATCATTCCCTGTTATAATATTTCAGTCTAAGGCTATGAAATCAGTCCCCTTTATATAGTTTAGTCCTCTGTTTGCTTTAGTTTTCAGTTATATATTTAATTTAAGTCCCATTGTCCAATCTCATTTCTCTATAATGTTTCAGTCATAGTACATATTGTATCAGTCCATTTTACTTGTATCATTCTTGGTAGTGAAGGGATTACGTTGCTTATTTTGTTCAGTCAATTACCTATTTGTTCAGACATTTAATTCAGTCCTTGCCTATGACTTTGTATCAGTATCCCCAATAAAGGGGGCTCGTGTATTAGGCTGTTGGCATCAGTTAGATGATGTTTTAGACTATCATTTATAACTGATGGGGGATTTGCAATTGGCTCAATCCTATGCTTCTTCCATGTATGCATGTATCAGTTGTTATTTTTCTATCAGTATCAGTTATATATTTCAGTCCTATATATATATATCTGTTTTGGTCCATATTTCTATATTGTTCATCCCCTATATTGGTGTCAATTTTAGGATCTTTAATTTGGTCCCTAATTGATACATGTATCAGTCATGATACTAATATTGGTATCAGTCATGGACATGGGTTAGAGGCTTTAATCCCTGTCCTTTGTATCAACCCTTGGCATGGGATTCAGTCAGTAAACTAACTGAATGGGGGATTTAGATTTAGTTTTGTCCTTTTTGATATGTTATCAGTTATCAGTCTTTGAATTATAGTGTATCAGTCATTGTATTAGATATTCATTGTTCAGTTCCCTATTATTTTAGTTCAGTCCATTGTTATTTCAATTCTCAAAGGGACAGGACATGAGCATTATAGTGTAAGTAGGGAAAACTGTCTTCAAAGTACTTGAAACTCAAATAAAACCTCCAAAATCATGCTTGACATTTACTAACATTAATATTGATCACAGTGAGCTTACTATTACAGTAGCATGCAATCAGTCAATGAACACTACTTGATAAATCATAAAACCTATGGTTCTATATAAAACCTCCAAAATTAATGTTTGACATTATATCTGGACAGAGTCAATAGTTACTAATTAGGCATTGTCAGTGTCAATAAATTATGAAGCATTTAATACTTCAGAAACTAGTACTTCAATCAAGTTCTTAACAATATTGTTTTCTTTGAGATCTGCTAGCCATATGCTTATCTTCTTGATCTCATTGATGTTCTACTGTTACAACCAAAATCTTTATTTATCTTAATTGGCAATCAGATGTACGCAACTTCGATTAGTTCATTAACAGGTATGGTTCACCAGCTAAAGGATTCAATTAAGACACCTTCCTCGATCGAGATTTCATGAAGATATGTATAGATATCTATCCATATTATAAGAAGCAAGTTGTCTAATAAGCTAGTGAATTGATCAGTTACCAGTGAGAATTAGTTGATAGATCAATTCTTCATGGGGACCAAATCTTTTTCAACTTTCAGAATTGAAGTACTCTTATAACCTGATATGGTATATATGTTACTTGTCAATATGCACCACTAGCTAGCAATAGTTGGAGAAAACATCGAATGCTTTCTAACAAAAGATGCTTTTGCAAAGGATATACTTCAAGTTCTTGATGTGCATCCAGTACATGACTTTGATAGCTTCTAACTACATCAAGCTAGTGATTCATCGACAAAGTTATCAGTTTGTTACGGCTTGTCGGAGTCTACATGCTTGTTTTTATCTTTCCTCATGTATTATGAAAGTAAATTTTTTTATCCAGAACTTGTGTCCTTTTGTTATCTTCAATGAACCATTTTTATCCTTCATAAAAAGTCTGCATTTTAGAAAATGCTATACACTAAGCTTCAAGTATGAGTTATGTATACAACATCAACATCAACAACAGCAGCAACAAAGCTTTTATTCCAATGAGTTGATGTAACCTCCTGGTAGATGCATGCTGGAGACTAATTACTGGGATCAATCATGCAGTTCAGTCCTTACTTTGTTATTGCAGTATTAGATATTCATTCACTTATGTTTTAGTATCAGTCATAGGTAAAGAGAAAAAGGAATGGCTTGAGTTTAATATCAGTTAGTAGGATATAGGCTTTTAGTGGATAAGATATGTTAGGATATTGTATTAATACCACATTATCAAAATCCAGCACTGTCATTGAGCCTCCTTGTATGCTACCTCTTCATTTTGATATTTGTTATTGCTCTAATGTGTTGATGAGTGCAGAATGTCATCCAATCCTAGGGGAACACAAGCCCCCCTCCATCAAAAGACAAAAGATACTTGCTCCATATTGAAGCAAATGGTGTAATTAGAGGTAAAGACGAAACAAAATAGAGTAGTAGATGTGGAAAATATATTCGAGCTCACATCCCAATTGGTGATGATAACTGGAGGAATGTGGATAAGGTGTACACTGACGTTCTTTGGAATTCGTTGATGGTAAATCACTCTTTTGTTTTACTTCTTTACATATATTTTGAGCATTGTTTGTAATTGTTTTAGCTACTTAAAGAATGCCTTATATGCTTTATTGTTGTTGTGGCAGACGGAGTTTGAATTCAATATTGATCCCATCCTTGCTCGACCACTATTGGAAACAAAATTTCCACAATTTTTAAGGACAATGAAGTATCACCTACGAGCCACAATCAAGAACAAATTAGAAGGAATATACTTACCGAAACCTCTAGCACTGGCTCAATGTCCTGATGATATTGTTAAAATCTGGTGGGAGAAGTTTATCGGGAATGAGTATACTCCAAAGAAGATTGAGCAACGCAAGAAGAATGCTGAAAACAAGGCCCAATATAAAATCTCCCATGCTCTTGGAAGGAAAAGTTATAAAAGAGTATACGAAGAATTGGTGTGTATTATACCATAATTTTGCTCCAAAAAAGATTGATATTGTTACCCATGCTCTTCGAAGTACTGTTTTTAATTCCTACTTGTACCTGTAGGATGAAGAACATCCTGCGGAGGGTGTTACACGGTCAGAAGCGTGGAAGAGAGCCCACAAAAGTAAGGCTACTGGAAATGTGCTTCCATGTGCATTGGAAAATATGTAAGTACAAAATGAGGTTCTATTTGTATAAAATAAGGCTTTCATATATGTTATCATTCTATTCATGCTCCTTTATGGATGATAAAGAGAATTGATAAAGTTTCGCAGTCATATATGTTATCGTTCAAATCTTTTTAGCCTCCTTAAACTCATATTTTTCTTATAACATGTCAAATCACAGAATGAATTAGAAGCAGTAGAAAAGAGGCAAAAAGAAGCTGCAAGTGCGAGTGGTCATGATGGTGTGTCAAGACTAGAAGACCTTGAGACTGACCCTATTGCTGAAGTTTTTGGAGTTGATAAAAAGAGTCGTTGTCGTGCAGTTAGCTCCACATCCTTGGTGAAGCAAGTAAAAATTAGACAAGCAGCAAAGGCAATAGCCAGCAAAAATACCAACCCAGAGGTTCTCCAAAGGTTGGATATTGTTGAGGTTATGTTACGGGAATTGCTCACTCGTGGCGACGCTACACATCAACCCCAAAATCTAATTTTTTCTTCTGGCACGCCCGAGACAGAAGGGGCGTCTAACTCCGTGCATATCAGTAAAACTACAGAAAATTTGAATCATGTTTTGAATACCGTCGGTCGTGTCCCTAGTAACAACAATAATAGTCCTGTTGTCCATGGTAACAAAAATAATGGCCATGTTGTCCATGATAACAATGATGGACCGGCTCCTGGAGGAAAACAAAATGTTATTTTACTTGGACGGGAACGAGAGGATGTAGCCAAGGGATTTATAGCATCTCACACTACCTGTCATGGAAGAAAAGTGCAAGATGATGAGAAAATCGTTTATGTGTCCGAGGTGATAAAGCCAGAAGCAGCAGTTTATGATGGTCTACAAGATGGAATATCTTTTCTTTGTGAAATAGATGATGGAGGTTTTCTTGTTTGGGGAGCCAAACGGCTCCGATATTTGTAACAACAGGTATATATATACAAACGATAAGTATGTGTTGATAGTAAAGTGTTTATGTGATTATATTGATCTTGAGCTTCCTTTATGCAGTATGGAGCGCTTCGGAGGAAGGTTGGTGGTGTACTTTTGGAGGTACGCTCAATTTGATGAGAAAATATATTTCATTGTTACTTTCGCATTATCTAATATAGGATTTATTGCCAAAGTATTCCAATCAAGAAGGAATGGATTAAACTATATGCAATGAATGAATGGCTAAGTCTAATGAATGCAAGACATCAATTACTAATATGGGCAGGGACTGTCCATACAAATATGGACTGAACATTCAAAGACAACAAGACTTAAGTAGTGTATTTAGCAAGGGTGGATCAAGACGGATGAAGAACAGAACAGAGCTACATATAGGAACAGAGGTTTATAGATACAAGGACAGTTAGTGGCTTGCCTCAAACATGTACACTACATGTTAGAAACCTAGTATAAAACCCACACTCTAACCAGCATGTCCTGCTGCCTACATGCAGTTCACATGCCCTTTTTCCATGACCTGCATGGCCAATGACTCTCAAACCTGTTGCACTTGCCCGACCCCATATGTTATCTCATCTTATGTCTACTTAGCTTCCCATTTGAAACTCACACACATGCCTATTCACATATAAGCCAACTCACCTAACTATAAACCTATCTATCCATGATACAAATGAATTAAAGATTGGACTATAACTAATGTACTGATACCATCAAGTATCAAAGTGGGATAGATAACATGCAACCAAAGGACTGGGCAAGTAGTAAGTACCCATGGACTGAACTAAAGACATCCTAGGACTGAACTAGCTAAGGGATTCAATTAACATGAAAGCAGTGGACTGAATGTTTAATAGAACATACAAGCTCATCATTTATTGATACAATGAAGAGGAAAAATATGGTCAATTACCAAGGTCTGATACTCAATTTAGAGTATCAGTCAACTGATACTAAGGCAATTGGACTGCACATCTAAGGTATATGCTCGAGGCCCCTCTAATCTCTCTACTGATACATACTCCATCACCAATGATACTTGTATCCAATTTATATAAACCCATGTTAATATATCTCCGATACTCATCTGTACCCTGATGTACTAAGTGTCTGTGACTAAAATCAGATGACTTTACTCAGAGGAGGGACTAAACTTGAATGGTATTAGACCGATACTTAAGATGATGCATGAAAGACTGAAACATAAGCCTCTTTGGAGATTGTTACTCTTCTTGGAAGACAGAATTTTTGTTGACACAGAGTGAGCATTTGTTTAAAAGTTAAAGGGGCCTTGGGACAATTGGAATGGTGGATATCTCAAGCGGAATTGCTTAACGAGTGGATGTAGTAGGCCCAAGGAGTGTCTGAAGCAGGTTTTGCCAATTGTGCATAGAACTGCCTTCTAGACTATTACTTGATTGTTTTGGGATAAAGTGCTTGTAATTTTATAGATCTGTTGGTTATTTTACAACCTTATTCAACCCTCTAGTGTTTAGAGTGGACTGCAAAGGTAATTGCAATAGTTGGCCAATGTAGTACCCGTGTCAGACGTGTAGACACTCACACTCCTTAGATGCGCCATCCAGAAATGTTGAATACCGGAGATCAGTATCCAACTCTTGGATAGGCTAGGATCTATGTTTGAAAACTTGCCAATGGGGTGTTACTCTATTCTTGGGTCCATTTTTGTCCATTTCATACTCGTTATACAAGGTTGTGTTGGGCATCAAAGTAACAAACCCACATCAGAGAGAAATCAAAGAGAAAAACATGACTAGGTCACATATCGTTACAAAAAACACCAGATACGTGAATGAGAAAAAAATTGACTCTTTTGGGCACCGTCAATGACTTCATCAAAGAAACATATGATACTTCTCTTGTTTTAACCTAGAGAATGCAGCACATTTCTTTTTTACTTATAACACTATACTTTGTTTCCTCGGATGTTTTTGGGATTCTATTCTAGCTACTCCTATACGCTAACTGATCCTTCACACCTCCTTTTTTCGGTTTTCCAACTGACAGTTTTTCGCTGTTTACTTTATCGACTTTTCTTTTTTCTTTTTAAAATCACACGCACACAAACAATTGGGGGGCTCGAACCTTGCCGGCCCCTTCGGATGTCCGCTCTAATACCACTAGGCTAGAGAGCTCGGACTTTACTTCATCGACTCATTGTTGTTATAATGCTTAACAAAAATGAGTCGACGACTACACGTTGGTAAAGAACAGGACAAATCACAAATGTGCTACTCCTTGGTGATTATATTGGAGACCTTGGCATGTCTGATGGTGTGGAATATGAAAAAAAGATCTTTGTTGGCTTTCTGTGAGTTAATAATATTCTTACATTCACTTCATATTAAGCTACGAATATGTGTATCTGTTTCTTTGCTTTGATGAAGCATATAATGTCTTACAATAAAACTTGAATCAAATTGATGGATGTAGAGAATGATATTGCCTTAGTGTTGAGGTTGTATCTAACAGAATGGTGTTTGATGATAATGGTTGTTCTCTACAGGCACATGGTAAAATTTCGTAATATTAACCACGGTTAATGATAGAGATGGTGACCTTAAACTTAATTAGGACAGGCCACAGATAGCATTCCTTCGGTAGAAACACATTCAAATTGTACAGACTCTGTGACTGAGTGTTCTTAAGTATAACATGACTTCTCCAGGTTAAAACACCAGATACTAATAGGTAGGGACAGAATAGATGTTTGTGGACAAGGTATGGACATGAAAAGTTCATCTAAAGAAAGTATGGTCAGAACTGAGCTTATCCCAAAACATGGACAGAACTCAATTAAGCTAATGACTCTCATTCATGGATAGATGTAATTAATTGATACACAATAACTCACACTCATGACTGATACATTAAGTATTGAAGTCTCCTTCCTTGTATTTCCCATATCCACAGACAAAGTCATGGACTGGTCTTTGGTGCTAGCTGCTACCTCTCCATTTCTCCCAAATGGCTGAACAAAAGAGTGAGGAGACTGATCATCATGAATTTAGTTGACTGAACCTTATTTCTATGGTCTGAATCAATGTGGTGGCAGGGGACAGTATGCTTATGGACAGAACCAGTTGAGAATGGTCTGCACAAGTGCAGAACAGAAAACCCCAAAGTCCCCAATCAATCTTCGTTTTATTTTTTTGGTTTCTTTCACTTGCTTAATTATGTTCCATTATTTTTGCAGGTCATATCTTTTTGTGAAGGAGCTCATGTCATCTTGCATTTTATATTATTTTGTTTTGTTTTTCATTGTTACTTTCAGGAGTACTTCAGGTTATGAAATTCTATTAAGCAACTGTTTTTCCTTAAACTTCTTTTACTAGTTTGTATGTTTTTATTTGATACTTCTTTTACTCTTACATGCAGGAATATGTACAGTTTTAGCATGGATGCAAGCACTTTCATTCTTCCTCAAGAGAGCCTCATCTTGATTATCCAAAAACACAAGTTTGAAATATTTTGTGGTTTGCTTCATGCATCTAGAGCCTTATTTTGTTGTCATTGAAACCAACAATGGAATGTTTTCTTATTAAAATATTAATGTATGGATGCTATTGAACATCCTGTGGTTTAGTTACTTATTAATCAAATATTATGTGGTTTAATTACTAATTTGAATGGTTGAATTGTTATTCGAAATTATGTGATTTTGTTTCAAGTTTGGAATGGTTGAATTGTTATTGTAAATTATGTGGTTTAGTTACTTGCTCGGAATTGTTATTGAAAATTTTGTGGTTTAGTTATTGGTTTGGAATGGTTGAATTATTATGAAAGTGAAATATTATGAAATTGGATATGTGTTGTTTATTGTTTAGTTACCAGTTGAATCTAGTTTTTTTTTTTTAAATTTAAATAGTCCAATTGTAATGGTTATAACTGTGACAATTAGTGGAGAATAGTAACGAAAAATAATAATGTAGTCACAGTAAAAACTGTGACAAAACAAACTAACTGCAATATTAATAACTGTGACAAATGGAATATTGGTCACGGCTACAACCGTCACATAAATGGACTTCTATCACAGTTATAACCGTTACCAAAACAACTATTTGTCACGGTTATAACGGTGACCAAAACAAATATTTGTAACGGTTATTACCGTGACTAAGTATTAACCACGCCTCACTAGTAACGGTTGTTACCGTGACGAAAAATAATTGTCACGGTAATAACCGTAGGTAATCGCCTATTATGGTGTAGTGTAATAATTCGGGTTCGCCGACCCCTTCGGTGGAGCAACTCTCAACACCGGTAACCACGCAGTTTAATAAATAAGAAAATATCGAAATAAGAAAATTTTCCTTCATACCTGAGCATGCTAGCACTTATTCATTCGCAATATTCTTTGGTGCTATATAATTCAAGTAAGCACATAGCTATTGCACATTTTTATCGAACAAGTTTCTAATTCTACATTTAGTGAATAGATTTCCAAAATTAAATCCTAATATGCTCAATTCAACTTATACTTCATATATTAACCCCTTGAAAGTACCAACTAGCAATTTCTAACTTGAAAAAAATTAACAAGTGGGTTATCCTAACATCCTGGTACCTATAAGTACCCATTTTAACTGAGTGTTCATGATAAATTCGATCATTTAGGCATAATTACAATTTTGTCCAGAATTGAAATATCGCCTTAAATTGATAATTTGTAGAGTTCACGTATTTCAAAGTAAAATTTAAACAATCACTAATATATATGTATCATACTCATAATCCATAAGATCCCAAATGTGTAAATTCCAATTGTAGACATATATATATATATATATATATATATATATATATATATATATATATATATATATATATATATAAATATGGTACATATATATTATTGAGTTGTGTTCTTGCACCTCTCTTTATACACATATACGCTCAAGTTAGTATACATGTAAGTAGGTTATGCATATGTATTCGTGTATGTAGTCTTCCCTTTAATAGGAATAAGAGTTAATATTTTGAGTTAAAAGTATTACATATATATATATATATATATATATATATATATATATATATATATATATATATATATATATATATATTTATATATATATAATCACAACAAAAAAAATATATATATATATAATCACAACAAAAATTCAGATTTTGGAGTGTCCATGTTGTGTTCGACACGTTGTGTCCAAGTACGTGTATATATAAGTAGCAGGTGCTCATGTTTATTTACGTAATTCATGGGTTGTGTTTATACTAATTACACAATTTCTCATATATATATATATATATATATATATATATATATATATATATATATATATATATATATATATATATATATATATATATATATATATATATTAGACGTAAAAGTGTCCAAAACTCTAGCTAAAAATGTCTACATAATTATGTTGCCCAAATCAAGTACTTTAATGCTTGTAAGAGAAGTTTATGTTAATTTTATCCTATAACTTAAATTTGGACATAATTTTTATTATAGAAAATATCAACAAATCAATGATTTATTCAAAATCTCTATGGATTTACTCAAGACCATTATGAATTGGATGCATTGGTTTTACAATTTTGATACGTTGGACTTCTTCATACATGAGTATTGGAAACTTCTTAGTAAGGAAGATACGGAAAACACAATCTTTAATTTAGAGTCTTAACTATCCCTTTTTCTTACCGATATTGACATACCAAAAATATTAGTAATAATATACATATATTAGATTACTCAAAAATTTCTTTACCACTTTAAGTCTAAGTACTAGAATGTCATGCTCCATTTTATAATAAGACTTACAAAACTTATAATCATAAGGACAAAAATTCTCATCCCTATATATATATTTATATATGTATACATACATATATTGTGTCCAACACATGTGTCCATGCATAAATATGTCTCATGGTTGTTTCAATACAAGTACCCATTGCTTCAAAATATATATATATATATATATATATATATATATATATATATATATATATATATATATATATATATATATATATATATCACAACAAGATTGGGTAAATAATTTCTACCAAATTCAAGCTCATATACACCTTACAATTTTATGAGGTTGGATTTATCACTAGTGCTCATAATTTTCAGAATTAAATCTAAACCAATTTAATTCAAGAAAATTAAGGGAACCTAATATTGAAACAATTTCAAGAAGAGAGGGGGAAGAGGACTTGCCTTAGAAAATTTTGGGTTTGGAATTGGGGCTAGGGCTTGGATCTTATTCTTCTTCAATTACTTCTTCCTTCTTCTTTGTTCCATCTTCATCTTCTTCCAATCCTTCTTCTTCTTCTTCTTCTTCTTCTTCTTCTTCTTCTTCTTTGAAGGTAAGGGGGGTTAGGGTTTGAAGATGGTGGTGGTGATGATGGAGATGGAGATGATGGTGTTGGAGGTGGTGATGGAGGATGGAGATGGAGATGATGGTGTTGGAGATGGAAATGAAGGAGGAAGAAGAGGTGGCCGGCGGCCGACGGGCGATGGCGGCGGCAGGCGGCGACGAGCGGCGGCGGCAGCAGGCGGCGGCGACGGGCGGCGACAGCGGGCGACAGCAGCAGGTAGGGATAGGGGGGTGGTGTGTATGTGTGGGTGTGTGGTGTGTATGTGTGTATGGAGAGAGAGGGGGGGTTATTTAAAGAGGGAAAAGGGGGTGAGGTGTCCCTTTCTAGGCTTTTCCTCTCTTTTTTTTCATGGTGAGGTGTCCACTTTCTAGGTTTTTCTCATGGGGACACATAGATGCATTAGGTGTCCCAACAATTTAGAAAATTGCAAAACAAAATTTTAAGGTCCTATTTACAAATAAAAATGTAAATAGTTAGATAAAATTAATAACTATTCTAAAAAAAAAATTCAACAGTAGGAGAATAATTGTAATTGGATTTTTTTTTTTGAAAAGTAAATAAATATATATTTATATAATCCCCATACCGTATTTTAGAATACGACTATTACAAGCTATATTGGTATATGTGACCATTGGTGGTTGAGTTACGCTATATGCGACGAATGCCGCTTTGATCCTATGTTGATATGGTTAATAGACGAGATTGTCCAGATATACCCTAAGGATTAAGATAGCAATTTATGAGCTCACTATGGTTAACACAATTATAAGGTTACATATGTGGCCCAGTGGAAGATTGTTGGAATTATTCAATAATATTGATCACACATGTAAAATTAATTGTGTTGGGCTATCTAAATAATTAAGGCAAATTAAAGTGGTCTATTTGGAAAATTGGCTTAAGGGTATAATTGTCATGGAATTAATGTGTAGATACCGGAGATAATTCTAATTTGATGAGGGGCCAAATTAGAAATATCAACACATATATATATGTGTATTCAATAGGGTTATGGTCCCCAACTTATACGGCCACCAAAAGAGAGGTTTTCTCTTTTTCTCTTCTGCATTCCCATCAACAGAAAGAGAGGGACAAAGGATTCAGATTCTTCTTTGTCATTAAGGATCGTAGTAAGTTGAAAGATCGAACCCAATAAAGAGACGAACGCTTCAAGATCCATCAAGCCTAGCAATGGATTCAGGTATGCTTCCGCAATTTAATTTATGTTTTTCATCTCATAAATCGACAGGGTATAATAAATTTCTAACATAAACCGCATATACCTAGAGGTATAATTGGATTTGGAATATTTCTTAGTTAAACAAAGGGTTATTTACACTAACCTCTACTATATTTTCGGTTTATTAAACGGAATTTTCTTACTTTAAAAATAATTACATGGACCTCCCCTCCCCTTTATGTTGTAAGGGTGGCTAGTGTAATAACTATTTACGTAAAATATAAAAGAAAATAATATTTTGTCCGCGATTTGTGACCACGAACATTTGACCGCAGGTCCACGTGGCAGCCAATCATTGGCCCCTGCTATTACTGGGCTACACCCTCTTAAAATCCGGACCAGCAGACCAATAGGAGGCCGCCGTATGACTTGCGGTTATGCCCGCAGTCACAAATCGCGGGCAAAATAGTAGTGTCCAAACATAAAACATAGCAAAGGGCGTGTAATAAACATAAAACATAAAGGAGGTTAGTGTCCGTTTAATAAACTGAAAAGATAGGGGAGAGGTTACTGTAAATATCCCTAAAAAAATAATTTAAAAAGTATACAGGGTTTGGTATTACTAACTTTGGAATATTATCAGCCTATTGTGAATTGTACATATAGGATTTTAGGAACATGGAAGTTATCCTTGAGACATGATAATGTATATATAAGGAAATAGGATTTAGAAATGTAATATAATAATTGAGACAATTAATTCTTTTCTTTTGCAGTCACTACATATATAAACGTAGATGAAGGTTGACTACAGAGTTTGTTTTGCTAGAGTGCGTAGATGAAGGTTGATTATAGAGTTTGTTTGGCTAGGGTGGCCAGGTTAACCATATAGGTGATTTTAAAGAGAGTTCACCAGCTTATCATTCGAAATTTGTGCATTTTTGTTTCTGATCAGTTGTTGTGTTACTCTTCATTTAAAATTTGTGCATGGTTTGTTTCTGAGTTGTTGTGTTACTGATCTTTATCAATAGTAGTGATAGTTGGTTCTCTAATTAATATATGGAACAATGATACTCTCTAATTAGATTTAATCTAATGTTGCTTTAACCGCAATTTGAGTCATATCTTAAGTATTGGAGTGGGTGGGATTCCCACCTATGTGGAGAATACCCCGGAGAGCGACGAGCGCCATCCGTGTGTCGGAGAAGCTTGGGGAGTGCATGGATTTTATTTTGGTACATATATGGTAAGAAAATATATGATTGGATTTCCATATTTACTTTGATTATATATTTATGATTGGACCCTTCATATAGTAGCTTTCCATATTATTGGGTTTCCAATTATGGTAAGCTAATTATGATTGGATTTCCATTAAATATATGATTGATTTATATTGGAAGTTTCCACATATATTGGTCTTCCATGTATGGGTTACCAAGGGCTTATAAAAGGGTGAAGCATGCTAGTTGTAATATCATCTCAAAAACAAAGAGTGCTTTACAATCTTTGAGAGAGAGAGAGGATTAAGGACTATTGTGAGAGATTGCTACGAATAATTTTTCGGCATCTCTTGTTCTTCGGAGTCTGCATTCAAAAAATTTCTTCTTTCAAGTGAGTTGTGGTGATCCGTGTTGGATCGGGAGGAGCTTGTAGAGGGTGTATTCTCTTTATTCCATTAGTGGAGGTTCTTCAGGGTTGGACTCCGATCGTCCCGTGGTTTTTTCCGCAAGGGTTTTCCACGTCAAAAATCTTTGTGTCTGAGATTGTGTTTGGCGTTTTTGGTTTGTGTGCTTTTGCTCGGTTCTCTCGCAGGACTTTCTGGTTTGGGGGAACGGTTTCCGCGCTTCGTTCCCAACATAGTGGTATCAGAGCCAGGTTCAAAGAAGTGTCAGGAGTTGACAGTCAAACCAGGAAGCAGTGATGGACGCGAAACCAGTGCGCATGGTGAACCTGAATGGTACCAACTACCATTATTGGCGGAGCAAGATGAAGGATTTGTTGTTCGTCAAGAAGCTGCATCTTCCAGTATTTGCATCCGAGAAGCCCAGTGACAAATCCGATGAGGACTGGAACTTCGAGCATATACAGGTGTGTGGGTACATGCGGCAGTTCGTTGACGAGAACGTGTACAACCATGTTGCCAATATTGAGCATGCGAAGACGTTGTGGGAGAAGCTGGAATCTTTGTACGCAAAAAAGACCGGGATAAACAAATTGTTCCTGATCCGGACGATGATGGGTCTGCGGTACAAAGATGGTACATCCATTATGGATCACTTGAGTGAGTTCCAGGGCGTGGTGGATCAGCTATCCTCGATGGGAGTCAAGTTCGACGACGAGGTTCATGGACTTTGGTTGCTATGAACATTGCCAGACTCGTGGGAGACCGTACGAGTATCTATGATCGCTTCTGCTCCGGAAGGCGTGGTCAGTCTGGAGTTTGCCAAGAACGGGGTACTGAATGAAGAGATGCGGAGACGTTCTCAGGGCACTTCATCCACATCCCATCACTCAGAGGCACTAGTTTCGGAGAGCCGCGGAAGGGGCAAAAGCAGGGGTCCAGGTGGTGGCAGAGACAAGAGCAGGACGAAGTCCAAGGGTCGGTACGACGACTCGGATTGTTACCATTGTGGCAAGAAGGGCCACATCAAGCGGAACTGTTTCGCCTGGAAGAGAGAGAAGAAGGGCGACAAAGGGAAGCAAGATGAAAACACTACAGCGGCGGCTTCGATACATGGAGGCGATATGATCATCGTAGGTTATGAGGTTATCACAAACCTCGCCTGCGATGACAATTCTTGGCTGGTGGACTCAGGGGCTTCAGCACATGTATCTCACAACAGGGCACTATTTGCTACTTACACGACAGGCGACTGTGGACTGTTGAAGATGGGCAATGGAGATGTGTTAAAGGCGGTTGCCGTTGGAGATGTGCATTTGAGGACGAAGACGGGTGCAGTTCTTGTTCTCAAAGATGTTCGTCATGTCCCTGATATCCGTTTCAACCTGGTGTCGGTTGGAAGGTTGGATGATGAAGGATTCTTCAGTCTCTTCGGAAATAGTCAGTGGAAGCTTTCCAGAGGTTCGATGGTGATTGCCAGAGGAAGCAAGAAGTCCGATCTCTACTATATGGAGGGGAGCGCACAGGAGGCACAGGAGGTGAACGCAGTCAGTGATGCGTCTACCGAGTTGTGGCACAGGCGGATCGGCCATATCAGCGAGAAGGGAATGAGCTACTTGGTAAACAGGAAGGTAATTCCAGGGCTCAAGTCTACAAAGTAGGAGAAGTGCACGCACTGCTTAGCTGTGAAGCAAAATAGGGTGTCTTTCCAAAGTCACCCAAGTTCAAGGAAGCCGGCGTTGCTCGAGTTGATTCACTCGAATGTTCTGCGGTCCTATGAAGGTAAAATCTATTGGTGGTGCTTCTTACTTTGTAACTTTTATTGATGACTATTCCAGGAAGGTTTGGGTCTATGCCTTAAAGACCAAGGATCAGGTGCTGCCTACTTTCAAAGAGTTTCAGGCCTCTGTTGAAAGAGAGGCGGGCAAGAAGTTATTATGTGTTCGGTCCGACAATGGCGGCGAATGCATTGGTCCCTTTGATTCTTATTGCAGAGAGCAGGGGATACGACACCAGAAGACTCCACCCAAGACACCTCAGCTCAATGGTGTAGCGGAGCGCATGAACAGGACACTAATGGAGAGTTGAGCTGAGCGCATGAACAGGACACTAATGGAGAGGGTGCGGTGTTGTTGTCAAAAGCAAACTTGCCGGACAGTTATTGGGGTGAGGCTATTCTCACAGCTGCTTATGTTATTAATTTATCTCCTAGTGCTCCTTTGCAGGGTGATGTGCCTGACAAAGTATGGTACGGCAAAGAGCCGTCATACAATCACCTGCGAGTGTTTGGATGTAAGGCCTTCGTGCATGTACCGAAGGATGAGAGGACCAAACTTGAGCCGAAGACGAGGCGATGCGTCTTTGTCGGCTACGGTCGAGATGAGTTTGGCTATAGACTCTTCGACCCGGTGGGAAGAAAGCTCTACAGAAGCAGGGACATGGTATTCGTCGAGGATCAGACCATGACCAACACTCAGGATTCCGAGACGCCTTCTGAGGCTAAGGAATTGTCTGAGTTAGAGTCATTTCGCTTCGAGCAGTTTCCAGAGGACATCGCAGAGGATCCAATTATGGGGAAGCCAGTACATGGAGTTGCTCCCAACCTTGATCATCAACCTGCTGATGGTGGTCAGGGTGTCCCTCAGGAGGATGAGCATGCCGGGGAGGCGGTTCCTGAAGAGGAGGAGGCTGTCGGTATACAGCCAGCACCAGTGGCTCCACTGAGAAGGAGCGACAGAGAGCGTCGACCATCTACGAGATACTCACCGGGTGAGTATGTGCTATTGACTGACGGGGGAGAGCCCAAAAGTTTTGCAGAGGCTATAGAAGACGAACACAGGCAGGAGTGGATGGAGGCTATGCAGGAGGAGATGAGTTCCTTACATGCCAATTCCACTTATGAGCTGGTGCGGTTGCCAAAGGACAAGAAGGCTTTAAAGAATCGATGGGTGTTTAGAGTGAAGCAGACGGATGATGCTACTCGCCCTCGATACAAAACGAGACTGGTAGTTAAAGGCTACAGTCAGCGGAAAGGCGTGGATTATGATGAGATCTTTTCGCCAGTCGTTAAACAGTCGTCTATTCGGGTGGTGCTAGCATTGGCAGTCAGTTTCGACTTGGAGGTCGAGCAGATGGACGTGAAGACGGCATTCCTCCACGGTGATCTTGAAGAGGAGTTATACATGGAGCAGCCAAAGGAATTCTGTGAGAAAGGCAAGTCACATTTTGTATGCAGGTTGAGAAAGAGCTTGTATGGTCTGAAGCAGGCTCCGAGGCAGTGGTACAGGAAGTTCGAGTCGTTTATGGGAGAGCATGGCTATGTACGGACGACGTCGGACCATTGCGTATTTGTGAGGTACTTTGCCGAGGATGATTTCATCATTTTATTGCTCTATGAAGATGATATGCTGTTAGTGGGTCAGAATGCCACTAGGATAGTGGAGTTGAAGCGCCAACTGGGCGTGGCCTTCTCTATGAAGGATTTGGGCGCAGCAAAGACTATTCTTGGAATGGAGATCAGCCGAGAGAGAGAGTCCAAGCTGCTACATTTGTCCCAAAAGAAGTACATTCACCGGGTACTTCAGCGTTTCGGTATGGACGAGTCGAAGAAAGTGAGTTGCCCCCTTGCGGCTCACATTAAGTTCACTGAGGAGCAGTGTCCATCTACCGAGGACGAAAAGGAAGATATGGAGCGGATTCCATATGCTTCAGTTGTGGGAAGTCTTATGTATGCTATGGTGTGTACGAGGCCAGACATCGCTCATGCAGTTGGCACAGTTAGCAGGTACCTTTCAAATCCTGGAAGGGTACATTGGAGTGCGGTCAAGTGGATTCTATGATACCTTCAGGGCACTGCCGATTGGAGACTTTCTTTTGGTGGTGACGAGCCGAAGCTGGTTGGGTATACTGACGTTGATATGGCTGGAGATGTAGACACGAGGCGATCGACTTCGGGCTATGTGATGATGTTTACTGGAGGAGCGGTATCGTGGCAGTCGCGGTTGCAGAAGTGTGTTGCCTTGTCGACGACAGAGGCAGAGTATATTACGGTGACGGAGGCTTGCAAGGAGTTGCTGTGGATGAAGAAGCTGCTACAGGAAATAGGGCTGAAGCAAGAGCAGTATACTTTGCTTTGCGACAGTCAGAGTGCTATTCACCTTGTGAAGAACCAGACATTTCATAGTCGGTCCAAGCACATCGAGACTCGGTATCCTTGGATACGGGATGTGGTTGAGAAGAAGGATGCGGCGCTTGAGAAGGTTCATACTGATGACAATGGAGCGAACATGCTCACGAAGGTTCTTCCGAGGGAGAAGTTTGAGTACTGCAGACAGATCTTCGGGATGACGACCTCCTCCACATAGTTGTGAAGGGGGAGATTTGTTGGAGTGGGTGGGGTTCCCACCTATGTGGAGAATACCCCGGAGAGCGACGAGCGCCATCCGTGTGTCGGAGAAGCTTGGGGAGTGCATGAATTTTATTTTGGTACATATATGGTAAGAAAATATATGATTGGATTTTCATATTTACTTTGATTATATATTTATGATTGGACCCTTCATATAGTAGCTTTCCATATTATTGGGTTTTCAATTATGGTAAGCTAATTATGATTGGATTTCCATTAAATATATGATTGATTTATATTGGAAGTTTCCATGTATATTGGCCTTCCATGTATGGGTTACCAAGGGCTTATAAAAGGGTGATGCATGCTAGTTGTAATATCATCTCAAAAACAAAGAGTGCTTTACATTCTTTGAGAGAGAGAGAGGATTAAGGACTATTGTGAAGGAGAGATTGCTTCGAATAATTTTTCGGCATCTCTTGTTCTTCGGAGTCCGCAATCAAAATTTTTCTTCTTTCAAGTGAGTTGTGGTGATCCATGTTGGATCGGGAGGAGCTTGTAGAGGGTGTATTCTCTTTATTCCATTAGTGGAGGTTCTTCAGGGTTGGACTCCGATCGTCCCGTGGTTTTTCCCGCAAGGATTTTCCACGTCAAAAATCTTTGTGTCTGCGATTGTGTTTGGCGTTTTTGGTTTGTGTGCTTTTGCTCGGTTCTTTCGCAGGACTTTCTGGTTTGGGAGAACGGTTTCCGCGCTTCGTTCCCAACATTAAGTAGTTAATTTGAAGGATAAAAGAATTAAATTGTACACTTCCAAAATATTCTCATAAAAATCTAGTGTTGATTCAATATTTCAATATAGTTTTCCAACAACAAGAAATATAATTGCTCTTGTCACTATTTCGATACTTTGGAACATAACCACGAGAATTTAGTTTCCATTGCCTCGATCTGCTCTTTATTTTTTGTAAAACCAGGAAACAAGAAAATTGGTGATAATTAGGGTCCAAAAGTTTCCAATTAACCATACCGAATGCCTTCTTATATTTCATACTTATGTTTTGTTAACAACTCATTTCTACAAGTGAGAAATAATTAGTATCTAACTTTGACCATAACATGCATTTTAGGTTATTATCTTCTAACTAATTTAGTTAGAATGAACAAGATGAGAACGCCATTGCATTTTTGCTTTTGGGATACGCAATATAGATTATCTATTTGCCTACACTTATTCCCAATCTAGAAAAACATTAAGAATATTTCCTTATGAGGATTAAACTATGTTACCGAATAATGTTATTCGTAACTCCAAAATGTCCCTCCAAACTATCATAACGTAGCATCTGACATGTCAGCTAATGTAGCAAATTCTAACCCAAAAAATTAATTATCTAATTTTTTAGTATAATTGTTTACAATAATATTAATTTTAGTTAAAATATTAATTTTAATGTTAATTTTAATTGTTCGAGCTCTCTAGCCTAGTGGTATTAGAGCGGACACCCGGAGGGGTCGGCAAGGTTCGAGCCTCCCAATTGTGTGTGTGAGTGTGATTTTCAAAAAAAAAATGTTAATTTTAATTTTAATTTTAATTTTAATTTTAATATTAATATTAATTTTAATTTTAATATTAATTTTTTAATTTTAAAGTTTTTCTTGTTATCTGCCATGTCAAACGACACGTAAGCTGCCACATAAGGAGGAATACTTTGGAGGGATAGTTTGGAGGGACAAATAACATTTTTCCTATATTGCTACCAGATAAGTTTATTTAGCCACAAATTGCCATTCTAGATTACACAGGACCTATTTCTGACAATTATCTCAAATATGGCACCGATCTAGTATCTACATTTTTGTCCGTCGTAGAACTATCAATTTTTTGGAGAGATTTCTTATAATCTACGTAGTATTAAATAAATATATAAATTTAGAATCCTCAAAGTTTATCAATATATAATATAGTTTTAGTGAAGCGTGTAGAAGAAAATTCTAATATAGTATTAAAACATTTAACTTTTAATTTTTTAAAGCATATATTTCAAATAGATTTTTAAAATAGAATATACTATAACTTTCTGAACCACTTAAAATCCCATTTTTATGGGATTAGAAGGGAATGCTGGCCGATAGTGACCACGGTCACAAACCAAACCATCATTCATTAAACAAAAAATATATATAAAACAAGGATTATGTTAACATATGTCCTAAGGAGACATAATTAATAATACACTAATAAATATGCTTTTATATGAATATTCCTATCAACACATTAAATAAGGTAATTTTCTTTTACATTAATAGATATACATTTTAATTAGATGAAAAGTTATTTAGTTAATATTGTAACATAAGTAGTTATATAAAATATATATTTATTCGATGTGTTAATATATCTCTGTTGGGAACAGAGCGTGACCAGAATCGGATTTAATCCTTGAGATGCGATATTGGACTGAGTTTATATGCCTTAAAAAAAATTCATGTAAAGCCTAAACCAATCCCAACTATCCATGCTACCTTTTCTTGTTCCCGCCAACTGAGCACACAGGAGATCCAACATATTGTCATCTCGATTTGTTCGATCACATAACCAACTCGACAGGTTAATTCACACCACCATGTGTGTCAATCATAACGTCTTACTCCACTTTGGGCGCGTCAAACCCACCTTTGAATTCAATCCATGTAGTTGCATATGTTCCTAACTCCACCTTGAGAAGAGAGCTCGTATATCCGTGTATACGCATGAACGTTCCACACAATCTCTGTTCCCGTCAACTAAGTACCCAGGAGACATTCCAACATATTATCATCTCCATCCGTTCGATCACGTATAGAACTAAACCGACACGTTCATCCACATCAGCATTGTGTACCAAGCACAACGTCTTGCTCTACATTGGGCGCGTCAAACTCACCTTTGAAGCAAATCCGTGTAGTTGCATATATATGCTCCTAACTCCACCTTGAGAAGAGAGTTTGTATATCCCCATCTCAATCTATTCGATTACAGAACTAAACCGACACGTTCGACCACACCGCCATTGTGTATCAACCATAACGTATTGCTCCGCCTTGGACACGTCAAACCTACCTTTGATGTCAATTCGTGTAGTTGCATATGCTTCTAACTCCACATTGAGAAGAGAGCATGTATATCCGTGTACACGTATGAACGTTCAGCACAATCTGTCTCTAACCACTTAGAGTCGTCCAAATCAGTTCTGTAACCTTGGATTATGATGCCACTTGCTAAAAACATGGTGTGATCCGAATCGAACTTGACCTATGCGATGCGATATTAGACTGAGCCTATATGCCTTAAAATTCTTGAAATTAAGAATATTTGTGAACATAATCTATGAAACAATGTGAGGTTATTTGCCTTTTTTGGGGGTTAAATTAGGTTTCAAAAATGGAGGTAAAAGCCCTCCCCTCAAAAAAAAAATAAAAATAAAAACTAACGAGCAAAGAATATGCTTTGTGAATTCCAAGAAGCATTGTATTCTCATTTCTGGTCCTCCTCTCCCACTTTATCTGCAGTAGTCAACAGCACTGCCATGTACAGCAATGATACCCAAATGTAGTGGAGGGTTCAGCATCTGATGGCAACTGAACCAACCACAAGAGAGAGAGAGAGAGAGAGAGAGAGAGAGAGAGAGAGAGAGAGACGCTGTTTCTGCAGCAGGAGAAGCCTTTGTCAAAGTAGGCATCAGTGTATGGAAGTTAGCAAAGGAAAAAAGAAAGACATTGCTGAAACATAGGAACACAATGCAGACAGACGATCGGCCACACTAACATATTGATGTACAAGATTTTTTTCTTTTTCTCTCCCATCAAAACATTAAACAGTGTTGCAATACCGATCAAATCAAAACAATTATTTGAGAAAGCCTTAGGAATATTCTAGAGTTGTACAGATTTTTCATTTATTGTTTTCCAATGTTTTTTTAAAGATATTCTTTTGAAGTTTTTTGGAAAATATTTTTCATCTAGAATTTCGTTTGAGAATTTTTACTATTTTTAGATTATTAGGTATTTTTTTAGTTGTAAATACTTTTCATAAGAGCATCATTAGTAGATGGTGTTCAAAATTTTATCTTGAGGCCCAACATTTTGAAAAAGAAGTAAATGTAGAATGGGTTGGACTTATATGAGAATAGTAGAAAATGATAAAATGAGCTTTGGTCCCAAAAATTGTGTGGTTAAAAATTAAAGTGACAAAAAAATAATATAAATATAGAATTTGGCTCCAAATTGAGACTTACTATTCTACAAAATAATTTTCTACATTCTGAATCTAGAAATTTTCAGGCCCAAGCTATAGCTCCCGTGGGTGAGTTGGACCTGAAAATCTAGAAATTGAAACGTAGGATGGATCTTACTATTCTACAAAATGAGCTCCTACATTCTAAATCAAGAATCTAGGTTGGGCCTTACTAATGATGCTCTAAGCCTCTAAGTGGATAGTAAATATCTAATTTCTAGATATTCCTAGTCCTTAGATGTGTGACACATGACATTATCTTTACTATCCATGTAAAGATATTGAGGCTGTATAAAAGAAAAAATGTCTTGTATGTTCCTCACTACTATAGTTACAAAAAGATAAAAAGATAAATATTAAAGGCACTACAAGAAAACCGAAGAAACAATATATTTTTGTCAGTTCTGTGTATATTCTGAACTGTCAAAATTTTGACAGTTTCATATAAAATTTTGACAGTTTCATATAGAATATACTATAACTTTCTGAACCACTTAAAATCCCATTTTTATGGGATTAGAAGGGAATGTCGGCCGAGGTCACAAACAAAACCATCATTTATTAAACAAAAAGTATATATAAAACAAGGGTTATGTTAACATATGTCCTAAGGAGACATAATTAATAGTACACTAATAAATATGCTTTTATATGAATATTCCTATCAACACATTAAATAAGGTAATTTTCTTTTACATTAATAGATATACATTTTAGATGAAAAATTATTTATTTAATATATTAACAGAAGTAGTAATATAAAATATATATTTATTCGATGTGTTAATATATCTCCGTTGGAAATAGAGCGTGACCAGAATCGGATTTAATCCTTGGGATACAATATTGGACTGAGTCCATATGCCTTAAAAAAATTCATGTAAAGCCTAAACCAATCCCAACTATCCATGCTACCTTTTCTTGTTCCCGCCAACTGAGCACACAGGAGATCCAACATATTGTCATCTCGATTTTTTCGATCACATAACCAAATCGACAGGTTCATTCACACCACCATGTGTGTCAATCATAACGTCTTACTCCACTTTGGGCGCGTCAAACCCATCTTTGAATTCAATCCCTGTAATTACATATGTTCCTAATTCCATCTTGAAAAGAGAGCCCGTATATCCGTGTATACGTATGAACGTTCCACACAATCCCTGTTCCCGTCTACTGAGTACCCAGAAAAAGAAAGACATTGCTGAAACATAGGAACACAATGCAGACAGACGACCACACTGATGTACAAGATTTTTTTTCTTTTTCTTTCTCCCATCAAAACATTAAACAGTGTTGCAATACCGATCAAATCAAAACAATTATTTGAGAAAGCCTTAGGAATATTCTAGAGTTGTACAGATTTTTCATTTTATTGTTTTCCAATGTTTTTTTAAAGATATTCTTCTGAAGTTTTTTGGAAAATATTTTTCATCTAGAATTTCTTTTGAGAATTTTTACTATTTTTAGATTATTAGGTATTTTATTAGTTGTAAATACTTTCATAAGAGCATCATTAGTAGATGGTGCTCAAAATTTCATCTTGAGGTCCAACATTTTGAAAAAGAAGTAATGTAGAATGGGTTGAACTTGTATGAGAATAATAGAAAATGATAAAACGAGCTTTGGTCCCAAAATTGTGTTTAAAGTGACAAAAAAATAATGTAAATATATAATTGTGCTCCAAATTGGGACTTACTATTCTACAAAATAATTTGTTACATTATGAATCTAGAAATTCTCAGGCACAACTTATAGCTCATATAGATGGGTTGGACCTAAAAATCTAGAGATTGAAACGTATGATGGGTCAAACTATTTATTCTACAAAATGAGCTCCTACATTCTAAATATAGAATCTAGGTTAGGCCCTACTAATGATGCTCTAAGCCTCTAAGTGGATAGTAAATATCTAATTTCTAGATATTCCTAGTCCTTAAATGTATGACACATGACATTATCTTTACTATCCTTGTAAAGATATTGAGGCTGTATAAAAGAAAAAAATGTCGTGTATGTTCCTCTCTATTGTACTTACAAAAAAAATAGAAAGATAAATACTAAAGGCACTACAAGAAAAACGAAGAAGAACAATATATATTTTTAGCAGTTCTGCGTATATCCTAAACTGTCAAAATTTTGACAGCTCCATATAAAATCAAGACTGTCCAAATTTCGACAATCCTAAAATAACAATGACAGCAAAAAAAAAATTGACAATTCAAGATATGCACATAATTGTCAAAAGTGTATTGTCCCCTAATAATTTTTATAATTTTCTTAATATTTGTTCTAAAAATTATTTATTTATTCTTATCTAGCATAGTGAAAATTTTAAATATCTAATTTCTCTCTCTTTTTTCAACATTTTTTTTTGTTTAAAAATTTATTTGAATTTTGGAAGAAAATTTTGTGCATAGCACAGATTGAGATGTAGACAATCCATGACAAGCACACACATACACACGAGAAATTATTCTATCCGTCCACACAACACACAATTTCTCTCTTTAGTCGTTAGATTGTATATGGATGTGTACAACCGACATTTCCATACCAATCTAACTGTTGGTACGAAACTGATACACTGTGTGAGACGCATAGCTCCAGACATAGGCTAACGAGTAATGATGATCACCAGTCGAGGATCTTTCACTGGTGATGGGATGGATATTCATATTGATGATTCATGATTGCATGTGAGCCCAAGCCTGAGCAGAGATGGAATCAATTAGTCAAGATGGTACTTCTCATTTGTGATCTATAATAATTGATCACAGTACTAGCAATTGTGTAGCCATGAGTAACTTATAGACTCGAAATGCTCTGTGCCTCGAGTGCTTGTGGCCACCCTGCGGTTTGTGAGTGAGAGTACTACTAGTTGCTGTTGTGCACCAAGGAAATTTTTTTGATACAGAAGACTGTATCAAAATTTGATACAGCCTTCTGTATGATATATGGGCTCCTCCTATTTTTGGTAACTGTGTAAACAAATATATATAGGAGGCCCACCTGTCATACAGAAGGCTGTATCAAATTTTGATACAGCCTTCTGTATCAAAGTTTAGCTCGTGCAGCAATGGCTCACTTATGTTGAGTCCAAAACATTTCAAGGTACTGTCTCATACATTTTTGCTATCATGAAGAGACTTCAAAACGGCTTAAAATTACTCGTATAAGGCGTATATATGATCGCCTCAGCTAATCTCTAAGCAAAAAGAATCTGAAAAAGTGTGGCATTGGAGACTGTCACGACCCGCACCCGCTATAAGGGCACGTGTACGTAACAACGCCCAGCCCTCACCGTAAAAACGGCATGGAACGCTGTAGGTTTTCTACTCTAACAACAGTTTATATATAATATCAAAACCTGTCGAGAATATGGTCAACTCCGAACGGAGGACAAGCAATGATAATATATATGAGTGCTCAATCACAACTCTAAGATGATAAGTAAAGACTGAAAGATAAAGACAACATGACGATAAAATATAACCTGTCAAGTCCAAACATAAATAATATACAAGTCCAAGTCCAAGTCTCTAATACAATCCAAAATAATAACAGTCTCAAAAGTAACTGGAGACAAGGTCCAGTACAAAAGACCTACTCTAACTAAGCAATAGGTAAAGTCTCGTCAGGCGGAGCTAAGCCCTGCTGGACCAAGATCTCCAAGTCTAAGCCCACTATGTCATCCGGACCGTAGTAGGTACTGCAATCCCCCTCATCAGCATCTGTAATATTTTATCAACATATCTAGTCAGGATAGAACGAGTACATATATCTCATAACAGATCTCAAGATAGAATAAAAGCTATAAGACTGTAAATAGAGCATATACAATGAAATCATGGAGTGTACATATATGTATCATGGCATGGTAAGCTGTAGAGCTAGAGCTAGAACAGGAAAGTAGAACTGAATCATGGTTTGTACACAAATCAAGGTAAGCCATATATCCAATGTGTGTGAGTAGTAGTTTCAACTTGTGATCGTCTTGGGTACCTGTCAAGAACCGACCTGGCTAGTCATAAGTGCGGTATATGACTAACACTATTCAAGAATGCAAGAGGATATGATCACAGGCATACGCTACTACTCCCCCTACCCCCAACTGGTAGAATGGATCCAAACAGGACACGTCCCTGCACGGGATTCTAATGAGAAGGTAGCTAACCTTCTCTAGAATCAGTGACCATATATTGAGCAAGAGCTACAAGGGAGCTTGCACAATACATCCCAACCTAAGAAGGAGAAACATCTCTCGTCGAGATCCAGGAATACCAATCCGTGAGAACCATGTGTCAGGAATAAGCATATTTACACTAAGTACATGAATCATAATAGTTATCATAAATTGAGAAAAAGTTATCAGAGAATGTACTCGCCTGTAATATGATAAAATATGTCAACCGGATCCAATGCAGCGTCTCGAGGACCTATAGAGAACAAGACGTATCAATACTATGTTTAGGAAGTAAAGTCAAATCAAATTAAATCCTATTAAGTCATTCTAGGTCAAGACAAGTCTAGTTAGGTCAATCTTGGTCATAGGAGAACATTGTAAGTCAATCCGAATCAAACTAGGTCAAAAGTTGACCTTCAGTTGACTTTTGGTCAACGGATCAACTCTGGTCAGCTCTAGGTCAACCCAAGGTCAATCCTAGGTCAATGGTGACTAACAGTTAACTTTTGGTCAACTGTTCAAGTCTAATAAAATTTGGGACTAAATTGGGTAAAGTGTTGATCCATAGTTGACTTTTAGTATAAAAAGTCAACCGTGGTCAACCAAGGTCAAGACTAGGTCTAGACGACTATTTCTAATTATTACCAATCCTTACAACCCATATCCGAGTCCATCTTGGACTCCTAAATTCGTATCTTGACCGTAGGCCAATATCCTAATTTACCCTTTTACAAAGGTAAATTCTAACCTAGGCAATTACCAAGTTAGCCTAGCTACGCTTGGTATTTTGACCCGTGCTTCCTAGGGTAGTAGGGTACTAGCCTATACGTTCGTTACCTACCAAGATTCCTAGGGTAGTAGGATATCTAGTCCATCTTACGGCCTATTGCCGATTATCTAGAATATCTCATGATACGCAATGGTACGGTGCGATACCATCGTCCTACACCTACACGAAGCCCCGATTTCAACTCGGGAGCCTACCCACAAAATCTAATTCACGTATTCTAGTTCTCCTCCAAGTTTCATCGCGTTCCGACACTCGGAGCTCGATTTCACCCTCTAACTCGATCTCCTCTAAATTGATTTCATATTTTTTCCTTCCCCGTATCCTACACTACTCCTCTTTCCCTTCTACTTCTCATTCCTCTTCTAATTCTTACTCTTCTAATTATTCTCCTTCTAACTCTTCTTCCTTCTCCTAATTCTAATTCTCTTCCTAACTTCCTCTCATTCTTAACTTCTTCTTATCTTCTTCTTATTCTTCTAATCTTCCTCTATTTCTAATTCTCGTCTTCTATTTCTAATTCTCTTTCTCATTCTCTATATACACATATATATATATATATATATATATATATATATATATATATATATATATATATATATATATATATATAAGGGGTTTATATAGGGGGTTAAGGGTTAAAGGGGGGAGCTTTGTGCTACTACTGCTGCTCCTATCTACTGCTATTGCTGCTGCTGCTTTGCCTGCTATTGCTGCTGCTGCTTTGCCTGCTATTGCTGCTGCTGCTACTGTAGTAGCTGTAAAACCTCATATTTTTTTAAATTATTTTTATTATTTTATTAGACTTAAAAATGAATTTATACAATTTATGGTTTTATTTTTTATTTTTTTACAATGACCTTAGCCATTGTTGAGTTTTGGAGCACTAGACGACCATGACTTTTAGCACGGAAGTTGTAGCAGTGTGTCTTGACAAGTGTACCAGTCATGCCGGGGGAAGCCTAGCCATGGTGATGACCAAACTAGAAAAATCAGACCGAGTTGTGAACGGACTCATTTAAAGTATTTTAATTAAATATTATTTTATATATTAATTTTTAGATGACCCGGTTTGTCCAATTCAGTCCGAAATGGGTCCGAACCGAATTTAAGTCCAGGTAGGCATGTAGTGGGACCAAGGTGGCCATGTAGACATATTTTATGTACGTAAAAATAATTTCTAAATTATTATAGAATTTCATGTACAATTTAAAATCATTTAATTATTTGTGCAATTATTGGTATTTATTTATTTTAAATAATATTTTACAAAATAGTACATTTTGTGGACCCGAAAAAGGGTGTGCAGTGTAAGTGCACCCATTGGAACGATCTTATTAATTTATTATTATTAAAATTATTTTGTGGAGATTTAATAAACATGTTTTCCTATTTAAATATTATTACTATTTTGAGTTGATTTATTAAGGATTGAAATTATATATATATGTAGATATGCTCAAATGTATTAAATAATTGGATAGTTGACTTCTAAATGGTATTTTAATTTTAAATAGATTTTTTGGTGTATTTATGGATATATACATATATATATATATATATATATATATATACATATATATATATATATATATATACATATATATATATATATATATATATATATATATATATAAGTTTAGAAAGTAAAGGAAAAAGGAAAAGAAAAATATATATATACAAACCCACCCACATAAGTGCCCCCCCCCCCCCTTCTCCAAAGCTGCTGTAGCACCGTGTGCAATTCTCATAGAGAAACGTGGGTTTACATAACAATGTTACTAAAACTATTAGTATTAGGTTTTGACACAAGTTGTTATAAATATATCTTTCTCCAAAACCTCAAAATCCTAGACTTCCAAAACGAAAATTACAGCAAATCATACTCTCTTCGCATACGAGTTCGTTTCACCAGCGACAGAGTTGTTGTGTGCGACGAACGGAGCATCGGAAGTCAGCCCCTCGTCATTCACAGAGCAGTTTTCCCACTCAAGGTACCCTACTTCCCGACGACGTAACTTTTTACTCGTAACACCGATTTTCGATCCGTAAGATTTTCTGGAAAGTAGACTTGACCCTCTTCGAGATCCTCTAGGTGGATTTCGACATGGCATCCAACTTGCTCGAAAAATCGAGACAAAGTTGGAGAAAATCACTTTCTGAAATATTAAAAATTGTTTTTAAAACGACAACTTGTCATCAAATTTTCTAGCTGTGCAGTAAAGAATTGTAGAAACTAATTGAAGACAGTCAAAGACAACCTAACCGAGATTGTAACACACTTTTGGATTCACCTTTCATCTAGTATGTAGAAAGTTACACGTTGTTAAAGTTTCCCAAAAAATTGTAAATTCTGTTTTCAAAAAGTGGAAAAACACCCGATACGGCGTGCGCCCCGACAAATCGGGCGACGTGGTCGCTCATTATATGCATCAAAAGATGCGTATGGATGTTATCGACGTGTGGGAACTGACGGAACCCAATTTCGTTGCATGTGCGCGACGAAATCAGTACGTATCCGTCGAGATACCCCGTATCGACCCTTTGCAAATTAAGTCACAACTTTGTGCACACTCATCAAATTGCGAAGAAACTTGCGCCATTGGACTCGAAATATTTTTTTGGTCCTGTGAGCCAAGTTTGGTCCGATTCTGAGACAGTTGATCGGGACGCTATTTTGGCGGGGCCACAATCCCACTCAACGGGCGATTTTGTGCACGGCCCACCGGAATCCAAAATTGGACATACCATTGGGTTTGTCTCATCAAAACAAATCTGTAGACATGTAGTTTGACAAATTTAGAGAACATAGGTTCTGGCGCGCATTTCGGTGCAAAGTGGGTTCAACGGCGGACATCGTTTTGACCCAAAATTACGAAATTGCCCCTGATCCAGAAAATTAACTTTTGGACAGGCATTTTTTAGGCATATCTTATATTCCAAACCCGTTCGTAATGTTTGTTGCAGCATCCGGAGTCATCTGTGGGATTTGGCTTTTCTTGCTTTGTTTATTTGCCGGTTCGAGCTAATGGATTATTCTTTTTTGCACATAACCTCAGGCAAGATACCTTGCCATCTTTACTGCTTGTATTTAGTTGCATTTTATTTCGTTTATTGTATCTATATTCCTTGTTTATTATTTTTTTGCTTGTGGACCTAGAGTTAAGAGACTGCCGTCAATAGAGTGCATGTCATTAACTTTCTCACAATTGTATCACGAGTTGTGTGTGAGTTGTGAGTATCATGTAGTGGTCACTTGCGTGTTGGCTGATCACCCGTGCGCATGCGTAGGAATAACTGTCAATAGATGCATGTTAGAAGACTTGACAGTTATCTATTATAAAACCGTGTGGTAGAAACGACACGTGTTGGTGTATCATGGTTACGATGTATGTACAGTATCATTGGGGGGGAGGGGACAGCTACTAGCGTAGAGGCTACATTTACTTTTTGCACACATTATGGGTGATAGTGACTCGGATGAGCACTACGTGCTGCCCGACCGATAGTGTCTCGGATGAGCGCTACTTGACGGCCACTCTTTATTACTTGCTTGCGTGAATCCGTTACAGCCCCTGCGTAGAACATTGTCCTCAAAGTGCATATCACATAGATGGTTAGGAACCCTGTTGTGTAGTTTATAGTATTTTTACTTATGCAGTTATAATGGCATGTTCTTCCTGTATCTTGCTACGTCCCTCTGAGGACCTGGTTATCTCTCCAGGTGTGTGCTTTCATGGTTTACTGCAGGTGTTCTAGCCAAGATTGGGTGTCTCTATTTCTTCGAAGATGATCGCTCTTGGTTCGTCTTGATACTTTCATGGATCATTTTCTTGTATACTTTATCTCCTTTTGATAGTTGGAAGTGGACTTTGTCTTCGCCCAACGATTGTACCATAAATATTCAAGTTGATTTTATACTATTATTCTTTTTATTATCGATAAGATTTAATTTATCTTGGATTACTACATTTGACAGCTTATGTATACATACAAGGTTTCCATATATTGGAGTGTGCTTCGTATGTATGCAGCTGGCATGATACGTATCTGGTCCCAAGTATTTTGGGACTGGAGCGTTACATATTTTTGTGGTGGCCCATGCAGGTCAAGTTTGTCACTTCGGTTACGTTATTGTACCGATGTGAGCCTGCAACATAGGATTAGAATCTAGGAATCTCATCCATACAGCTTGACCACTTCCCTTGGCTTCAAATTCCGAACTCTCGTTCGACTTCCTTGAATTGCATCTTGCTTGATTTATTTCTACCTTTGATTCTTATTTTCGTGCTTAGTGTCAACTAGGAAGATGACTATACTAGTATATGCTCATAGGTCAAACACATGACTACAATGGTTATATTGGCAATTAGAATACATTCAAGACTCTAGTTGAGTTAAAAAGGCTTTTTAGTATAATTTAATGATTAGTAATTGGTAAAGTAGGATATTACCACAAAAAGTTTTAACCTTGAGATTTCTAAATAGTAAACACTAGAGGATTTATAGAATTTCATACTTGGTTTAAGAAATTAATTGATTTTCAAGATTTGATATTTATGATTCATTTGGTTATAGTTATACATCTTTGCACAAGTATAAAATTGATTTGATTTTCGAGTTGTGATATTTATGAGTTTTGGGTGATAGATATACATCTTTGAACAAATATAAAATTTATTTGATTTTCGAGTTTTGATGTTTATGATTTATTGGATTATGGTTATACACCTGTGAACGGTTTAAATTTGGTTTGAAAATGATCTTAGCTTTTAAAAATGGCCGTAGGAATTATTTAAACTGAGTTGTACGACTTGCGATTTTTGTGTTTAGTAAATTTTGAATTTTAAGTGGAAGTAATGATGGTAAATTTTGGTTTACAATAATTGAAAACGATTTTTGAGAATTTTTCTTTATTTTAAATTGTGTCCTACGATTGAGGATTTACAAATCTATTTAGATTTTGGTAAAAAAAAAAGATTTTGACTGATAAGATTATTTGAAAATTTAGTTTAATGTGGGATTGCTAATATTAAAATTCTTTTGGGAGAATTTCGAAGGATGTGATGGAAAGTTATTTTGATTGATTAAAGGAAGTTACCATTTAAAAGTTGTGATTTTGTTAGAATAACTTAGCATGAATAGAAGTTAAAATTGATGAGAGCATTGAGCTTAATTTTTTTTTGAGATTGCTTTTAATATGCTAAGAGTTTATTATGAGTTGTTGGAAAAATTTTAGAGTGTTAAATTTTTGATTGATTGTGAAATTTTTATGGATTCGTAAATTTTGAACTCTTGAGTTAAATAGTTGAATTTAAACATTAATTTTGGAAAAGGTTAGTAGTAACGTGATAAAGTTTGCTTTGAGAGTTATGAAAGTGATTTAAATTTTGGTCATGATAAATTTGAACGGCTTGGAGTGAGTATAAATTTTGGTGGTTAAATTTTTTTATATTTATTTAGAATTGTTGGAGGAAACACGAGTTAAAATATTAATGGTAGGCCACAAAGGTAGCCCTAATGAGTTAGAAGTATTCCACACTAATTGCCATGTCACATATGACCATGATAGTAGTACATACACAAGTGTTGTTAGTCATCTACCCAGCTATGTGACTGTATTTCCACCTCGACTTACTCGACCTTCCTTCAATTCTAGATCTTTTAGTTACGACCTTCTAACCCATTTGCAATTTGAATAATAATGTCACTCCCCGATCCTGGAATACGTATTTTAATACGTAAACCGATAAATTGTATTTACCTTGTATTTTTTACTATATTATATGCTGTATTTCTTCATGTATTTTCCAAAATATTCGACAAAATATTATTTTCTAATTTATTTCCTGCATTTGGGCCTACAATTTTGGCTCATTTGGGTAACCTCTTCTTGGTTCACCAATGGTTCATCATGAACCCATGGGTCCAAGATCTATATATATAACTTATCTCATTCTCTCTCCTTTCATTTACTTCCTCTCATTTATTTCCTCCACCAACCAAATATTTCCTCCATCAACCAAGGCAAGTACCAACTTGCTCAAGAGATGGATCCATAATTTTGTCAATGATTTCTTATAAAACTATTTGCCAAAACATGTTCTTCTCCTCAACCTATACTAGTTTAGAACTTGGAAGTTTCCATTTTGAAGCTTTGATTTTTGTAGATCTAGGTTTACTTTATTTTCAGATTTTTTGGGTTTTGATCTACTTAATCTTGTTATTTTCTAGTTTTGATGGTTCCATGTTGTAGAGAATCTAGTTCTACCCCATTTTGACCTAAGAAAGTTCCGATTTGGGCTCCGGATGAAAGTTTTGTGTAGCTTGGAAGCCATGGTTGCTTGGCTCCTCTTCTCGGACCAGTGGAGAAGAAGAGCAGTACTTGACCGCATGAATCTTCATGCGGCAAGTCTCTGGCCGCATGGCCTTTCCAGCCGCATGAGACTCGTTCGAGCTCAGCCGCATGGAAAGTCCTTCCTAGCCGCATAAGACTTGCTTGAGTACTTGACCGCATGAATCTTCATGCGGCAAGTAATTGAGCCGCATAGCCTTGTTCAGACTCAGCCGCATATGCGCTACTGTTTTGAGCCGCATAAGGCCCATCCATCATCCAGCCGCATATGTATCGCCCATACTCAGTCGCATAGGACTTCGTCTGATCATAGCCGCATATGCTGTTGAACCTCGGCCGCCTGGCGATTGCTCCCTTCGCAGCCGCATAAGCTGACACCCCTTCAGCCGCATGAACCCGCCTTTTCAGCCGCATGCGCCTTGGGCTCCCTGAGCCGCATGAGCGTGCAGTCCCAGCCGCATGAACCTGTATTGACCCAGCCGCATGGACTCACTCCCCTTGAGCCGCATGGACTTTTGTGCCCCATCTTGTTACCTTATTATTATTATTATTATATATATTATATGCCCATTTTATATCCTTACGCCTTTTGTCCCGAGCATGATATGAGCACTAATGTGACCCCGGAGAACAAAGTGTTCCTCCCTGATACATGTACCTGAATGTCCCAATTCTTGTTCATGCTCGACAAATGACTCGTAACTCCACGTGGCGTATTTGCAATGATGCATTACACTGAGGAGGGTAGAACATGTTGACATACTGATTGACATGGATCCTCTTTGGGATACTCGTACTAAAGTACGACTTTAGGAGGATAATCATGCAGGTCACAGCATGAAAGTCCAAGATTTCACCTAGGGTTAAATTAGGCAACTAAATATACTAGATGCATGGGGAGGGCAAAATCCCGAGATCGTGTTACACCAGCCGCCTTGAGATACTGTCTTGACGCGCCGGCTGGTCTCCACGGATACTGTGTCATCTGCAACGAGTGGATGACTGTATCCGATTAATTCCTGCTACATATTATATGTTTTAGCAAGGTGGCCTTACGAGGTCCTGTGCTCAATCATACCTGTCTACGCGAACCCCTGGGTTGGCTAGCCTTGCTGGAAAGATACGATCTGAGGATTCCTATTAACATGATGCGAGGATAACCTCGTCCCACTAGAAACTCGTAGACTTGATTGGCCGTGAAAACGACTTGCTTGTATTCTATTGCCTTCCGTGAATAACTGAGGGAAGCGGACTGTCATGGTACGTGATCCAACCCATATTCTTGTTTAATTGTTGGGTTGGTTATCGTACTATGATAGGCTGTGGACCGAAGTTATGAACGGAAGACTATTTCTGGTTGTGTTGTGCTACTTCTGTGAATGACTGAGGAATATGGTCTATCATGGTACATGATCCAACCCATGTTCTTGTTTGATTGTTGGGTTGGTTATTGTGCTGCGATAGGCTATCGACCGAAGTCACGATCAGGAGATTTTATTGTTTATACCTTTTAACTTATGTGAAAGTTATAGAGTACGACGTCCCGACTCCATACGGTACCTTTTGTCCTTGTTTGGTTGTAAGGGTGCCATATGGGTTCGAGGATGTTGCGCTACCCTATAATAGTAGCATAAGTATTGCTATTATCAATCATTCTATTTAACTGAGTTTTTAATCTTAACTCTTGTACCCCTTTGGCGGTACTTGCTATTCGGGGCTGACCCCGCTGGTTTTGTTTGGCCAGATCCCATAGCAGAGCCTGAGGACACGATCTTCCTCCCTGACATCCATGGTGCATACTAGGAGCATGGCAGTTCGGGGACTCGAGTGGGTTTCTTCTCCACCACTCCTGCTTATACTTTTGTGGCGTTTAGCCACCGGCACCTGTTAGCCGAATTACTTGATATTTTGTGTCAGTACATAATTGTAATTAAACAGACTGCAGCTGTGTATAATTTTGTACTCCTGACTCTCCGAGATAGCTAAATTATAAAGCTAGTCTCTCATGATCATTTTGATAAAGCGTCGGGGACGCCTTACTGCTTTATCTTTAATGTTCATCTATTTGCTGATGTGATTTGATTGATTGAGACATAGAACTCTGTGGGACCATATGAGACTTGATTGTAGCATGTACCCCCTAGTCTCTCGACAGCCACGATCGCCGTATGACGTTACGTACCTCATATGGTGTAGCTGGCCTAGTCCGTCTCCGTATTTCGGTACTGGGGCGTGACAAATAAGTTAATGGTTCCTTAACTGTATTCATCTAGGAGACTATCTTCTCTCCGGAATTGTGTTCCTAAATTATTTTACTGGATTCCCTAATTAATTTTATCTCGTGCTTTAACTTGATCTCCTTTATTATTATGCATTAATTATCACCTCGTGAACTCCACTTTCTATTTTAGATCTTTTGGCGGCCCTTACCATGACTTGGATATTTGGAGCACAACACTAGACTTTTTCTTCCAACAAATTTTATATGTAAGACCTAGACAAGCCCACCTTCATGTAGATGTATCATGTCCCACAAAAACTCATCTCCTTGTACTCTATTTCTTGATATGACCTTATGGTCAAAATGGCCAAACTATAATCTTTACCATGATACCGATATATTTTCGACCACGGATAGGATTCAACCTCGACTTAATTCTTTCGGCCCAATATGTGATTTTGTTCTACTTAATTCTTTAAATGTTTAAACTTGTGCTTTATCTTGATTGCTTGACTCATTGTCCCATCCCATTACTAGTTTAATCCTTGTAAGTTGGGTAGAATACCTTACGGCCCAACAAAGCCTTTGTCCTTGTGACCAATGTTGATAAGTTTGTTTAGACTATAAGTTCAGAGGGCCCTAAGTTAGCTAGTTAACCAAGACAACTGTATAGGCCCAAACTTCGGGCGAGCCTTGATTTTAAAAGATCTTGGACTATTTAAAATTCCTTCATCAGTACCTCCCTTGCTCATATTTTGACTATCTCATGCTGCTAATGTAGCTTCGATTTTGTAAGCTTATTTCGTTATCAAGCTTGATCATGACATATTTTATTGGGTGCACCCACTAACATATTGTCTAATCAGAACCGTTGCATGATGGTCTGATCAACCTATTGCACTTTGGTTCGCATATCATATCTTATTCTACGAGGATGGAGACATAGTTAAACTTGCCTTAGAGTCACATCCGCGACAACATTGACAACTCTCATTTGAATTATTTTCGTCGCCTATGAACCCCGTATTCGTACTCGATAGCCTCGTCCTTGAACTCTTTATTGTTTTTACTTTACTTATTAGAAAGACCAGACACTGTACATGATAGATAGATGTAAGATATCACCTTTAGTTTTTCTATCAATTATTTCAACACGAATTTAGATAGCCACCGACCAACCCATGTGGCTATATCCTCACCTTAAACTTCACTTCTCCCCAATCCTAGAAATCTTTATTGTGCCCTTCTAATTCCACTTGAACGCACAAGAGTGATTCTAATCATCACTTAAATCCAACTCTCAATCAAGACGATTAGTATCCAGTTTTCTCGAGGAACCACATCTCCCCAAAAGTTTAAATTATTCTCTTTGATATACTCAAATCCTTACTATTTCCTAAACTGGATTATCAAAATTTTGTTACCATCACTAGCAACTCTTATTCAATTCCATAACCATGATATATTTTTGTATATATCGACTCCCTAAATTTTCTAATGCATGGTTATGTTGAACCCCGTTTTATCGCCTCCTCCAAAATTAATTGCATTTTGGTATTGACGAACTCTTCCTATCCCTCAACCCTATCTACCCTATTAATCCTAAATTTCGAGGACGAAATTTTTGTAAGCCCCTGAATTTAGGGCTTATTTTTTTAATTTTAATAATCAATTAATTAGAATATTATTATTTGATTATTATTTGATTTAATGCTCTTTACCGTGACTTGGAATTCTAGAGCATCAGGGATGCCAGTCTCTGGAAACTTCCTTCTTGGAGTTTGTAGTAGGCGAGTTATCTTCATTTTGATATATCCTGTCCCACTCGAACTTGTTCCCTTGTACTCTTTTTGCTTCGCGCAAGTTCGGGTCAAATTAGACCATTTAAATTATTAATTGATTTCCCACTCTTTTTCTTGATCCCCATAAGCACGTTACCGTGGCTTTTAATTTAGGAGCACCAGACTAGTCATTCTCTCGAAACCAACTTGTCATGCCTGATCTACTCGAGACGCTCTTCACCCCTGACCTTCGTGTCCCACTCAGACACTCCATTTTGTGCTCCATTTCCTTCGCACAACTTTCGGTTCAATTTAGACCAATTTATCGTCTGCCGTAATTCGTGATTTAACTTCCAATTTAATTTTCGGGTCCGACATTGACCCAACCTAGTTGACCCCAAATATGGACAGGACCCCCATGAAGCCTACTACCCACATGAAATTTGTGTCCCATTTATTGGAGTCGTCGTATGTTATTTATTTGTCCATGATTATAAACACCTATTTTAATTCGAATATTGCCTCCTGTCCGATTTTGGCCCGACCCGGCTCGACCGAACCCGAACCCAAGCTCCATATATTTTCTCATGACTGCTCAATTACCCCACAAAATTTCCCTATTTTTTTTCCTATTTTAGAAATATCCACTTTTCTCTCCTCTCTCTCTAAATATTTCTCTGTCTCTCTCTATATATACCTATATATATATATATATATATATATATATATATATTATATATATGGATAACTTCCCCTCTCCTCATCCTCACCACACTCTCTCTTACAACACCATTAGCCGACCTATCCTTCCCCCTCTCTCATTCTCTCTCTCTAAATATCTCCTAAATATCCTCTCTCTCTCACTCTTTATATATATATTACACACATATATATATATATATATATATATATATATATATATATATATATATATATATATATATATATATATCTCTCCCTCTCTCCTTTCCCATCACACAAGCAAAACCCCCCTCCCTCACTCCCGTACTGGTGCAGCACACCCCCCCCAAAGTTTTCTTCTTCTTCTCCTCCTTCATGTTCTTCTTCTTCTTCTTCATTTTTTTCTTTAACACAACAACACCACCCTCACCATCAAACCACCAACACCACCACCGCCACCATCTCCTCCACCACTCCGCACCCCACCGCGCCGTGATCACCGCCGGCGCCGCGCCGCCGCCTCTGGCCGGCCTCCGCCGCGCGAGGCAGCCCGCAGAGCAGATGCAGCGCAGCTGCAGCAAGAAGCAGCTGCTGCAGCAGCGCGCGCGCCGCCGCGCGCTCCGCCGCGCCACCGCGGCCGGCCGCCACCGCCGGCGAGCCACCCTTGGCCCGGCGCACCTCCGGCGAGCCACCCCGTGGCCAACGCCCGCTTCCCCGACGTGTGAAACACACGATTCGTGCGTTTGGCACGAGATTCCGTCGACGCGCGCGCGGACGAATTTCAGAAAGTTCGCTCCGGGACAGCAACTTCGCACCGATTTTCTGGACAATCCGACCGTTGGATCGACGATTTCTTTGTTCCGTCTCAATCTCGGTATATCCACCTTCATTCCTCTCAAATTTCACCCGTTAATTTCGTCGTTTGATACATCAAAACCGGCCACCAAGTTGACGTTTTAATTGAACTATTTTTGGACAGTTTTGCGATGCCAACTTCGCGGGTTCGTATCTTCGTCGTCGCAGCTCCGTTTTATGCGCCACTAGTTCCGGTGCACAGCTGGTATAACCCTCTTCCTGCCCCCTTTAGATTTCATTTCAGTTTGAGCTTGTTAGGTCGGTCGAATTCGACGCCAAAGTTGGCCGTTCGAATTCTTAGTGTTGCACTTATAAAATTCTATTTTTGAACCCGGGACTCCGGATTCAATTTCTGACACCACCAGTAGACTCGTGGCATCGTTCTGGTATGTTTCATATAAAGTTTGCTTGATTTGGAGAACGTGGGCCCTGGCACGCATTTCGGTGCAAAGCGGGTCCCACTTTCTGAGTCAACGGAACTTTTTGACGCCGGCTCATCGGAATCCAATTTCGGATATACCGTTGAGTTCGTATCGTCATTCTGGACTCGTTGACATATAATTTGCTAGGTTTTAGTGGACATTGGTTCCGGCACGCATTTCGGTGCAAGTCGGATACCAATATCCGGGTCAACGTGTCATTTTGAGTTCGGCTCATCGGAAATCCAATTCCGGATATAGCATTGAGTTTGTATCGTCATTCTGGACTCGTTGATATATAATTTGCTGAGTTTTGAGGACATTGGTTCCGACACGCTTTTCCGTGCAAATCGGTTTCCAATGTCGGGTCAACGGACCAATTTGAGATCGGGTCAACGGAATCCAATTCTGGATATACCGTTGGGTTCGTATCGTCATTCTGGATTCGTGGACATATAATTTGTTAGCTTTTGTGTACTTTTATTTTGACACGTTTTTCGGTGCAAAGGGTGTCCAACGGCGGACATCATTTTGGCCCAAAATTACCGTTTTGCCCCTGTGTCCAAATTAGATTTTTGGACAGGCTATCCTAGCTGATTTGACCATTCTGGACACGTTGGTGATGTTAGTTTCATCATCCGACAACATCTGTATATTTCTTCCCTTTTTGTGTCATCCTATTATTATAATATTTTTTCCTTTTGGTTGTTTTAGAGACCTGTCGATTTCAGTGATTTCTAAATCACTGAAATTCATAAGTTGACCTTGTAGATGGTTATAGAGACTAGCTTGACCATGGTTGACTACTTTGACTAGATGTCGAAGTAGAGTCAATATTTGACCTAGGTTTGACCAGATTTGACAAACGTTGACTTTTTGACCAAAGTCAACTGTAGGTCAACCATTGACCTATTTAACCTAGATTAGACTTAGAGTTGACCAGGCCAGTAGACCTTGTGCAAGACCCAAGCCGGCCACATGTTGAAACTAGTACTCACACACTTAGATAGATGATTCTTGATTCTTGTACATGCCATGATCAGTTTTACTTGTCTTGTTCTAGCTCTAGATTTACAGCTTACCTTGCCATGATACTCACATGTATTTCATGATTTCTTGTATATTCTCTCTATTTACTGCTACATGTTCAATATCGTATAATTAGAACTGTTATTTGAGATTTGTGCTCGTTCCATCCTGACTGGATATGTTGACAAAATTTTAGGAGTAGTTGTGCCACATTTGTTGGACTGCAGGATGATTCTAGCTGAGGTGGTTCACACTGTTCCTCTATGTGAGTTGCCTGGTAGTTATTCCTTAGTTAGTCTTGTTGTTCCTTCTTTATTTTCCTGTCTTATGATCAGTATAGATTCTAGTTGTTCTAGTGATATTGTTATTATTTCTTGTCTTATCTTCCTTAGTTTCGTGATGTGACATGAGTACATTCTAGTTATGAATCTTTAGAAGTTGTAGTTAGTATAGTATACTTGACAGCGTTCTACCGCCGATACCGCGGCGTAGGCTGGGCGTGGCCCACGTATTCGTACCCGTATACCCGGGTGCGGGTCGTGACAATTTTTGTAAGTTGGGTAGGATGTAAAATCTCCTATTTTTTTAAATTATTTATTATTTATTAGACTTAAAAATAAATTTATACAATTTATGGTTTTTTTTTTTTTTTTTACAATGACCTTAGCCATTGTTGAGTTTTGGAGCACTAGACGACCATGACTTTAGCACGGAAGTTGTAGCAGTGTGTCTTGACAAGTGTACCAGTCATGCCGGGGGAAGCCTAGCCATGGTGATGACCAAACTAGAAAAACCAGACCGAGTTGTGAACGGACTCATTTAATGTATTTTAATTAAATATTATTTTATATATTAATTTTTAGATGATCCGGTTTGTCCAATTCAGCCCGAATTGGGCCCGAACCGAATTTAAGTCCAGGTAGGCATGTAGTGGGACCAAGGTGGCCATGTAGACATATTTTATGTACGTAAAAATAATTTCTAAATTATTATATAATTTCATGTACAATTTAAAATCATTTAATTATTTGTACAATTATTGGTATGTTATTTATTTTAAATAATATTTTACAAAATAGCATTTTGTGGACCCGAAAAAGGGTATGCAGTGTAAGTGCACCCATTGGAACGATCTTATTAATTTATTATTATTAAAATTATTTGTGGGAGATTTAATAAACATGTTTCCTATTTAAATATTATTACTATTTTGAGTTGATTTATTAAGGATTGAAATTATATATATATGTAGATATGCTCAAATGTATTAAATAATTGGATAGTTGACGTCTAAATGGTATTTTGATTTTAAATAGATTTTTTGGTGTATTTATGGATATACATATATATAATATATAATTATATATATAATATTATATATAAAATATATATATTATATATATATATATATATAATTATATATATATATATATATATATATATATATATATAAGTAGATAAGTTTAGAAAGTAAAGAAAAAAGGAAAAAAAAATAATAAATATATACAAACCCACCCACATAAGTGGGCGCCCCCCCCCCCTCCCCCCCCACCTTCTCCAAAGCTGCTGTAGCACCGTGTGCAATTCCCATAGAGAAACGGGGTTTACATAACAATGTTACTAAAACTATTAGTATTAGGTTTTGACACAAGTTGTTATAAATATCTTCCTCCACAAACCTCAAAATCCGAGACTTTCAAAACGAAAATTGCAGCAGATCATACCCTCTTCGCATATGAGTTCGTTTCACCAGCGATGGAGTTGTGTGCGCGACGAACGGAGCATCGGAAGTCAGCCCCTCGTCATCCACATAGCAGTTTTTCCACTCAAGGTACCGTACTTCCCGACGACGTAACTTTTTACTCGTTACACCGATTTTCGATCCGTAAGATTTTATGGAAAGTAGACTTGACCCTCTTCGAGATCCTCAAGGTGGATTTCGACATGGCCATCCAACTTGCTCGAAAAATCGAGCACAGTTGGAAAAAAACCACTTTTCTTGAATATTAAAAATTGTTTTAAAACGACAACTTGTCGGCAAATTTTCTTGCTGTGCAGTAAAGAATTGTAGAAACTAATTGAAGATAGTCAAAGACAACCTAACCGAGATTGTAACGCACTTTTTGGATTCACTTTTCATCTAGTATGTAGAAAGTTACACGTTGTTAAAGTTTTCCAAAAAATTATAAATTCTGTTTTCAAAAAGTGGAAAAACACCAGATACGGCGTGCGTCCCGACAAACCGGATGACGTGGTCGCTCATTATACGCATCGAAAGGCGCGTATGGATGTTGTCGACGTATGGGAACTGACGGAACCCAATTTCGTTGCATGTGCGCGACGAAATCAGTACGTATCCGTCGAGATACCCCGTATCGACCCTTTGCAAATTAAGTCACAACTTTGTGCACACTCATCAAATCGCGACGAAACTTGCGCCATTGGACTCGAAATATTTTTATGGTCCTATGAGCCCAGTTTGATCCGATTCTGAGACAGTTGATCGGAACGCTATTTTGGCGGGGCCACAATCCCACTCAACGGGTGATTTTGTGCACGGCCCACCAGAATCCAAAATTGGACATACCGTTGGGTTCGTCTCATCAAAATAAATTTGTAGACATGTAGTTTGACGACTTTAGACACCATAGGTTCTGGCGCGTATTTCGGTACAAAGCGGGTCCAACGGCGGACATCGTTTTGACCCGAAATTACGAAATTGCCCCTGATCCAGAAAATTAACTTTTGGACAGGCATTTTCTAGGCATATTATATTCCAAACTCGTTCGTAATGTTTGTTGCAGCATCCGGAGTCATCTGTGGGATTTGGCTTTTCTTGCTTTGTTATTTGCCGGTTCGAGCTACTGGATTATTCTCTTTTGCACATAACCTCAGGCAAGATACCTTGCCATCTTTACTACTTACATTTGTTGCATTTATTTATTGTATCTATATTCCTTGTTTATTATTTTCTTTTGCTTGTGGACCTAGAGTTAAGATACTGCCGTCAATAGAGTGCATGTCATTAACTTTGTCACGATTGTATCACGAGTTGTGTGTGAGTTGTGAGTATCTGGTAGTGGTCACTTGCGTGTTGGTGATCACCCGTGCACATGCGTAGGAATAACTGTCAATAGATGCATGTTAGAAGACTTGACAGTTATCTATTATAAAACCGTGTGGTAGAAACGACACGTGTTGGTGTATCGTGGTTATGATGCATGTACAGTATCATTGGGGGGAGGGGACAGCTACTAGCGTAGGGGATACATTTACTTTTACACACGTTATGGGTGATAGTGACTCGGATGAGCACTACGTGCTGCCCGGCCGATAGTGTCTCGGATGAGCGCTAC
>JANAVB010028397.1:6395946-6442208 GCA_029216955.1 Iris pallida
TAGGTTTGACTTAGTTGACCTAGTTTGACTTCTAAGGTTGATCAGAGTTGACCAAGAGTTGACTTTGGTCTAGATTGACCTAGATTCATATAGAATGTATTGAATTGCATCTTATTATCATTTTAGACTTATAGTGACTTGTACCGTTCTATAGGAGACAGACACCACTCCTCAGACAGTAGATATTCTTCAGATACTCAGGATACAGGCGAGTACATTCTCTGATCATTTCATATCCTGTTAGAATTATTCTCTTGCTTTAAATTACTTTACTTGATGCTGTCACGTTGGTCACACGGATTAGTACTATATGGATCCTCTTGAGATGTTATCCCTCATGGAGCATCGGACTACATGTTCTGTGCGTTTCACTTACATTGCGTATCACTATGCTTCATGGTTCATTGAATCACTTGTGACATGTACTCTCATGATCACAGAGTCTTCTATGAATCACCCATTTATGGGCATTACTAGAATCCCCATTTATGGGACTATCATGTGTTGACACAAAGTCACAGTCAACCAAATATTGACTACATTGACCAAATAATATTTGTATTAATTCAATACGACACACGACGACTGCATTCAGTTCAAGACAGATGACAGCTTAGTCTCCGGCTCTCAGTGTGTTCTGGAGTCTGTATTTTATAATTTCATTGAGTCTAGATTTATGTACTCTGAGTCTTGCTGAGCTCTTGGAACTTAGTCTATAACCTACCCAAAATCCCAAGCTCCACTGAACCAAAAACTGCCCACTGGTCCCCTTAGAACCACTCTGTGCTCTGGAGACAGAGTTCGGGCCGAACTCTGCCTCCACACAGAGTTCGGGCCGAACTCTGTCCCCTAGAAATCAGGAACCCTAATTTTAGGGATAGCTGGTTGCTAGTTGTCCAACGGCCAAATTTTTGAATATTCCTACCCGAATTCTGGCCGAATTCTGCCTATAAAAACACTATAAATAGGGCATGAATTCTCTCATTTCAATCCATCCAATCTTCTCTTCTCTTCTCTCTTATAAGCTCAATAAGCCATACCCTTCCCATCTACTAGCCACAAGCCCCTAAGTCCCGAGTGCTCAGCATCTCTCAGTTAGGATTCTTGTGCAAGAGTCGAAGAAGTCGCTTGGACAATTCCAAGCAAATCGCCACTGCGATCCTCTGTTAAGAAGTTGACGTGCTCTTCTGAAGAAAAGGCACGGGTTGTAAACTACTATTTCACAAATAGTGGATTTAATCCTGAGCTAGAGTTCTCAGGCCTGGACTAGTCCTCCACGAGGGAAACCAGGTTAAAATCGCTGTGTTTGCGTATGCTCTTCTGCTCTTCATTTATTTTTCGCACTTTACTCTGATTATTTATTGTTGGTGAAAGAGTTATTTTTAATTGGCTATTTTTCTCTATAAACTCTATTCACCCCCCTCTAGAGTTGCCAAACTGTTCTTCAATTGGTATCAGAGCTCTGTTCTCTTTACAAGGATTAACATCCTAAGAGCTGATCCATGGCAACCACACAATCCTTGATTTCCAATCATGGTGAAGGTCAGTCCACTCATAGGCCTCCCCTATTTGATGGGACTAACTACACATATTGGAAAACAAGGATGAGCTTCTATCTTAAGTCTCTAGACTTTGACCTGTGGACTGTCGTCACTGACGGTTACAAAAAGCCCGCCAGGATAGTTGTCGATGGTGACCTCATTGAGAAACCACACGACAAATATTCTGTCGAGGAGAAGAAACAGGCAAGTCTAGATGCTAGGGCTATTAATGCTTTATTCTGTGCTATAGACAGGAATGAGTTCAACAGGGTTTCTACTTGCACCACTGCTCATGAAGTATGGAGACTTCTAGAAGTGACGCATGAAGGAACCACACAGGTCAAGGAATCTAAAATAAGCCGTCTCACTCAAGAATACGAAGCCTTCAAGATGAAGCCAAGTGAGACGATCACTCAAATGATCACAAGATTCTTCGACATCATCAATCCTCTATCTTCGCTCGGAAAGCAGTACTCAAACCACGAGAAGATTCGTAAGCTGCTCAGAGGGCTACCAAAGATTTGGAACCCTAAGATGACAGCCATCATAGAAGGAAACGATCTCACAACAATGTCAATGGAGACCTTGATGGGTAAGCTTATGACTTACGAGCTTGACCTCAAGGACTTCGAAGAGCCTGCTCCGAAGACCAGGGAGATCGCACTCAAAGCTCATCAACGAAGAGCTAATCATGATGAGACCGAAGAAGATAATTCGGATGATGAAGACCAAGCTCTCATGGTTCGCAACTTCGGGAAATTCCTTCGCTTCAATCGAAGGAAGAAGGAATCTCAAAGACGATGAAGAAGAACCAACTTGTTACGGTTGCAAGAAAACTGGACATGTCCGAAAAGACTGTCCATTCATGAAGAAGAGCAACCGCTATGAGAAGCCATACAAAAAGAACTCATCAAAGAAATATGCCAACACAGGCATCTGGCATGAAAGTGAAGCAAGTGACTCTGAGGAAGAAAAGGACTCTCCTCAAGATACAGCAAATGTGTGCCTGATGGCAACTTCTAACAAGGTATCTAACGAAACTCTGGATGACTTCTCTTTTGATGAACTTGGCGATGCTTTCACTGATTTACTCGATGATCATAAAAAGGTCATCGGTAAATATAACATGCCAAGGACAAAATCAAAAGTCTAGAAGATGAGATACAAAGAATTTCCTTACTTCTTGATAATGTTAGAGACACATCACCCACTAATGACACTGATGAAGTATCCAAGCTCAAATTAAGCTTGCATGATGCTGAAGCACGTATTGAGCAATAAACTCAAGAAATCACTACACTCAACACGTTGCTTGCTGAAGAAAAGAGTAGACACAAGATTTCCATGACTAAGATATATGGCTTAAATATTAAGGTTAATGAACTGCAAGCTGTTACCAAAAGATTAGAAACCAAATTGGGTAAACAGGTTGTTCAACCTCAAACCCAATCACATGAGCACAACACCACTCATGCTAGTCAACTACGTCATTCTCATGCAGCACATAACCATGCATTCATATACACAAACTTTCACAAACCACGTGCACGTAAGAACAATTCTCACTCAGTACACAAGCATCATGCACAAAGACACAATCAACAGCACTTCACACATAAAAATCTTCATGCCATGCCATATAGACAAGACCATCATGCAAAGCCATATAGACAAGATCCTCATATACCATATAGACAAAATCATCATGTCATGCCATATAGACAAAATCATCATGCCATGCCATCTAGACAATATCAGCATGTCACTCATCATAGACACACCATCACCATGCCACTTATTCCATGCATAATCATCCTCACCATGCTAACTCTTCACATCATGTCCATCCTCATCCTGTTGCTTATAAATATTATTCTCATACTCCTAGTATAAACAAGAATGTTATCTGTACTTATTGTGGATTACATGGACACATCTCACCACAGTGCAGAGTTAGAAGACTTGTAGATAAAAGGATATGCTTGGTTCCCAAAGACTAACTTTTCAGGACCCTCAAGAACTCGGGCACCAAAGGTCACATCTACTCTTGATGTAGGTGGACCTTCCCTCCTCAACTGAAAGTAAGTGGATTCTCGATAGTGGATGCTCGCGACATATGACGGGAGACGCAAACCTTTTTGCATCACTATCGATGAAGAGAAAGGATACGTATCCTTCGGTAACAATCTCAAAGGGCACATTATAGGTAATGGTATCATTGGTCATCCTCCCTCTCCTGTAATAAAGGATGTCTGCCTAGTGACCGAGTTAAAGCATAACCTGCTCAGCATTAGTCATCTTGCTGATCATGGATATGACATTAACTTTGGACAAAACAGTTGCTACATCTATGATAGGTCAACAGGAGACATTGCTTTTGAAGGGAAAAGAGAGGATAACATCTATATTTTCTATCTTTCTATAAATACTAACAATGCAGGTAGATGTTTATATGCCCACAAAGACGAACGACTACTTTGGCACCAGCGTCTTGGTCACGCCAACATGGATGCTATATCCAGGCTTTCTACCAAGAAGCTAGTGAGAGGATTGCCTGACATCACATTCAAAAAGGACACGATATGTGCCGAATGTGAACTAAACAAGGCAACAAAATCCTCGTTTCATTCCATCAACTCTGTAAGTACTACTAGACCCTTGCAACTACTTCATATGGATTTATTTGGTCCTAGTAGAATAGCTAGCCTTGGTGGCAAACTGTATGCATTTGTTATTGTTGATGATTTTTCGAGATTTACTTGGGTTTTCTTTCTCGCTAATAAGAGCGATGCTATTTATGCTTTCAAAGTTTTTGTAAAGAAAGTTCAAAACGAAAAAGGCTACATGATTACTCGAATCCGAAGTGATCATGGAGGCGAATTCGTAAATTATGATTTTGAAAGTTTTGTAATACAAATGGTTTTGATCATGAATTTCTTGTCCTAGAACTCCTCAACAAAATGGTGTTGTGGAGCGGAAGAATAGAACTCTCGGCGATATGGCCAGAGTCATGTTGAATAAATTTTCACTTCCGAAATACTTTTGGGCAGAAGCTGTTAGTACAGCATGCCATATTTTGAATAGGGTGCTGATTCGTCCCATTACGAAGAAAACCCCTATGAGCTTTGGTTTGGGAGAACCCCCAATGTTTCTTATTTTAAAGTTTTTGGTTGTAGATGTTTTATCCTTAACACCAAAGACAACTTAGGCAAATTTGATGCCAAAGCTGACGATGGTATCTTTCTTGGTTATGCCGCCAAGAGTAAAGGATATAGAGTTTTCAATAAACGCTCACTTATTGTGGAAGAGTCAACAAATGTGACTTTTGATGAAGACAACAGTGCAGCAAGTACTCTTGATGATGACGTTGAGCCATCAACTTCTACTCCAATGAATACTTCAACCGAAACTAATTCTCTGGAGGGTTTGCCTAAGAAATTCTCTTTCAAACCTTCTCATCCAGAAAATTTAGTTATAGGAGAAGTTTCACGTGGAGTAACTACTAGATCATCACTAAGAGACTCTGTTGCTAGCACTGCCTTCATTTCACAAGTAGAGCCTAAAATATTTCTGAAGCTTTTAATGATGAATTTTGGATTTCTGCTATGCAAGAAGAACTCAACCAATTCGAGAGAAGCCAAGTATGGGAACTCGTTCCTAGACCGGTTAATCACTCTATAATTGGTACTAAATGGGTTTGTAGAAACAAAGTAAATGAAGATGGTTCAGTCACACGTAACAAAGCTCGTCTAGTAGCTCAAGGATACAACCAAGAGAAGGTATCGACTACGATGAGACGTATGCTCCTGTTGCTAGACTAGAATCCATTCGGATGCTTTGTGCTTTTTCTAATTTTCAAAACTTTAAATTATTTCAAATGGATGTGAAAAGTGCCTTTCTGAATGGTTTTATTAAGGAGGAAGTTTATGTAAAACAACCTCCTGGCTTTGAAAATCACAAATTTCCCGACCACGTGTTCAAGCTAAAGAAAGCACTTTATGGCCTCAAACAAGCCCCCAGAGCTTGGTATGAAAGGCTAAGTAGCTTCTTACTTGAGAAAGGTTTTTTCAAAAGGGAAAATTGACACACACTGTTTATAAATCTTTTAAAGACACTATTCTGTTGATTCAAATTTATGTTGATGATATTATTTTTGGGTCTACTGATGAAACTCTTTGTCAAGAATTTGCCAAGTGTATGCAGACAGAATTTGAGATGAGCATGATGGGAGCTCAACTACTTTCTTGGCCTGCAAGTAAAGCAACTGGCAAATGGAACTTTCATCTGTCAATCGAAGTATACCAAGGACATGCTGAAGAAGTTCGACCTTGACAACGTCAAACCAATTAGCACGCCAATGGCTACTTCAACCAAACTCGAACCAGATGAGAGCGGCAAACCCGTTGATCAACGTAAGTATCGAGGTATGATAGGCAGCTTACTTTATTTAACTGCTAGTCGCCCCGATATCATGTTTAGTGTTTGCCTATGTGCTAGATATCAAGCAAATCCTAAGGAATCTCACATGACCGCGGTTAAGCGTATCTTTCGATACCTTAAGGGTACGGTTACAGTGGGCCTATGGTATCCCAAGTCAACATCATTTGACCTCATCGGTTACTCTGATGCTGACTTTGCTGGATGCAAGGTCGACCGTAAAAGTACGAGCGGCACGTGTCATTTGTTAGGAAAGGCTTTAGTCTCATGGTTTAGCAAGAAGCAGAACTCTGTCGCACTATCCACAACAGAAGCTGAATACATAGCAGCTGGGCGTTGTTGTGCACAGATTCTGTGGATGAAGCAAACCCTTGAAGACTATAAGTTATCTTTCATGCATATTCCTATATTCTGTGACAATACTAGTGCCATCAATTTGACTAAGAACCCTGTCTGCCACTCACGCACTAAACACATTGAGATCAGACACCACTTTTTGCGTGATCATCAGCAAAATGGCACGATTAACTTAGAATTTATTGACACTGATCATCAGCTAGCAGATTTCTTTACTAAGCCATTATCCGAAGAGCGCTTCAATTTTCTTTGTCGTGAACTCGGAATTTTGGATGAAGCAGTTATAAGTTGAGACTTACTTGCGTAAATATCGAGTATATTTTGATTCTTTTATGACAAATTTATTATGGGTACAAGCCGAAAGGGTCCTTCTGACAAAAAGGCGTAAAAGCCTAAGCGACACGGTGCACTAGTCCTCAGGACTACCGCTAGCTGGGATCCGGCCCCTGCAGCTAACCCATGGCAAATTTGAAATACTGAATTACAATATATTTCCTTATTTATTATATGGTGTGTTACGATTTATTATTGCCAAATTGATCTTCCTAAAGTTCATTCTGACCATTGTGAATCTCTCTATGTACTTTATTGGGTTTATCAAAATTGTATCTCTTTTTGTTCAACACTTAATCATTTTTCAGCCCAACTTTTGTTCTGGACCACTGATCCAGTACTCGGGCCGAACTCTGCCCCTAACAGAGTTCGGGCCGAGTTCGGTCCCCAGGTTCCAGAATCGGGATCTGGCTCTGCCGTTGGATCTATTCCAATCCAATGGTCACTATTCTACCCGACCAAAGACAAAGCCCTACTTTATGTCGGGATTCCTTCTCTTTCCTCCCATATTGTCTCCTTCTTCACCTCTCCAAACTCCTTCCTTCAAACCCTAACCCTAGTTTTTGATCTAGAGTGCTCCATTGCTCCTCAAAATCAAGGGAAAAGGGTTTCTCATCATTCTCTTCTACTGTTTGGTATTACTTTGAGGTATCATTCTTGTCTTCTATACTTCACTCTATCAATTGTTTTTATGGCTCCTTGCTTGTTCAATCGTGGAAAAAGAATTCGAACTGAGAGTGTTTCATCTTCGGATACTCCTCCGACGAATGAACAAATCATTGAACAACTTCAACCACCTCATCCGTTGTTCAACCCACCTCGTCCTCGAAACCATTCTACCTATGACAACCGATTGTTTGTTTCACTAGAAGCCTCAAACAACTGGTTCAGTGACTATCGGAATCGTCAGGTATTCGCAGGACATCCTATTAATTTTTCTATCTTTTCTCAATATGATTCCTTGTTTCATGACCTCTACTTTGATGAGCTTGTCACTTCCACTTCTGCCATCTATCGTCATGCTCTACTGCAACATGACCTTTGATGATCTCCATATTTATTCCCGGGTTGCAGGTATCAATATTTCTTTTGATGACTTTGACTTAGCCAAATATCTTGATCTTCAAGAGCCCAATTCTTGGGAAAAGCTAGTTGACGCTCGCTCATTCCGTTTTCCCGACGGAATTTCCCTTGAGAGCTTCAAGGACGATTTGTGTTCTCCATATACACGTCCTCGCAAGCTCACGGCTAAATATCTCAACCCATATTTTTCTGACCTTCATTGGATTATTTCTAACACCATTCTACCCAAAACAGGTTCCCATGATGACATCACTTATCTTGAAATATCCGCTCTTTATCATCTTCACTTTGGAATTTCTTTCAATCTTCCACGTACAATGATGGACTGGATGATTCACTGTAGGAAGAAACCACGACCTCTGGTTTATCCTCTGTTCCTTCCTATGATCTTTCGTGCATTTAATATACCACTTGATATCTGTCCGTTCTTGCCTGCTCCTGCCTTTTTGTCCAAGGCACGACATACTCACACAGTTGTCGCCTCTCCTGATGTTTCTAAACATTCTGATGATGCGAAGCCTGACGCCCCTCATTTTGGTCAGGATGCACCTCCTCCACCTGCCACTCTTGACTCCATCCAGACCATGCTCCAGGATCGTTTTTACTTAGAGGCTGATCGGTGGGCTCAGATGGACTACCGCACTACCCTGCAGATGAGTGCACTCTGCAACTCGTTGCATGATATTCGGTACTCCATGTCTCATCATCCTACTTTGCCCACTCCCATGCAGCGGGATCTCGATCGTGAGGGATACCGCATTGATGATCCATGGGTCCTGCGTTACCTGGATCCAAGTGCTGCTCTTGTGGATCCCAGTCGTTCCAACTCTCCTGGACCTTCTCGTGCTCCGTGATGGAGATTGGCTACTATCTGCTGCTGCTGCTACTGATGATGATCTTAGTTACTTTTGATTTCAGTTATTTAGTTTCTTATGGATTTATGTAGCTGGTTTATGTACTCTGTTTATGAGTTGGTCACTTGGTTTGGTGGATGACATTATCTGTCTTTATTATCATTTTATTTCAGTGACTTATTTTGCTTAGTATTTCACTGTTTCTTCTCTGCTTGGTGTGGTTGCATTACTATTCATTGCTTCTTTATATTGCTAACTGCCAAAAGGGGAGAAATAATGTATATTTTTGTGCTTGTTTTGCTTTTGGGAGATATTATCTATCAGGCCACTGGTTCTATGCATTCGTATATCTGTGTATATCTGTACTTCTTGCTCTGGAAAATATTATCTATCAGATCACAGGTACTACGCATTTTGTACGGGGGAGAGCTATAGCTTCTAGCTCGACACCGTTCATGGTTTACGGGGGAGCTATTTTCTCTTAGCTCAGGCATCGTTTATGGGGGAGCTATGTTACAATCAACTGTGTCCAGGTATGAATATTGAAATATACATATATTATTTTGTCAATTATCAATATGGGGGAGATTGTTGACACAAAGTCACAGTCAACCAATATTGACTACATTGACCAAATAATATTTGTATTAATTCAATACGACACACGACGACTGCATTCAGTTCAAGACAGATGACAGCTTAGTCTCCGGCTCTCAGTGTGTTCTGGAGTCTGTATTTTATAATTTCATTGAGTCTAGATTTATGTACTCTGAGTCTTGCTGAGCTCTTGGAACTTAGTCTATAACCTACCCAAAATCCCAAGCTCCACTGAACCAAAAACTGCCCACTGGTCCCCTTAGAACCACTCTGTGCTCTGGAGACAGAGTTCGGGCCGAACTCTGCCTCCACACAGAGTTCGGGCCGAACTCTGTCCCCTAGAAATCAGGAACCCTAATTTTAGGGATAGCTGGTTGCTAGTTGTCCAACGGCCAAATTTTTGAATATTCCTACCCGAATTCTGGCCGAATTCTGCCTATAAAAACACTATAAATAGGGCATAAATTCTCTCATTTCAATCCATCCAATCTTCTCTTCTCTTCTCTCTTATAAGCTCAATAAGCCATACCCTTCCCATCTACTAGCCACAAGCCTCCTAAGTCCCGAGTGCTCAGCATCTCTCAGTTAGGATTCTTGTGCAAGAGTCGAAGAAGTCGCTTGGACAATTCCAAGCAAATCGCCACTGCGATCCTCTGTTAAGAAGTTGACGTGCTCTTCTGAAGAAAAGGCACGGGTTGTAAACTACTATTTCACAAATAGTGGATTTAATCCTGAGCTAGAGTTCTCAGGCCTGGACTAGTCCTCCACGAGGGAAACCAGGTTAAAATCGCTGTGTTTGCGTATGCTCTTCTGCTCTTCATTTATTTTTCGCACTTTACTCTGATTATTTATTGTTGGTGAAAGAGTTATTTTTAATTGGCTATTTTTCTCTATAAACTCTATTCACCCCCCTCTAGAGTTGCCAAACTGTTCTTCATCATGTATCACCCTTCGGGGGCCATTACATGAATCATAACATAACCTGGCTGGATCCTTGTGTATTGATTGGGGGTACGGGAGAGTAGAAGTGGACATGTGAATAATATCCAAGTAGTGTAGCATCAGAATTATTCCGTAGTGTAGCATCAGAATCATCCTGTGCCATTCACATGTCTATATTGTACTCTGACTCACTAGCCACTGTTAGTTCTCTATTTATAGTAGATATTTCCATTACAGCTATCTCCTTTACATTCTGTACTTTCTTTCAGTTTCCTATATCTTACTTTACTGTATGGTTATATTTTCTAACCTACTATGATCTGTTGAGATGTATTGTGCTCGCTCCGTCCTGATTGGGTACCGTTGATATGTTTACAGAGGACAATGATGAGGCTGGTGTTGACACTTTTTATGGGACAGCTCTAGATGACACCTGTGATCCGGATTTCCAGCTGGATCCACTAGCTATAGAGACTGAGGCTCCCTAGTCTAGGTTTTTATTATTTCTGTCATTTGAGATCTGGATTGTATATGTTCTTTCATATTCTGTAGTTGAGACTTTGTATTTCTGGATGTTTGCTGAGCTGTTATCTTGGATACTTAGACTCTTCTGATCATCTGTATTTCATTTTGAGTTCTATATCATATCGTGTTTCTTCTTCCTTAGTTGTGATTAAGTTTACATTATGCTATGTCACCCCCATTCGGGGAGTATAAACTGCTTAGCATTATACTGTTAGATGTATGAGACCTAGGACAGCGTTCTACCGCCGACACTACGGCGTAGGCTGGACGTACCCACGTCTCGTGCCCTTACTCTACGGTGCGGGTCGTGACACGTTTTTAGTGGTGGCCCATGCAGGCCAAGACTAGAAGTGTAGTGGTATTCGAACCAGAGTATCACTACAGCCTGTAGTAGGATATTAGACATTAGTTTTCAAGGTACTCAATCACATTAGGAAAAACTCTATTCTTGCTATCTAAATCCTTACTGTCAATTGATTTCTTTTGAATTTAACTGTCCGCCTTTGTTATATCGCTTCTTTCTCAGCAATTGATACCCTTATTTAATCTGTCTTCAGGATGGTGCAGACGCGGTTACAGCGTACCATTCATGGGGATACTGTAGAGGGGACTGCTACCTCTCAACCAGTTCAGTAGGGTCAGGAGACTGCACCTTCTGCCACCTCTGCTCATATTGGGACTTCAGCAGCAGCAGCAGGGGGTATGCCTCCACCAGTTCGGAGGCAGGACCCAGTCATCCCAGAGGTGCCTTTCAACAGCCGCCGCCTACAGGATACATGGATGCGGCACAGATGTTCGCCTTCTTTCAGCAGTTTATGGAGGCGCAGCAGGCCCGGAAGGCCAGGAGCATAGAGTTGGCCCTTACGACAGTCGCAGCTCGACCAGCAGTCTAGCAGCCGAGGACACCTGGGATAGAGCAGTTCCAGAAGATGAGCCCCAGAGACTTTCTGGGGACGGAGAGGATTTTATATGTTGACGAGTGGATCGAGCATATAGAGGAGATCTTCCGTCTGGCTCGGATACCGGCAGATCTCTAGATAGAGGCAGCAGCTAGCCGGATGCGAGATCTTGCTCGCACCTGGTATCAGTCAAACCCCAGGGTGGGGGTAGCTAGACAGACATGGGAGGAGTTCAAGGGCTTCTTCAAGAAGAAGTTCTTTCCAGATGCAGCGCTCCGAGCCTTGGAGTCGCAGTTTTAGAGCTTAGTTCAGGGGAGCCTGTTAGTAGAGAAGTATGCTGGGGAGTTCGGCCGCCTCGGCAGATTCGTAGATGGCTTGAGCGAGACGGCGAAGGCCCAGAGGTTCCAAAAGGGTCTGGTCAAGGAAGTCAAGTCCTTGACCAAGGGCAACAGGGATGCCACTTTCGAGGAGATTTTGACGGGAGCTTTATTGGCTGAGGACGATCTTGAGATGAAGCTCAAGAGGGGGCAAGACCCTGTTGGGGGCAGCAGCAGCGGAGGCCAGGCCAAGAGGCCTCACTTTCAACACCAGCAGCCGAGGCAGTTCCAGCCGCAGCCGTTCCAGCAGAGACAGCAGCAGCAGGGCCAGAGACAGATTATCACTTGTGCTTACTGCAAGAAGCCCGGGCATATCTTCAATGAGTACCGGAAGAGGCTAGGCCAGTACCTAGTGTGTGGTTCAGCAGACCACCAGATGAGGGAGTGTCGCATGGGACGAGCAGCTCAGGGAGCAGTAGTCAGAGCTCCAGCAGGCCAGCAGAGGGGACCAGTACTGCCGACACAACAGCAGAGGTTCATTCAGCACCAGCAGCAGTCCAGAGGAGGCCAGCAGGGACGAGCTTTCGCCATGGCGGCCGAGGATGCAAAGGCGATAGGAGAGCTGATCGCAGGTTCGGTTCTTCTCGGCTCCAGTCCAGCGTTTGTTTTATTCAATTCCGGTGCTTCGCATAGTTTTGTATCAGTATCGTTTGCGATTAGATACGGTATTATAGCTGAATCGTTGCCTAGGACTTACAAGATCATGACCGGGGGTGGCATTATCCTCGTGAGTGATGTTTGTAAGGGTCGGAGTGTTGTTTTGTGAGGCCGCGAGTTGGAGGTGAGTCTGCTCGTAATGCCATTACCGAACTACGATATAGTACTCGGTATGGATTGGTTGAGCAGGTACCACGCCAGCATTAATTGTAGAGGGGGTAGAGTTCTCCTCAGAGTGCTGAGGGAGCCAGAGTTCGAGTACTCCATACGTCAGGCGAAGCAGAGCAGCGGAGTTTTCTACGGAGTCTCGATTGAGGAACAGACGATTCCATACCCCTTGATAGTAGAGTATATGGATGTTTTTCTAGAGGAGTTGCCTGGATTGCTACCAGATAGAGACATTGAGTTCTCGATAGACTTGGTTCCAGAAGCGGAGCCCATCTTTCAGCACGTCTATCGAGTGAACAACAGTGAGTTGGTGGAGCTGAAGAAGCAAGTGGATGAGTTGTAGGACAAGGGCTTCATCCATTCGAGTTCGTCGCCATGGAGTGCACCATTATTGTTTGTGTCGAAGAAGGATGGGTCAGTATGGATGTGTATTGACTACAGAGCACTCAACAACCTCACGATCAAGAACAAGTACCCACTGCCACGGATCGATGATCTTTTTGACCAGTTGAGCGGAGCTCGGGTATTTTCCAAGATTGATTTGAGGTCAGGCTATCACCAGGTGAAGGTGAAGGGGGAAGACATTCCGAAGACAGCATTCAGGATGAGGTACGGGCAGTTTGAGTTCTTGGTTATGCCGTTTGGGTTGACTAATGCCCCGGCGGTGTTTATGAACTTGATGAACAAGGTATTCCACCAGTACCTGGATCAGTTTGTGGTGGTGTTCATCAACGACATCTTGGTGTATTTAAAGACCGAGGAGGAGCACGAGGAGCATCTGAGGATAGTGCTGGAGACTCTCAGGAAGGAGCAGCTTTATGGGAAGCTCTCCAAGTGTGAGTTCTTCTTGGACCGGGTTGACTTTTTAGGGCATGTGGTGACTGGAGATGGGATCTCAGTTGACCCCAAGAAGATCGTAGCAGTTGAGGCATGGACAGCGCCGACTACAGTTACAGAGATCCACAGTTTCTTGGGATTGGCCGGCTACTACAGGAGATTTGTGCAGGATTTTTCCCGGATTACAGAGCCTTTGACGAGTCTGACCCGGAAGGACACAGAGTTTATCTGGTCAGAGGAGTGTCAAGCCGATTTTGATGAGCTGAAGAAGCGGTTGACGACAGCCCCTATTTTGTCATTGCCATCAGGATCAGGCGTGTTCACTATATATAGTGACGCCTCAGGGAAGGGTCTGGGTTGCGTTCTGTAGCAGCATGGGAAGGTGATTGCCTATGCTTCCTGGCAATTACGGCCCCATGAGAAGAACTACCCTACCCATGATTTGGAGTTGGCAGCAGTAATTTTTGCTTTGAAGCTCTGGAAGCACTATCTGTATGGAGAGCGGGTAGAGATTTTTACAGATCATAAGAGCTTGAAGTATGTGTTCACTCAGAAGGAGCTGAACATGAGACAGCGCATGTGGTTAGAGATGATGAAGGACTTTGACATATCCTTACAATATCACCCCGGGAAGGCAAACGTGGTTGCCGACACTTTGAGCAGATATCCGATAGCCATGTGCTTGACGACAGACCGTCATCTGTTAGCAGACTTGGAGAGCCTGGGAATTGAGGTGCTAGTACCAGGTGTAGAGATACAGATGTGGGGCCTTCAGATCCAGTCGGACTTGATTGAGAGAATCAAGTCGACTCAGTTCGAGGATGTTGCTCTGCGGTGTATCCGGGAGCAGGTCAGGGCAGGATTGCTGGATGGTGAGTTTATTATAGCAAAGGATGGTGCCTTGTGGCACGGTTCCAGGTTATGTGTGCCCAGCAGAGATCTCAGGAAGCAGGTTATGCAGGAGGCCCACAGATCTTAGTACTCTATACACCCCGGTGCCAACAAGATGTACCGAGATCTGAGAGAGCATGTCTGGTGGTACGGGATGAAGCGAGAGGTAGCTCGCTTCGTAGCTAGGTGCTTGGTCTGTTAGCAGGTCAAGGCAGAGAGGCAGAGGCCCGGTAGATTATTATAGACATTGCCCATTCCCGAGTGGAAGTGGGAGCATATCACTATAGATTTTGTGTCTGGATTGCCGAGGAAACCAAGAGGAAAGGACGCGATTTGGGTCATCGTTGACAGGTTGACCAAATCGGCCCACTTCTTGCCAATCAAGGTGGGTACGTCTACAGACAGGCTTGCGGAGATGTACATACGGCAGATTGTCAGGATTTACGGAGTTCTGGTCAGCATCGTCTCGGATCGGGATAGTCGCTTTACTTCTCATTTCTGGAGGAGTCTGCAGACTAGTTTGGGCACTCAGCTCAAGTTTAGTACTGCATACCACCCCCAGACGGACGGACAGTCAGAGAGGACTATTCAGACGCTCGAGGATATGCTGCGGACGTGCGTCTTGGACTTTGGAGGTTCCTGGCTGGATCATCTATATTTGGTGGAGTTTGCCTACAATAACAGTTTTTAGGCCAGAATTGAGATGTCACCTTTTGAGGCTCTGTACGGGCGTAGGTGTCATATACCCTTATCTTGGGATGATGTTGGTGAGAGAGCTTTACTGGGACCAGATATGGTTATTGACGCAGCCGAGAAGGTGAAGCTCATTAGGGACAGACTTCGCATGGCGCAGGACAGACATCGGCACTGGACCGATAGCCACCGGAGGCTGCTGGAGTTTAAGGTACAGATTAGAGATAGGATTAGAAGTAGGTTTTTTGTTTGTTTGATTTATCATGTTTGATTATTTAAGTAACATGAGACCTTGTTTGTGTTTAGGTCGGAGATATAGGTTTTCTGCGGATATCTCCGACTCGTGGTACGATACGTTTTGGTGGAGGTGGGAAGCTTAGCCCGTGCTTCATCGGACCTTTCCTGATCAGCGGGAGGGTCGGTGATGTGGCTTACATGCTAGACTTGCCACCTGCACTAGTGGGGGTCCACAACGTATTCCATGTATCACAGTTGAGACGGTACATGGCTGACCCTAGCCATGTACTTGATCATTCGGAGATTGAGGTTGGGCCTACTCTCAGTTATCCAGAGCAGCCTGTGGAGATTCTGGATCGCCGTGAGAAGGTGCTGAAAAACCAGGTGATACCCTTGGTTCACGTCGCATGGAGGCATCATTCTCCAGGAGAGTCTACCTGGGAGCGGGAGGATGAGATGCGCAAGCGATACCCTTATCTTTTTGGACTTGAGGTATAATTTCTATCATTCTCATCAGTGCATTTCGCCTTTCAATTTCGAGGACGAAATTCTTTTAAGGAGGGTAGATTTGTCACTACCACATTTTTAGCTTAAGGGTATTTTAGTCATTTTTAAAATTTTGGGAATTATTTGGAATTATTTAGTATTAATTATAATTATTGGAATTTAAGTGATTTTTAGTACAATTATTTTAGTGCTATCTAGACTTTGACTAGTGCTGACTTTGGAGCCTAACCTAGAAGCTAACCCTAACTAAGGTGACTTGGTTTAGTATGTAACCTTAGTCTAACCTAGATCAACCCATGATTTGGTCATTTAGACTCAAGTTAGAATAGAAGGCTTTTAGTTATAAGCCATGACTTATGGTTTTGAAACCAAAGATTATCAACTTAAGCCATAGAGGCCCAAAGCCCATAGCGCATTACTAGAAACCCTAACCCTAATCATCACGGCTGGGCACCTAGGGATCATCCCCCTATTTATACTCTCTTCCATTAGGTTAGCCCCCTTTAGAAATTCACAAGTTGGAAAGTGGTAAATCCCATCTTTAAAAATTCATAAAAAATCCATTTTAATTCCTTTTTTATCTAAACAAGTTGCATTAGATCCTAATTCATCTATACTTGCTGTTATTTGAGGATTATTCCAGCTTGGGATCAATTTGGGGAAGTTTGCTAACAAGGAGGAAGATCTAGAAGAGGGCTTTTGCTTGAGGAGTTCTTCAATAGGTAATTGATACTAAAACTTATTAAATTCTAGTTTTCTTGCATATTTGGACAGCCCTAGGAGTCCCCTAACTGTAGGAATTAGTTTCGTGTCTTGGTGAACTCATTTCGTGTCGTATCGGACACGTATCCAATAGGATACCTAAGTGTTTGTAGAAAAGCCACTAAGGAATTTATTTTGTTGTTTTAGAAAACTGTTTGAATAGGATTGTAGATCTAGGGTTGCTCTGTGATTTTTGTGTGGACACTTGGGTGTTTTCGTGTCGTGTCATGTCCACACGAGGGACACGAACACGCTGGATCTGGAATGTTTCAGTCTCCTACTACTCGTGGCCTTGTGCTCACTGCACAGGCCACGTGGCGAGCTAAGTTTGGACGAGGGGGTGGGGGCAACGTCTGTGAGTCTTCCCTCCCAAGTCCCAAGTCTTCTCGTATCGTGTCGGACACGAGATTCACTCTGCACAGGTTTTACACTGTCGTTCAGTTTGTATTTTTGGGTTCGGACACGGCTTTGTAAGTCAGACACGACGACACTTGGGTGCGATTCAGGGTGTGTCAGACCTAGACTAACCCTTGGCGTACCCACTGACACGAGCACGTGTCCTAGCTCATGTCGTGTCATGTATACGACACGCGTGTACATGTGCACTGCACAGTATTTTGAACGTGCACTGTAAGTGCTCGATTCATGTTCTGTGGTTTGGACATGCGCTGTGTCGCATTGTGTTGGACACGAATCTACCTAGGAGACACGAGCACTTGTTGTTCTTCAATTACCAACCAACCATTTCAAATTCTAACTCGATTTCGAACCCTATTTCTCATTTACCCTGTTTTCTGAAACATGTGTTTTTTACTGAAATTTCCAGTTTCCAAATTTGATTTTTAGCAACCTATTTAACCTGATTAAATGATGTTAATTACTTGTTTGAAGGTCTAATATGTTTTACCTATATGTATTCTACTGGTGTGTCAAATTTTGGATGTTTGGTGGAGTTTTTGGTCTCAATATGGATTGTTTCAGTCAAAGGACTGAAAACTGGATTTTTTTGAGTATCTTAGTAAATATCCTGATTTCTTTCCTATTCTTACTGTTAATGTTACCTGGGTTTAATAGGGATGACTGAGAATGTTGTAATTGGGTTTTGAACCAAAATCTGAGAATGGAGTTGAGGCCTTTATGTGTATTTGGGTTTCATTGACTGAAAACTGGTTTTGGGAAGTTAGTTTTCTTCTTAGACTTAAAACTGAGATTTGGTTTGCATTTGTGGCTTAATATACAAACTGATATTTTTTTCTGAAACTGTTTTGGGTTATTTTTCCTCCTTTCATTTGACTGAACAGGGAACACCTCCTTTCTATAGCTCTCTATTGCTCATACACACACATTACCTATTGCACAATACCTCGCTTGATACTCACATCACTCTTGCCACACTCTACACTAAGTCACTTCACTTCACTTCTTCACATGTACACACACATGAACACAAATACATGTGCCCATTTCCTATCTTCTATGTATATATATATATATATATATATATATACATATATATATATATACATATATATATATATATATATATATATATATATATATATATATATGAGATAAAAAAAAAAATATATATATATATATGAGATGCACATATATAGGTAGCCTCACATATATAGGTAGCCTATATGTTAATGGGTAGCACTATATTATATTATATTATATTATATTATATTATATATATATATATATTAATATGTGTATATATGATATGTGGGTTGGCTTAGGCATGATATAGCCTATAGCCTAGGGCTCATGGCCTATGGGTGTGTCTGTATGCATAGTGAGTGTCTAGTTAGACTTGTATAGCCTTGATTAGACCTAGAATAGACTTGTTAGACTAGTATAGACTTGTTGACTTAGGTTTGACTTAGTTGACCTAGTTTGACTTCTAGGGTTGACCAGAGTTGACCAAGAGTTGACTTTGGTCTAGATTGACCTAGATTCATATAGAATGTATTGAATTGCATCTTATTATCATTTTAGACTTATAGTGACTTGTACTGTTCTATAGGAGACAGACACCACACCTCGGATAGTAGATATTCTTTAGATACTCAGGATACAGGCGAGTACATTCTCTGATCATTTTATATCCTGTTAGAATTATTCTCCTGCTTTAAATTACTTTACTTGATGTTGTCACGTTGGTCACATGGATTAGTACTATATGGATCCTTTCTTGAGATGTTATCCCCTCAGGGAGCATCGGATACTACATGTTCTGTGCGTTTCACTTACATTGTGTATCACTATGCTTTATGGTTCATTGAATCACTTGTGACATGTACTCTCATGATCACAGAGTCTTCCATAAATCACCCATTTATGTGCATTTCTAGAATCCCCATTTATGGGACTATCATGTATCACCCTTTGGGGGCCATTACATGAATCATAACATAACCTGGCTGGATCCTTGTGTATTGATTGGGGGTACGGAGGAGTAGAAGTGGACATGTGAATAATATCCAAGTAGTGTAGCATGAGAATCATTCCATAGTGTAGCATTAGAATCATCCTATGCCATTCACATGTCTATATTGTACTCTGACTCACTAGCCACTATTAATTCTCTATTTATAGTAGATATTTCCATTACAGCTATCTCCTTTACATTCTGTACTTTCTTTCAGTTTCCTGTATCTTACTTTACTGCATGGTTATATTTTCTAACCTGCTATGATCTGTTGAGATGTATTGTGCTCGCTCCGTCCTGGTTGGGCACCGTTGATATGTTTACAGAGGACGAGGATGAGGCTGGTGTTGACACTTTTTATGGGACAGCTCTAGATGACACCTGTGATCCGGATTTCCAGCCGGATCCACTAGCTATAGAGACTGAGGCTCCCTAGTCTAGGTTTTTATTATTTCTGTCATTTGAGATCTGGATTGTATATGTTCTTTCACATTCTGTAGTTGAGACATTGTATTTTTGGATGTTGGCTGAGTTGTTATCTTAGACACTTAGACTCTTCTGATCATCTGTATTTTATTTTGAGTTCTATATCATATCGTGTTTCTTCTTCCTTAGTTGTGATTGAGTTTACATTCTGCTATGTCACCCCCATTCGGGGAGTATAAACTGCTTAGTATTATACTGTGTAACACCCACTTTTCTAAAATGAGGGTAATTTTGAACTTTTGTAAAAGTTTATTATTTAATAATAGGATTTATGATTTATGAGAATTTTTAATTAATTTAATACTATTTTAAATTGGTGAATTATAATTTTGATGTGTTAGCTAGTGAACCCTAGAACTGTTGAGCCTAGAGATTAACCATGACCATGGGGACCTAACCATGTGATTAGAATGACTATTTACAACTTTTTAGGCTAAGGGTATTTTGGTCATTTTGTGACTTTTGAATTATTTAGGATTTTGATTAATTGGTAAATTTTAGATTATTTTAATAATATTTAAATTGATGTATTATGATTTTGGTCATTTTTCATATTTTAATATTTTGAAATTTTTTTATATTTTTAATATTATTTTTATTGGATTTGTTTAGTCGGGTTTGAGTTTCGTCTCGTTCGGACTTGTATTGTGACCCGGGTAGCTTAAACTCTAGATGGGACCCAATATTAAGTTAAGCATGGCCCACAAAACCCAACATTTAAGTTAGTTAGTTAGACTAATTTTTATCATGTTAGAATGGTTAAGTTAGAGACTCAAAACTAGATCCTTTTGACCCCAAACTTGAACCTAGTCTAGACTTAACCATATGAGACTAGAGATGGGCAATTAGGACATTTTCTATTAGCCCTAATGGACTCATTATGGCAGCCACCTTTAGGGGAGAATGATTCATTTCATTTATTTCAATCTTGCCTCTTTTATTTTCCTTTTGTTCTTCCCTAATTTTAGAGAGCCTTCCCATTGATTTGATCTCCAAATCAAATCATTCCTTCACCAAATATTCCCTCAATCATTTCCATTCTCCAAGGGAAGGGTGCTACCAAGGAGTGGAAGAGGAGTGCAAGAAGGAGTGTCCACTTTGAGGGATCTTCGCATCGGAGCCGTGTCCTAAAGGATTTTATTGGGATTCCACTCCCAATAGGTAAAATCCATCATCTAAATCGATTTCCTTTGCATATAAATTAGTTTTGAATCCGTAGGATCCATCCTCATGCATGTGTCCTATTTAGATTCAAATTTGAGACCATTTGGAGCTCTCTTGAGGATTTTAGATATGTGTCTTGTGTCCTACTTGATAGATCCCAAATTAGGACACCCCATGTGTATGTATGTATGACAATAGTTCAAATAGATATTTAAATTCAGTTTTAGAATGGTTAGAGAGTGGATTGATCTTAGTTAAGATGGTTAGAATGAGTTTCATTTGGATACCTATGTTTGTATCCAAGTATCTTGGCCTATATGTGTTCTTTTGTCCAAAACAACTCAAATTCGTCATAATATTCATCCACGTTTTTATTAACCAAAGCAACTTAGAAATGTCATAACTTTTAGCTTAGAACTCCGATTTATCTCCCGTTTTTTAGAACGAACCGTATCGAAGTTAGCTTTCCAAATATATATTTTAATAAGCCAAATTCTTTCTGTAACTTTCTGTAGAATTATTTGTGTGTCAGCTGTACGAAAGACGAACGTGTTTCGGTATTTTCGCGATTTCGGGAGCTTCCGGACACGAAAATGCGATCCGTTTGAAGTTTCAGAAAGCTAACACGAAGGGCGACAACATACTTTAATCCTAGAATTTAGTAGAGGTCCAATTGGTACAGTATTGATTTTAAGTAGAAGAGTGACTATACGATATATGCATTTTGTGTAACCTATGAGCCTATGTAGTATGGGTATTAAATGAATATAGAGTATGTAATTCATGATATATTAGATGAATGAAATGATATATATATGATATATATCCTCTTTACATTAATGTATATATATGGTTGAATGCAAGCATGTAGGAATGCAATTAATATAATGTATGTAAGCAATGCATAAATGCATGAATGAAAGAATGATATACAATGTATACATGAAAGTATATAATGAATGCTAGATATGAATGCAAGGTATACATGTAATGATAGATATGAATGCATAATATATAAATAATATAATGCAATATATAATGATAGCATGTATGGTAATGTAGAATATATGATGCAACATGTATATGTCCACTGTTTTCCCTTTTCCTTACATTTTCCTTCCCTTCCCTTTCCATTTCAGTTTTTTCCTTTTTTTTCTCTTCTATTTTTACATGTTATATACAATGTATATAATGTATAGATGCTTGTAAGTATGTAATATGCATGAATGAATGTCATATATGAATGAATGAATCAATCAAAGGTATAAGTAAAATATAATGCACTGTAATGAATGTTAACATATATAATGTATAAAAGTATGTATATAAATATGCATGAATGTATATATCTATGTAAATATGTAAATATGCATGATGTAACATATGCCTATATATATAAATATGTATGTAATGTGGATATGCATGTATGTATGAAGGTATGTATTTATATAAATTATCTATTTTATATTATGCATTGTTGTGGTTCACATTGTCTTGTGATTGTGTGAGTGCTAGCCTAGGCTTGGTTAGGCCTAGTGAGACTTGTTAGACTTGTTTGGGCTAGGACTTGACCTAGTTGACCTAATTTGACTAGTGTGGTTGACTAGAGTTGACCAAGTGTTGACTTTAGTCTAGTTTGACCTAGACAACATGCAGATGCATTGTACATTTCATTTATCATCTCTCGTATACATTTTGACCTGTGTTGCTCTAAATTTGACTCTGTGGCTTCAGTTTGGACCTCTATACCTATCAGCTGTTCAGGTTATCAGGCGAGTACATTCTCTGACCGTTTCATACTTGTCTGGATTTACATTCTTGTTCTAGATTACTGTACTTGATGCTGACACGATTGTTATCACGGGTTGGTACTATATGGATCTTCTTTTGAGATGTTATCCCCTTGTATTCACTAAATACATATTGTGATGTGCGTTTCACTTACATATTGTATTTATTGAATACCCTTATCCTTGTATACTCATTGTGCATATTGTACTCTCATTATCACATGAGTCCCATAGATAGACCATTGTACAACTATTGTATAACATTGTACATCTATTGTATAATATTGTACACTATTGTATAAGATAACGTAACTGGAGTGGATCCTTGTGTATTGATTGGGGAGGGGGAGTAGAATTGGTTATGTAATCAAATCCTATTGTGCAACATTGTATAACTATTGTATATGTCCATTATGCACTCACGTACAATGGAGTTACCATTGCATTGTTCTAAACCGTTTACATAACCATATTGTACTCTAAAATAAATATTGCTTGCGGTTCTTACTTATCATATATAGATATTTTCTATTATCAAATCTCTGCTATTTTTCATATACATTCTTCTTTTAGCGTTTCCTGTATCTTGCTCTATTGCATGCTTTATATTTTCTAACTTGATATGAACTGCATGAGATGTTTTGTGCTCGCTCCTGTCCTGACTGGACCTGTTGATAAATTTTACAGATAGCTTGGAGGTTGCCTACTAGCCTAGAGGGGACACAGTAGAGGTTGTATAGATAGTTATTTTAGTTGTCTTGAGTTGTATTTACTTTATGGATTACTGTATTTGAGATTTGAGATGTTTTCTGGGTTTGTGTATCTTAGACACTTAGACTTCTACCTGCGGTATCTCTTTGTGGATTTCATATTTTATCTATCTTTTATCATGCTCTACCTTAGATATGATTGAGACTGTATTTGCTATGTCACCTCCATTCGGAGTGTATATACTGTACAGGTACCTTTATATTGTTAGATGTTTGACCTAGGACAGCGTTCTACCGCCGACACTGCGGCGTAGGCTGGACGTGCCCACTTCTCGTGCGCTTACTCTAGGGTGCGGGTCGTGACATACTGTTAGATGCATGAGACCTAGGACAGCGTTCTACCGCCGACACTGCGGCGTAGGCTGGACGTATCCACGTCTCATGCCCTTACTCTAGGGTACGGGTCGTGACAAGTAATCTTTCTATAAACACGTGGCAGTCATGACTCTTCATTCTCGTTAGCTTGCGTTCATTGAGATCAACGCATCTAGACAAATTAGACACATAGCCGTCGAGAAATCATAAAGTAGATACCCACTTGCAGATTATTAATCTATCTTCCTTGCTCAATGTGTATTGTGCTATCGGCTTAGTTAATTGTCCACCAGCTTCCCTTTGTATCAAGTTCAGATAAGGACTCTTGCATATCTCGATAATGTCTTGTCTTGCTTTTGGATTGTCCTTCATTTTTCCTTTAATATCCATGACGGTATTGAAGACATTATCGAACACATTCTTTTCGATATGTATAACATCAAGATTATGCCTTATAAGATTATCTTTCCAATAAGGCAGGTCCCCGAAGATACTCCGTTTGGTCCAGTTATGGCTTTGTCCGAACCCATCGACACGATTGTTCGATGGATCTTCCATTACAGTGGGCAAGTCCTTTACATCTTTCCAAATATCGTATCCCAACAATCTGGCAGGTGGCTGAGAAAATTCTTATCTTTTAGCTCTGAACATGTCCTTGTTCTTTCTCCAAGGATGACTCGCGGGCAGAAATTGACGATGACAATCAAAGAAAGAAGTTTTTCCTCCATGCTTAAGGCGGAACGCCTTACTATTTTCCATACATATCAGACAAGACATGGTGCCGTAAGTACTCCATTCCGACAGCATACCGTATGCCGAAAAATCATTGATTGTCCACATCAGTGAAGCTCTCATCTGAATGTTCTGTTTTCTGGAAATATCATAGGTCGCGACGCCGATCTTCCACAGCTGTTTCAGCTCATCCACCAACGGCTGTAAATATATATCAATACTCTTTGTCGAATTTTTGGGACCCGGTATGATAGCTGTCAAGAACATATAAGGAGTCTTCATACACATCCATAGTGGCAGATTGTAACGGGTCAGAATGATCGGCCAACAGGAGTATTGAGATCCCGACTGCCCGAAAGGGGCGAAGCCATCAGAACATAGCGCCAGACGTATATTTCTAGGCTCTGCAGCAAAATTTGGATGACGCAAATCGAAATATTTTCACGCCTCTCCATCCGAAGGATGCGACAATTCTCCATCGTCCTTTGTGCATTCTTCGTTGTGCTACGTCATGTGTTCTGCTATATTCTGAGACATATACATCTTCTGCAAGCGCTTCATGATCGACAAGTAATGCATATACTTGTAAGGACGTCGTTTTCTAGTTGACTTTCCTTTTCTTCTTACTGGCTTGTAACGATCCGTATTACAGAAGCTGCAACTTTCTATATCCTCGCTCTCCTTGTAGTACAACATGCATCCGTTGCAACAACAATCTATCTTCTCGTACCCCAATCCCAGTTGTCGGACCATCATCTTCAACTTGTAAAAGTTTTTTGGAAGCTCTTTTGATTCCATCGGTAATACCTCCTTGATTAGTTGTATAATTCGATCATAGCAAGTTTGTGGCAAGTTAAAATCAGACTTTATATTCAACAACCGCATCGTCACTGACAGTACGAAATGAGGCTCACAACTAGGATATAAAAAAGTTTTTGCATCCTGAAATATGTCATAGAACTCCTTCGCCTCAGAATTAGGATCCTCCGGATCAAAATTAGGCCCTGCCGCATCGTACACCATATCTCGTGCAAGGTTCTGCAGGTCTCCATAATCAACAGAGCATTCGTCCTCTTCGACGACAAAATCCGTTGCAGCATTCGTAACCTGTCTTTCCGCATATAGTTCACCTTGCGATGACCACAGGCCGTAATCACGTACGAAATTCTTACGGGTCAAATGATCTCTTACACTCACTACTTCTTCGTAACGTCTATTGTGACAATTACGACATGGACACTTGATTTTGTTACCGTCCATATACTGAGCTTTGCTCATGGCATACTTAAGAAACACTTCCACGCCTGCCTGAAAATCGTCACGTACACCTATTCTGCTCTCGTGTTGTCGTTTGTACATCCATGTACGATCAACGAAATAACGATCCATCACAGATTGGATGTAAAAATCTGTATCGTAAGACAAACTAAACAGAATTAGTATATAATCATGTAACTGGTAGATCCGCTGGTATATAGGCCGATAGTTCGATACCGATACCGATAGTCCGATACCGATAGTGTGATACCGATACCGATAGTTCGATACCGATACCGATAGTTCGATAGTCCGCTAGCGATAGCGATAGTTCGATACCGATAGTTCAATACCAAAACCGATAGTGCGATCATATACTATTAGAGTACATATCTAACTTGAACACATTGTGGTTGTGTGTTAATAAGGGCATGTAGAGATGTGCATTACATTACAATTTTAGCATCATTAAAGAGGGTTCAGATTCAGGATTTAAATCTTGTAGAAGTAGTCAATTGAGTTCTGAATGAATGGGATCCTAGGTTGGTAATGGATCCTTAGGGATACCAACAATTGACCATTCATTTTCGTGTTTCTTATCCATCCCGACCAACAGCATCTGGGTCTCCCCATTTCTCGTTAGCTTTTCCTAGTATGTTCCAAGGGTTCGATTGTTCGCCCATTAAAGTGGTACATGATCTGGGTTCAGAATGTCGTGAGATAGTTCTGTTCATATCCGGTAATAGATATACGAATTGAGACAAAGATTATCCACGATCTAAGGGTAGTGCTAACATGAAGGAAGCACGATATCCATATCCTAACAATAAGATGTTTACCATTTTGCACAAGAATCCGGCCCACTCAACAAACCCTAGTTATTCGTTGGATCCTTGGAGCAGCTTTCCAACAACTTAAGCAACAAGATAAGCTTAAATAATTGTTTATTTGTTGAAATACTATATTCTTGCCGAATTGCACATCAAAGAAGGAAAAATCTTCATGGACAAGTTGAAGAAACACAATCAAACCCACTTATAAAAAAATTTAAGAGTTCAGAACTGAATCGACTGATCCCTACCATCGATCTGATGGTCAATTCGGTTGGTTAATTATTTTCACCATGCTGTCATTTCGTTCACCTTGGTTACCTCTTTTGTGGCATCTATATTAAGTCAATATACATGTAAACTTTTGATTCTATTGTTGGTCGAGTATTTTTCGATTAATCATCATGAGCAATCCTAATTAAAACCCTGCAATCTCCTATAACTCCTCCTAGAGTTCTAGATCACTTTTTTGTGCCAATACTTATTGAACTGTTTTAGGGTTGATTCGGTAACACAATTATAATACATAGAAACAAATTTTCGTCGAGATTTTGTAAGATCAGAAAAAAAGGAAAATTCTTATGCATCATTATTGCAGCCAACGCCTCCCCTATCCCCCGTCTTCCCTGCCCCCACAACCAACGCCTCCACCGCCCCACCAACCCCCCAGCCCCCGCCTCCCCCGCCCCCGCCCTCCAGCCCCCGCCTCCCCCGCAGCCAACGCCTCCCCCGTCGCCCTCCAGCCCACGACGCCCTCGCCGCCCCCGCTGCCCCTCCGACCAACACGAGAGAGAGAGATTGAGAGAGAGAGAGAGAAGGGATTACCTTTGGGAGAGAGAGGGGAGAGGACGTCGTCGATCATCGAAGCCGCGGGAGAGAGAGAGAGAGAGAGGACAGAGAGTAAAATTTGGGGGGGATGAAAAGTTTCCCCCGTCGTTTCAATTTAAGTCTGGGTCGTATATTTAGCGACGGACTAGTGACGGATAATATCCGTCGCTAGTCCGTCGCTCTTTTAGATACTTGTCGATGGACTATCCGTCGCTACGTAGTAGACGATTTGTCCCGCCACTTTTTCCAACAATTCTCACCAAATAGTCGACTGCATAGCGACGGTTACATATCCGTCGCTATATCTCCGACGCCCTAGCGACGGACTCACGACATTTTCTCACCCTTAAAATAAAATTAAAAATATATCGGCTTGTCGTCGGTACTCCGTCGGTTATGTGTCGCAAATTCGTCGCTAACGCCGACGAAAAGAATCCGTCGCTAATTGACTGTATTTTGGTAGTGAAAGAAGTGTGAAAAGATAATAATTCACTCGTAAATTATACATTCAAAGGAGTGCATTCATTGGATACTTAAACATGCTCAACATCAAATTCCCATCTTCTTCAATAATAAGGATAAATTGTGCCCAAAATAAAGTACATCCATCACCAAATCATACTCACTCATTTGCAGGTAAAAAAAGATTCTCATAGAATTGCAAGCATAATTCAATATCTGGGTTACATGATTAATATTTAAATCGATGAAGCAAAATTTAAGATACATTAATAAGAAAACATGATAATATATGAAACTCCCAACCTTTTTTCAGTTTCCATTGAAACATAGCACATATAATGCACTTTATTTTGGGCACCATTTCAGCTACTAGACATATATAATACACTTCATGACACGTATCGCCAAAATCCAATTTGAGCTCTAAAACCCAAATTGACCGTGAGTATCACAACATGTCATGATACGACGCCACGTATACCAAATCGGACACGTAGAGATCAATTCTCTATAACAATTAGACCAAGAACTAATACTGAGTAAATGAAGCAAACGATAAAAACCAAACCCGTCCACTACTTTGTTAAATGTAATTGTAGACCAAGAACTATACCAAATCGGACACGTAGAGATCAATTCTCTATAACAATTAGACCAAGAACTAATACTGAGTAAATGAAGCAAACGATAAAAACCAAACCCGTCCACTACTTTGTTAAATGTAATTGTAGACCAAGAACTATTGTATGTTTTTTGTATTAAAAGCATACAATAGATAAAGAAATTTTTTTGAAGAAGTCACTCATTCAGCAGGAAACTTCACAAGTAAAATGGAAAAAGAAAAATGTTTTCATGCTGTATATATAGTCAACACCATCACGATGGGAAAAAAATTAGGGCACAAACTACTACTCAGTGGGGCAATTGCTGAGTTGCAATTAATTTCTCTACAACTGAAGGAGATTGTTCCTACTTTTTGCACAACAACAAAAAATAAAAATAAAAAACTCTTCAATGACAAAAATTAGGGCACAAACTACAACAACAAAAATAGAACAAATTTCTCTACAATGACTAAAATTATAGAAAAAATTAGGGCACAACCAACAATGATAAAAATTAGAAAAGAAATCCTAACCTAACTCTAAACTACAATGGTAGAAATTAGGACAGAAATTAGGGCACAACCTTGTCGTCGGTGGTCGAATCTTTGTCGTCGGTGGTGGATTCTTTATCGTCGGTCGAGTGGGTTTTCTCTGAGGAGGGTTTTGAACGAGAAGGGGAGAGAAAAGGAGAAGAGGAGAGAACGAGAAGGGAAGCGAAGATGAGGGTTTTCTCTGAGGGTTTGAACGAGAAGGGAGGAGAAAATGAGGGTTTTCTCTGAAAGAGGGGAGAGAGAAGGAGAGAGAAGATGGTTCTGAAAGGGGGGTTTCTGTAGTCGAATTTTTGATGAGGCGTGGAAAGTGAAAAGTTAGAACGGGGTTCGAGTGGCCGCTTGAGCATTTTTTATTACCTTTTACAACGACTGCTTGTAACAACATTACATATGTTCTAATATTAAATAACGATTAGCGCCACAAACCGTTATAATAGGCCAAAAACTCTTTAGATCCGTCATATTATGTGGTGTTGCTGAAATACTGTCACGCTTATAAATGAACGGTTGTAATAGCCTATTTTCAAACAATATAAAAAGGTCTTTTTTTAGTGGGTCCCAGCTAATCCTAACACTTATATTGATAATTTATATTGCATCAAGTCTTATAGTGTTTGATTCGATACTTAAATAAAATTGTTTACAACATTGTAACTTTTTTAGCAGTGGTTTTCGATGGTTCTCTTTTAAATTTGGGTGCTTCACTTCAGATTCTTTCTCTCTTGTGATTGATGTGTTCCTTGTGCTTCTTTGCATAGTCGATTGTCACAGTGGAATTTTAGGTCTTGCAAAATAATAGCATGTTTTATTGTATGCCTTATTTAGTTTATGGAAAGGAATGGAAAGCAAATAAATTCTGTTAGTGCCGAAAGTTACAAAGATTCGTACAAAGTACGTAAAAATTAAAGATTAAAAATTAACACTTAAAACCATAAAGTTAGCAACAAATTGCTAGAAAATAATGCTATAAAAAACTTGCAACAAAGTTGCTACACCAAATGAAACAGATCCTAAGGCAAGATTAGAAAAATCACAAATATTGTATGCACTCACTAAATTCAACGTGTTAGTTTTGTGGTATCAGCAGAGAGATGCCGCTCACCAGTATACATCATATTGATACCGTACCAAGTCTGCGTAGGGTGGTGTTAAGTGCTGAGGCTTTAGGAGCTCAATTGACAAATCGTAGTAGGGCAGTGTGAAGATGTGTTCTTTGGTACATAGAAGGCGTGTCATGCCCCGATCCGAAAAATTGCTTGTCCTTGCATCGATTTATCTGAATCGTTCGTTCTCGCTGGGGCGTGATGTCGTACGAGTTTGGAGTTACACTCATACAAGATAAGATGACAAGTTCTCAAATTGTTATCTTTGATTTAATATTAGCAGCGAAAGAAATAGAGTATACGAAACAATTCTCTTTATTGATAATTGAACTGAGATTATAAAGGCTTTTAATAGCCCAACTGAATTTGCCTTAGATTGGCTTACAACACTCAAGTTCTCTATTCTCCATAAAGGATTTCGTCGTCCCATACATCATTTCTTCTATATCTCGGCCGCATCAATCATGTTGCAAGTTCGAACGTCAATGCGGTCACACACCTCAATACGCTATGACATTCCATGCCTCAGCACGTTCAAGCGAAGCTCACCGCGAGCAGATCATACCCTAAACCTGTAAGCATTCTGGTGGGAGATCAGTACTAATCCTCTCGCGTACTGATCAGAGATCCACTTTACTAAACGGACATTAAGTAGATATATTGAATCATGCAACAACAATTTAGTGATCTTTCTATCCTTACCTTAGGATCAGTTCATGGCATATTCGAAAGCAATAAAGCATGTTATCATAGCAAGCATGTTATGTTTGATTTATGTAAACAAGCAAGAAGGCAACATACAATTTTCGTGTTCCTTCATGGCGACTGTTTACCGACTTGAGACATTTGCCCTTGCGCTGATGCAAGGTGAATACCTACTATTCTTTTTCTGTCATGTTATAAGTGATCGTTGAGCAGGATCTCTATGTGCTTGCAATCATTCAGTTCACCGACCCCTATCTATATGAAGATCACTGACATTCACCGATGTCAGAATGGACTTATATTTCTCAAAATGTATTGCGATGCCACCCATTCAGCCTAGATTATGAGCCATACTGAAGGTCCTGCAATGCTCGTACTCCCTTAGCCACGATATTCATTCCTCCTAGGCCGAACAGTCCCGATGTCCCGGCACACCTATTCGAGGAAAACGAACCCGTGCACGGGTTACTTCACAGTCCATTTGATCATGCAACCCGCACTCCTCATATAACCAAACATAGTCTTGAGTCAGAAACTAAGACTTTACGTCGTCTTGCATTCTCTTTCTTTGAATATTCTCTCTCTTTCTATGTTCTCACAATCTTTGTAAGATTTTATTCTTCGTTTCAATATTCTATGGCATCATGTCCCAATTCAATGTTCGTCAAGCGAACGATCCGAAGGTCCTGAACATTCCGAGGCAGCATGCGACATTTGACAGTTCTGTCACATTCATGCCACAACTATTCTCTTCGCAACGAAGCCATCATTTATGATTCTCATGTACGTACGCATGCCTTGACACAATTGTTCTCTATTCTTCGAGTCGCGTGCGTGATGTACGCCCCGATACCGTAATTCCATGTTCTTATGCCTTCGTGTTTAATGTTAATAGCTCGTGCACAAGGGCACTTACTTCGATAGTCTTTCAATGTGCTAGCCTTCTAACTCGTACGCAAGGGGCACGAATGACTTGTGCACGGAGGCACTCGTCAATATATTTATCCCATGTTTTTATGGTTTGTGCACCGAGGCGTTCGTCGTTACGGTATTTTGATGTTCAATAGCGACTCGTGCATTTGATGCACATTTTTAATCGTTCTATCTAGTGTTCGACACGTACTATATTTCTTTCGATCGAGCCACGCCCGTGGAATCGATAAGTTGACTTTAGTATATAATGATACATTTTACTTAGGCATGAAGGAGTAGGAAAGAAGGGTCAAAGTCCTGCCACCTTAAGCCGATACGCCTTATCGTTTTGTCGAGCCGATGTGGCTCGATTTCATAACTTTGTTACACGACCAACTCTTCTGACTTAGCCATTCGAGCACTTCGTGCTTTGTTGAATTATCCGACCGATTTGGCTTACCGTGCCTATGTCTCAGTTCGTTGTGAGGAGAGGATTTGGTTTTGCGGACTCCGTTGCAAACAAGACAAAATGTCGACCTTTTATATTTCAGCGTAAAGTGTAGCCTGCATATGAAACCAACTAAAATCAATATTCGTTCGAATCGGACGTGTGTTGCATCGATTCGATTTTTTTAGTATCTTTGAACCGACTCAATTCTCTCGGGCCAACTTAACACTTGCATTGATCTTACTCAATAACTCGATGCATTTCTCGGGTCAACGTAACTCTTTGCATCAATTCGCATCGGTACGTATTTCGGGTCAATAAAACTCTTCGAGTCAACGACTCAGCATAATGCACCATGCGGAGCGGGACATTACAAGGCATAATGTATGGAACATCATGTACCGTATCGAGTTTCACTTGTAAGCCTTGCGACATAATTCGTTTGTATCGAGAGGTCTATGAAAGAGAGTGTTTGTAACCCCTTTGCGCTTGGCTTCGAGCCTATATTTCATTGCAATATTAATAAAGAGAATCAATTTTTTTTGTATATCTTGTGCCAATTCAATTTATCTGTTTGATAACATGTTGTAGTAACTCTTTATCTTAGTTATTCAATCGACCTTTTCGGTGCTTGCCTTGTGCGAGCGCTACTTAGCCTCGCATGGCATCACGTCCATCCGAGGATGTTTTGTTCTACGGAACTGGAGCATGACACACAACGTCCGTACTGCACCAGCGAAAGCCTATGCAACGCCCGTACTACACCAGCACTGCACCCACGAAAGCCCTACGTAGCGCCTATACTACACCAGCGCTGCACCCGCGGAAGCCTGTGTTGCACTAGTGTAATGATATGTAAAAGCATATCTCATGTCCAATGCGTACCTGCGAAGTGCAAAGTGCGCCATCAAGTGCCACTTTGCACCATTCGCAGGAGTCTGAGTCGCTAAGCCGAAAGAAATGAGTGACAAAAAGATAAATATTTCTTGGTTGTCTTGATCCATGTACTCTATGAGAATATTCCACAATGCCAACAACGTCAGGCTACCACTCCCCATGTGCACAAGCTAATAAAAGAAGAATGTTATATTGAAATATACTTAGTGTTGCCACATGGATGTGAGACTATTTTCTAAATTTTATGATTAAAGCTCCATCTTTGCTCTTTCTTTTTTCTTTGAAAAGTATAATTTTTACCGATTTTACTTTCCGGTGTTGGAAAGGCTAGAAAAAGTGGAAGAAAAATGAATAATTAGAGTGAGAAAGTGAATCCTTGTAGTGTGTGTGTGGGAGAGAACCATTTTTTTTTCTTTCTATTTTTCTTTCTTTGTAAATTATTTTTATTTCATTGTCTGTTCATTTTCTTTGTCATTCAAATATTAAAAAAATCTTTTCCAACCCTCTTATTTCGCAAACAAGACGTAGTCCTAGTCCCAAATCCCTTGAAGACAAAATTTCGGATAAGAATTTTGGCATCCCGAGGCTCAATGGATTGTCACATAATGAATCAAGAGCCAGAACATGGGTGAACGAAAACCTCACTATTTTGCGAAAATGACAAAAACATGACTGTAGAAACAGGCAAAATCAGGCTAGCTCTAGACACATATCTATATGCCCGTAGGTCACTTCTAGATTTGACATCCTTTTATGGTTGCCACATCCCTTTGATTTCCTCATTGGTGGCTTAGTTGTGGGACAAAATGCCATGTGGTAGCCTATGGGTCCTGGTCACCAAGCAGTGACACTCGAGCTCACGCGCACTTCCCATCCTTAGCTAGCTATGTGTTAACCCTAAGATTTTTAACTACTTCCTTGACCCATTCTCTCAATAATAGAGGAAAAGAGTGGGCTACCATTTGTTTGGGCATGTCTCTCTATGCATTGGCACCAAATAATTGAGATGTTGGGAAGGCACATGCCCATGTTTCCATTGAGCTAATGGGAGTTGGTTGTTTGATGTATGTGTTGTTTTGAGGGCCATATATTTTTTTTTCAGGATTTTATTAACATGAGTCCTAATGACACTAATAAAAATAATTAATGTATAATTTTTTATTTTGAAAATTATAATCAACATCTAATAGATATTAAAAAAATAATTTTTTTATTGGAAAATATTATCAAGACTTGATGCCAAAAAAATTGCATTGAAAAATTATTATATTGGGTCTTTATTACATTTTTCAATAGAAAAAAAATTATTATATTAATGTTTATTGGATGTTAATTATAATTTTTTAAAGTGAAAAACTATGCATTAATTATTGTTAACATGTGTCCATAAGACACATGTTAACAAAACACATTATTGTATTAGGTCTTAATTATATTTTCCAATACAAAAAACTATTATATTAATGTTTATTGGATGTTGATCATAATTTGTAAAGTGAAAAAATATACATTAATTATTCTTAACATGTGGTCTTAGGACAGCAAAACCCTTCTTTTCTAGGCATCACATACATGTTTTTCCGTTTTTTCCTAATTAATTACAAGAGAGGGCTTCTAAGCTTTCGTACTTTCACTAATGGCTGAGGCTTAAGTGCAGTGGAGGCAGTGGAAAAAGAGACTTTTCAACTTGGCATTGCTTGGATGCTTTGTATGGAGAGTTGGGACACACAGGCAAACACGAGGTAGAAGTTAAGTTGCCAAAGTTAAGTTGTATTTATTGAATTCTATATAAAGCTTTCTACAATTCACTTCCAGAAAATTCTAGAGTAACTCATGGTTTTTTTTAATTTTTTTTAATTTTACGCACACACATGGAGGGCTCGAACCTTGCCGGCCCCTTCGAGTGTCCGTTCTAATACCACTAGGCTAGAGAGCTCGGACTAGAGTAACTCATGAGTTACTAATTTTAAAATTCATCAATCACAAAATTGTTGGATTACATGTATCTCATCTGTTGATTTTTTTTTAAGGGCCTAAACAGAAAAACTTAAGAACCTAAACAGAAAAATAAATTCACGTGTCATAATCAGGGATAATTCTGACCCAGGGCAGGCCGGACGATGGCCTAGGACTCCTGATGAAACGGGGACACCAACATGAATCTACAATATCACTAGTATGTATCAAGTGCTAATATTAATAGAAAAAACATTGTGGTGTGGTTGTTTTGATGTTAGACTTGTACCTAAGAGGTCCTTGATACAAAATCTTGAAGACAACACATTTTTATTATATTTACACTTTTTTTATATTATGTATGGGGGTCCATTTTGAAAGTTTCGCCTCGGACCCCATCAGCTCAGGGCCTTCCCTGGTCATAAACATATTGCAAGTTATTATTTTGAGTTCCTATTTGAATTCAAGTCGAACTGTAGCATTAAAGGGAAGTTCTGGATTCCATCGAGATTATAGGAGTAATCACAACTTAAAACTATTAAAGAAAAAAAAACAAATGCAAGTTTTATTATAAATATTATAGAACATGAACGGAGGAATTATTGATCAAGTAAGATGACATTTTGTACGCGGAATACTATATAACCAATAATTCTATATTCCTGAAAATAAAATAAAATTTTAGAAAATATATATATTTTTTCAAGTTTGGTGAATATATAAAATAAAAAATAGTTCATATAAAAAGTATAACATTTTGAAAGACGATTAAATATATTTTATAGTTGGTTAAGCTGATATGATATGGTTTAATTACTATGCAATCATAAATTTTTAAGACCAGATCCTATTGAACATAATCCAAACTTAAACCGACATGACACGGATCCAACCAAATAATTTTTTTAGAAAAATAAAAAAGAAGAAAAAAAATAAAAATCAACATAAAGGCTTTTTAAAAAAGAGAAGGGAATATACAAAAAAAGGAAAAAATAACAAAAAACAAAAATGTTTGGGAAAATACGAAAAAAATGAATTTATTTTAAGAAATAAAATGTAAAGGAAACGAAAAAATGGAAACAAGAAAACAAAAAATTCTTAAAAACAAATGGAAAAATATAAAAAAATAATAGAAAAAATTTAAAAAAAACTTTAAAAAGAGTATATAAAGAACCAAAAACAATTCTTTAAAACAACAAAAGAATTTACAGGAAACAATTTTTTATTCATCTTATGAACATATTATTCTTACAGCAAAAAATATACCCATTATTCTTAAGGGATATGATTTCCATATTTTATGGACAACTTATTTATTCAAACATTTATATTACCATAAATATTTTTAAGCATAGAAATAAGTTTTGATCCTAAATTCGTTTGAAAAAAAAAAAAAAGATTTGCCTACCAAACTTCCCCTAAAAGATAAGAGGCTATCATAGTTGCTACTTGCTAATTATAATATCATGTTATTAATTTAACACCATAACCACTTGCAGAAGGGGAACTTATTCAAAACAGTAGAAACATTCTTTTTTTTTTTTTACTTTGTTTCGACATTATCCACTCGTTGATGATAACATGATGGACTCATTAATCTTTACTTTCCAAGAAAGCAACAAGAATAATACATAGAATTAGGCACGGAATGAAGAAGATGGATTGGTACACCAAGAAAACAGGTTGTGGGTCTTGATTGGTGTGGGCGACAAGAGCTAATGCGGGTCGGACCCGCATCCGGGGCGTCGGTCTCCCACTCCATTAGCACAACATCAATTCAAGATGCAAAGTCCTTGTTGGTATTACTATGCCAAACTAAGTCCATCTTATGATAGACTTGGGAACATTGGGTTGCAAGTGTCATCTATGCATTTAATTCTGTTACATTAGGAATAGTCACATCTTTTTCCATAGCACCCATCAAAGTTATTCCACATTTATTTTCTTATATTGACATTTCCTATCATATAACTAATTGTATGATCAAAGATTCAAAAGGTTTTACTGGTTTTGTGCATGCCAATGGCCTCCGTCGCGAATATATATGTATTTCACTCATGTATCAATATTTTGTGATATATATGGTATATATACGTGCATTGCAAGTATTTTATACTACTGAAAAAAGGAAACAATAGTTTAATTTCATTATAGGTGGAAACATAATAGGTGGGAGCTTGAAAGTTGGAAATTAAATGACGAAAATAGAAAATATTTCTCTTGCCTCGTGGACTACTCTGTCGACTTTGCATGCATACTTTATTAATTTTGTTTATTTTTAAAGTTGTCTACTTTGCATCCATGCATACATTTAATACATTTAATTATTGAAAGTGAAGGATATTTTTGGAAAGAAAATTTTTTACGGTGAAACCTACTTTTGACATTATATAGTAGAATAGATTTGTGAGAAAATTTTGAAAGATAAAGTTCGACCCACACGGTAGTTCAACATATTTGCATATTGTGCCATGAAGAAACCTATATTTTTGGTATGAGGATTCGATTTACCATGTAGAATTCTAGTGCGACTTTAAAGTATCATGTATTTAAGTATATTAATAAAATATACGTACGAATGACCTTATCGCCCACATGAAAAGGATTTTTCAAGTCATGGAATCCGAGTATGAGAGAATTCCTACGCCTTTAATAATCAAACAAATATTGAATATAAGATTTATTTCTATTTTATTTTTAATTTTATTTTTGTAATTTTTTTGATTTATTGAAAGGTAGCACTCAAACACTGGAGTCTAGGAAATTCATTAAAATGGAGGAATTCTAATTCCTCACTTTTACATGTATGATTTTAAACATCACATTACAGCAACTCAGGTTTTAATCCTGTGACACGTATTATAAGTATAATTTTAATAAAAACTATACCGTTGCATAACTAATGTTCTATATTTCTCAACCCTTCCTACCTCGACTTTGAATTTTGGTGTAGTAGCGTGGTCTTTAAATATGAGACTGACTTCAGGCTCCAAGTGTGTAAATTCAATTCATGCTAACCAAACCCTGTCAAATTTAATTCTCTATCCAAATTGCAATGACCTATGGGAACAATGAACTGTCACAGAACATGCCCTTAGGAACAAGGAAAGACACAATAACCTCAAGATATACATACTAAACCGCCCTTAGTCCCTTTATGAAGACAATAAGAATCATTGACCTGTAATTGATATACCTAATTATAACTATAAATTAACAACATCCCACAAACATATAAAAGCTTAGTTCCTTCTCTTGGAGGTATATACTTTCATATACACTGATGCAAAGATGTGATCGGCTTGGTGGAATATATGCCATGTGGCATCTAAGATTTTTTTTAATGTCCGGCGTAACACACGAAAATTTATGCACGCTGCGTTTCATGTCATTTAGACTCACTGTCTCCAATTTTCACACACACCCCACTTCCACGCGGTTCGATTCTAAAACCGTCTGTCTAGTCAAGATCAGGACCGGCCCAGGGCATGGGCGAGGTGGACGACCGTCCTGGGCCACCAATTTTGGAAGGTCCCATAATATTAAATAAACTAGGTACATCATAAAAAATAAAAAATAAAACAAAACCCAATCTAGAAACAACAAAAAAGGCAGCGCTCCAATCTGAAAAAATACAATAGGTTGATAGATGATTTTAATAGCTTAATTGATGATTTTGCTTGTAAAAATGCTAAAAGAAATATTTACTTATGTGAGAAAATGGATCCAATTTGTCCTAAGTCCGTAAATCATAGGACCGGCCCTGGTCAAGATGTTATACTCTTTCTCCTTGCTAACCACAAGTGTCAGCTGAGTTCGGTGCATCTAAGATATACTTCATAAGTTAATGACTCTCCCCTTCCTGCATGCCAGCTCTGAGAAGAAAAGTTGGCAAGCACATGACCGGAGGGCTGTTGCTTCCTTAACCTTCCGTGCCCACCACTCTAGCTACAGGAAACCAGGCCAAGTTGCCCAGAGCAATGAGCTTGTCAATATGATACTGCTTGACTAGACCAAACTATTCTTTACCCTAATTTGTACCATAAACTATTACATGTTTGCAATTTGTTATTCTAAATTTTCAAGTTTGTATGTAAATTAATAACATGAATAATCAATTAAATAATCAATTGTTTTGAAAACGTGAATGATAAAGATGATATATATATATATATATATATATATCTATATATATATATATATATATATATATATATATTATATATAAGAAGGTAAATATTATTGAAAAGTAAAAACTGACATTACAGAACTATAATTCCAACCAAGACACAAAATTAATTCATCTTGGATCTAGAATATCTATATCAGTTTATATATTTTTTGTGTACAAAATTATACTGGTGGCTAGGCCGTCAAATATATATATATATATATATATATATATATATAGATATATATATATATAATATATATATATATTATATATATATATATATATATATATATATATATATCACTTGCACAATACAATTTAAAATGATATATATATATATATATATATATATATATATATACATGTTTGATAAAATTTGTATAAACAAATTATAGTAACTAAAAGGGTGTTTTAAAAAAAAACTATCTATTGCTAGCACTTTATAGTGCAAAGCATCGCATAGTGCTATCATTTTAAATTGTATATATATTATATATATTATATATATATTAATATATATATATATATATATATATATATATATATAATGTCGAATGATATTTATGTCGAACCCTCCCACAGGGAATCGATCGCCAGACCATTTACGAAATCCTAGATACAAAACAGTGTACATGTTGGAACGAATTCAGACTTGGATCCCGAATTTCGGTTGACTTGTAGGATTATTTTTGGTGTACTAGAAGGGATTGTGAACATATGGGGGATTGATAGGATTGTAGAGGGTCGCGTTAGCTTTGCAACGAGTATTCGTGGAGCGTCACGGGAGATCAGCAAGTTGAAACAGCCGGTACGCCACACGGTGCTGTCAGCGGCTAAGGCTGGGAGAAAATTTCGGGATTGGAACGTTTGGGGTAGGTGGCAACTAAATATTTGATTAAAATATAAGATTTTTGGCTTTTATTGTTATGGTTTGTCTAAGGAAGATTTTAGAAAGTTTGGTGAGATTTGGTTGCACCATTTGAAAGATATGCATATTTGAATCAATGGGTAATTAATAGGATTCCTAATTTAGAAAGTCAATGGTGGGTTATTTCAAATCTATTATGGTTGTACAAAATTCTCTAAAAAAAATAAAGTAAATCCATCCTAGTTAGTTATGGTAACCTATTATAGGCTCAACCAAGACTAATTGAACTAGTTCTAGGCTTATAGGGTTTATAGAATTGAAATTGACTCCGAAAAGCTATTTAATGGGTCATGTGTGCCATTTAAAAATAAATAGCACATGAGATCACTCAATTGAGTGGGACGCCATTGGCATGTGTGTAGTAGGCTCAAAATTGGTTAAAACCATATATTGGGTCAATAATTTAGATTAGAGTTGAGCTTTAATTGATATTTGGAAAGCTAGTCAAATTTTACAGTATAGACTAAAATGATTATTTTATTTAAAGTTGTACATGAAAAATATAACACAAAGAAAATTGTTTGGATGGGACATGATATATCAACTGAATGTGGACTCGTCTAGAATACGATGATAGGACTAGATTTGAGATATTGATAATTGTTGTGCTTCAAAAATCAAAGCTACGGTAAAGTATTACAATAGTCATTATTGATCATAAAATATAGTTTAATATTAAATATCCATATTAAATAATAAAAATAACTAAAAATAATATCCAAAAATTAGGGGGCTTACAGTATGTATTGGCTATTTTTTCTCAAATACTGACATCACTTTAAATATAAATTTACCAGTACAAATTAAAATGCATAGGTACACCCTCAATACTTTCCTCAAGTTCACTTTCAAATAACGATAAAACTAAAATTATTTAATAATTTGACAACTAGTATTTTAGGCAGAGGAAATTATTTCATTGTTAATGTTTAAGGAATATGTCCATTTTGGGCACCTGAAATTATTTGATAATTTAGAAAGTTTGTAACTACTCTTTTTTATGTTTCTAAAACTAAAGAAAACGGAAAGAAGAAAGATATGTTTGAACATATTTTATAATGAGTAATGCTATTCGTACCTCCAAATTGTCCCTCCATACCCCTCCTTATGTGGCAGCTGACGTGACATGTTAAATAATATTATGTGTCATCTGACGTAGTCGATGATATGACAAATTTTAACCCAAAAAGTTAATTACCCAATTTTCTCCATATTAATTTAATGTTAATATTAATATTAATATTAATTTAATATTAATATTAATATTAATATTAATTAATTAATATTATTAATATTAATATTAATATTAATTAATATTGATATTAATATTAATTAATGTTAATATTAAGGCCTCGTTTGGTTCGCGGAGGAAGGAAGGAAATCAATTCCTTGGAATTTCCTTTCCTTTGGGAAATTATAATTCCCATTGATTTTTCTTTCCTATGTTTGGAAACGCTAAGGAATTTGGAAATGAAAGTGAATACTTCCATGTGGGAAAGTGATTCCTTGCTTGGATATGGATGGAATTACTTTCCCCCATAATTTTCCTTCCATTGGGAATTACTTTCCTTTCCTCAATTCCTTTGGCACCCAAAAATAGGAAAGTAATCACTTTCCTTTCCCAACCCCATGATTCCGTGACCAAACAAGGCCTAATGTTAATGTTGATTTTAATGTTAATATTGATATTAATATTATTGTTAAGTTAACGTTAACGTTAATATTAATTTTAATGTTAATGTTAACATTAGTTTTAATGTTAATTTTATGTTAATGTTAATTTTAATTTTTATTTTAAAATTTGCCACGTCAGCTGCCTCATCAACATGCCACATCAGCTGCCACGTAAGGAGGGACAGTTTGGAGGTACAATTTGGAGGGACAAATACCATTATTCTTTTATAAGTTAAATTTTTTGAAGGTTACAATGGTATTTTTTTTTTTTTGTACTTACAAGCTAAGTGGTAAATTATACGTTAATTTGAACTTACAATTTACAATTCGTACTATACAAAGTTGAGCAATTTAAAGTACATAAAATAAAAACTTTAAGTTTTGTCTTGCACTTGTTTGAGCATTTTAAAGTACTCAACACTATATAGTGCAAAAAATAAACACCATCCATTCTTATTATTAACTTGCAAAGTTTTGTAAGTTCATAGTAGTAAGTTGCAAAACTATAAAGTTCATGAACATAATAAAGATATTTATGACGAAGTTCAGTAGCTAGCCCTATAGGGAAGATGATGAAGATGAATACATTTATAGAAGCGAAATTGATGGGGATTGTGCCGCCAAAATGAGCCGATGAGGATAATGTTGGTGTCGTTGAACCAATCACCTTAGAGTTGCTCTAGTCCATGAGCTTTTCCAAATGATATAGGCATTGGCAACGAAGTCCGATGGTTGACGGACATAGAAATCGTATAGTCCAATAATATGAAAGGATTATATTTATAGTGTACAAACATGAATACTACACAACACAATACAAATATGGTTGCATGAATGTGACAACAATTTTGAAGTGCCTTATTGTATTTTAGTATGTGCCGTGACTGTGGCATAACATAGACATGAGACCAATTTTTTTAAGTGAACATGATTCCGGAATAGGATCAATCGAGCGTACATGTTTATGAGTTTATCTTTACCGTTGAACTGTAACATTTATATCAAAAAATCATAACAAAAGATATAGTTGGTAGATATGGCAAATTCTTGCTTTTATAATGCTTACAAGCGATCTGAATCTTTATGGGGGAAAATCAACAATATTGATGAATAATATCAAGAGAGTCATACAACTATGTATTGAACAAATCAAAAATATTGATTATATTGATGAATTATCAAAAGCGCCATACAACTGTATATTTATTAGATGGGGAACAAATCTAAATCGTATAGGAGAATGAATCCATATATATATATATATATATATATATATATATATATATATATATATATATATATATATATATATATATATATATACTGTATATTATATAGATGGGGAACAAATCTAAATCGTATAGGAGAATGAATCCATATATTATATATATAATATAATTATAATTATATATAATATATATAATATATATATAGGAAAAAAAATATATATATATATATATAGGAGTAGGAGATATGTAAATATATAATCATAAATCTAATTATATCTTAACACTCCACTTCAAACTCATGATTGGTTAAACAACATAGTTTGTCTAAATAGAAACTAATCGTGATGTGGGGTGACTTTGTACAAAAATTTGCCAGCTGATCAAGGTGGTCATAGTTGGCAGAGAAATAGTTCCTCCCAAAATGCTATGGATGAAATCAGAATCAACCTCAATGTGCATTATCCGTCTATGAAATTTGAAATGTTTGTAATCTGTATAACACTCTTGTTATCATTGTGAAGATTTTTAGGTTCTGTAGGAGCAATGACCATTATATCAGAGAGCAGCCTTCGTACATAAACGATCTCTCTAGTAGTGGCAACAATAGCTATGTACTCTACCTTAGTAACAGAACATGCAACAACTGCTTATTTCTTGCTTCGTTATGAAATCAATAAATCACCAAGAAACAAACAAAATCTTGTAGTAGATCATATGGTGGTCAAATCTCCTGAACAATCTATAAAAAATACAAAATCTCAAACTGTAGAGTAGATGTAGAAGATACGAATAACGAGCGTGTAATGGAGCCTTGAAGACATCGAAGAATATGGAGTAAGGCACTATACTGAGATAATCGAGACGTAGAAATGCTAGCTAACTACACTAAGTACATGAGAAATATCTTGCCTGGTCGAACAATGATTACAAGTAGACCCAGCCGTCTACAACAAGTAGTATTTGAGAGGGACTCACCATTTATAGGGCGAAGCTTCATGGCGCTCCAAAGGAGTATCAACTGTCCGATCGACTATCCGATAAACCTACAGACGAAATAATCTCTGAATTATACTCCTATTGAGAAAAAAATTCCTATGTTACTTTGTGCAATCTCGAGTCTAAGAAAATAATAAAGATAACCAAGGTCCTTCATCTGAAACTGCTGATGAATGTACCTCTGAGTAGCTGCAATCCATGTTGAATCATCGCTAGTCAAAATCATGTCATCCACATAGAGTAAGAGAGTAACTCGCCCTGCAGTAACAACCACACAAATAGAGAAGGATGATGAGTATACTATTGAATACCTACCTCATGATCGAGAGCTACCTTGAGACCAGAGATAACAAGACGAAGGTGACAAACATGTTCCGGTACAGTAGAAAGACCTAGAGAAGGCTGCATATAGATAACCTCAGATAAAAAACTCGTGTGGAGAAAGGTATTCTTATATCCATCTAATAGAGTGGCCACCACGATGAATGGCATCAACCTAGTATGTGCGAAATGTGGTCATCTGAGCGACATGGGAAAACTTCTCATCATAGTCAATCTCATGCTACTGTGTAAAATCTTGTCCAACAAGGCGAGCCTTGTGTCGCTCAATGGATCCGTCATGTCGATATTTGGCCTTGAAGACCCACTTCCAACTAACAAGCTGGACCTCGTTTGTGAGTGGAACGATATCCCAATACTTGTATGCTGAAATCCTCAAAACTCCTATGCCATAGCCTCCTGACCCCATTTGTTGAGTACATTGGGACTAATAGAGAGGTTATGGTGGAGGAATATATGGTTAAAAATATAGTATTGTGGAGGCTAGTGGAATAAGTAGAGGATCCTCTTGAGGCAGCGATGGAGCGTAGGAGTTGTACCAGGAGAGGAAGCAAATGAGTAGTATCAATGGAACACTAGAGTAGAACAAACCGGAACTGAAACTGGATAAGACACACTTTGTTGATCGAGATGTCAACTTCGTACTCTCAGTTAAAGGAAGAAGACAAAACAAGTGTACCCAAAAGTGCAAAGCACCATAATCAGAAGAACATAAAAAAAGAGGTGTCTAACCAGACAAAATAAGGAAAGAGTGATATTGATAAGAATAACTGAGATAGAAATGACTTTGCCCAAACTTTTGAGGAACATATGAGGATAATAAGATAGCATGAGCAATCTCAAGAATATGATTATGTTTGCACTCGGCTACCCCTATTATGTTCATGAGAGTAAAGGCATTATTGACGAAAAGAGTACATGTAAGATAGATCTCATTGTAGCGGAGCGATAATCACGAGCAGAATTAGAGCAAAAAAAAAAACTTAATCCTAGTATTGAATTGAGTATGAATCGTAGTAGTAAATATGTCCTATAAATGGTAGAAAGTTTGGAACGGTGACGCATAGGATATATAGACACAAGTGTAACGAGTACAATCACCAATAAAGCTCACATAGTAGAGAAACTAGTCGTAGAAAGGATAGGAGAAGATTCCCATATGTCATGAGCTAAGTAAAAAAAATACTAGATTTAAATAAACTCTTAGGAAAAGGTAGAGCTGTTTTGCTAACTTACAGTCCGTATATGTGGATAGAGAAGAAAAAAAAATATATCTAAGAGCTCCACTATAGAATAAACTCTTTAGGCGGACTCTAAAATATGAACTAAGGTTTGTGCCACAATTTGGTAGCAGACGTGATGATAGCAGATGACTATAACTCAAAGGTTGAGATAATAGAAAATAAATAAACTCTAAGTGGTACAATCGTCCCTACGAACATGACCAATCGTCTTGCACGCAGCGAGGATCCTTCACAAAACATGTGAGAAAATAAAAATAACAATAACCCACTCTAAAAATAACAATAAAACATGTGAGAGAATAAAAAAAATAAGCAGTTTCAAATCTAAACAGGGTCCCACATGTGGGCCCGTAAGGTACCAATTTAGGTCAAACTTAAGCTAATTTTAGCCGGTCTCCAAATAGATCAATTTAAATGTCAAACAAAGTCTAAATGATGATATAGTCTCAATAGTACGTCCAGAATTGGAATTTGATGAATCTAACACAAAACTATATGTCTTATCGGATTGTAGAGCCCGTGATACGACGATCAGATCAACTATCTCAGAATTAGATAAAACTTGGGTCACTGGACAAGTCAGACACTGCAAATTCAACGATGCAAGTTTCGTTCCAATACTACAAGTGTACAAAAAACTAGTTACAAAAAATTAAATTTTTCAATAGGATATTTTTTGACGGATACGGCTCATAGGCCTTGTCCTAGTTTAGTTTTTAATGAATTATGTGCCCTT
>JANAVB010028397.1:6442221-6687118 GCA_029216955.1 Iris pallida
CTACTACTCAGTGGGGGCAATTGCTGAGTTGCAATTAATTTCTACAACTGAAGGAGATTGTTCCTACTTTTTGCACAACAACAAAAAATAAAAATAAAAAACTCTTCAATGACAAAAATTAGGGCACAAACTACAACACAAAAATAGAACAAATTTCTCTACAATGACTAAAATTATAGAAAAATTAGGGCACAACCAACAATGATAAAAATTAGAAAAGAAATCCTAACCTAACTCTAAACTACAATGGTAGAAATTAGGACAGAAATTAGGGCACAACCTTGTCGTCGGTGGTCGAATCTTTGTCGTCGGTGGTGGATTCTTTATCGTCGGTCGAGTGGGTTTTTCTGAGGAGGGTTTTGAACGAGAAGGGGAGAGAAAAGGAGAAGAGGAGAAACGAGAAGGGAAGCGAAGATGAGGGTTTTCTCTGAGGGTTTGAACGAGAAGGGAGGAAAAGAGGGTTTTCTCTGAAAGAGGGGAGAGAGGAGAGAGAAGATGGTTCTGAAAGGGGGGTTTCTGTAGTCGAATTTTGATGAGGCGTGGAAAGTGAAAAGTTAGAACGGGGTTCGAGTGGCCGCTTGAGCATTTTTTATTACCTTTTACAACGACTGCTTGTAACAACATTACATATGTTCTAATATAAACGATTAGCGCCACAAACCGTTATAATAGGCCAAAAACTCTTTAGATCCGTCATATTATGTGGTGTTGCTGAAATACTGTCACGCTTATAAATGAACGGTTGTAATAGCCTATTTTCAAACAATATAAAAAGGTCTTTTTTTAGTGGGTCCCAGCTAATCCTAACACTTATATTGATAATTTATATTGCATCAAGTCTTATAGTGTTTGATTCGATACTTAAATAAATTGTTTACAACATTGTAACTTTTTTAGCAGTGGTTTTCGATGGTTCTCTTTTAAATTTGGGTGCTTCACTTCAGATTCTTTCTCTCTTGTGATTGATGTGTTCCTTGTGCTTCTTTGCATAGTCGATTGTCACAGTGGAATTTTAGGTCTTGCAAATAATAGCATGTTTTATTGTATGCCTTATTTAGTTTATGGAAAGGAATGGAAAGCAAATAAATTCTGTTAGTGCCGAAAGTTACAAAGATTCGTACAAAGTACGTAAAAATTAAAGATTAAAAATTAACACTTAAAACCATAAAGTTAGCAACAAATTGCTAGAAAATAATGCTATAAAAAACTTGCAACAAAGTTGCTACACCAAATGAAACAGATCCTAAGGCAAGATTAGAAAAATCACAAATATTGTATGCACTCACTAAATTCAACGTGTTTTTTGTGGTATCAGCAGAGAGATGCCGCTCACCAGTATACATCATATTGATACCGTACCAAGTCTGCGTAGGGTGGTGTTAAGTGCTGAGGCTTTAGGAGCTCAATTGACAAATCGTAGTAGGGCAGTGTGAAGATGTGTTCTTTGGTACATAGAAGGCGTGTCATGCCCCGATCCGAAAAATTGCTTGTCCTTGCATCGATTTATCTGAATCGTTCGTTCTCGCTGGGGCGTGATGTCGTACGAGTTTGGAGTTACACTCATACAAGATAAGATGACAAGTTCTCAAATTGTTATCTTTGATTTAATATTAGCAGCGAAAGAAATAGAGTATACGAAACAATTCTCTTTATTGATAATTGAACTGAGATTATAAAGGCTTTTAATAGCCCAACTGAATTTGCCTTAGATTGGCTTACAACACTCAAGTTCTCTATTCTCCATAAAGGATTTCGTCGTCCCATACATCATTTCTTCTATATCTCGGCCGCATCAATCATGTTGCAAGTTCGAACGTCAATGCGGTCACACACCTCAATACGCTATGACATTCCATGCCTCAGCACGTTCAAGCGAAGCTCACCGCGAGCAGATCATACCCTAAACCTGTAAGCATTCTGGTGGGAGATCAGTACTAATCCTCTCGCGTACTGATCAGAGATCCACTTTACTAAACGGACATTAAGTAGATATATTGAATCATGCAACAACAATTTAGTGATCTTTCTATCCTTACCTTAGGATCAGTTCATGGCATATTCGAAAGCAATAAAGCATGTTATCATAGCAAGCATGTTATGTTTGATTTATGTAAACAAGCAAGAAGGCAACATACAATTTTCGTGTTCCTTCATGGCGACTGTTTACCGACTTGAGACATTTGCCCTTGCGCTGATGCAAGGTGAATACCTACTATTCTTTTCTGTCATGTTATAAGTGATCGTTGAGCAGGATCTCTATGTGCTTGCAATCATTCAGTTCACCGACCCCTATCTATATGAAGATCACTGACATTCACCGATGTCAGAATGGACTTATATTTCTCAAAATGTATTGCGATGCCACCCATTCAGCCTAGATTATGAGCCATACTGAAGGTCCTGCAATGCTCGTACTCCCTTAGCCACGATATTCATTCCTCCTAGGCCGAACAGTCCCGATGTCCCGGCACACCTATTCGAGGAAAACGAACCCGTGTCACGGGTTACTTCACAGTCCATTTGATCATGCAACCCGCACTCCTCATATAACCAAACATAGTCTTGAGTCAGAAACTAAGACTTTACGTCGTCTTGCATTCTCTTTCTTTGAATATTCTCTCTCTTTCTATGTTCTCACAATCTTTGTAAGATTTTATTCTTCGTTTCAATATTCTATGGCATCATGTCCCAATTCAATGTTCGTCAAGCGAACGATCCGAAGGTCCTGAACATTCCGAGGCAGCATGCGACATTTGACAGTTCTGTCACATTCATGCCACAACTATTCTCTTCGCAACGAAGCCATCATTTATGATTCTCATGTACGTACGCATGCCTTGACACAATTGTTCTCTATTCTTCGAGTCGCGTGCGTGATGTACGCCCCGATACCGTAATTCCATGTTCTTATGCCTTCGTGTTTAATGTTAATAGCTCGTGCACAAGGGCACTTACTTCGATAGTCTTTCAATGTGCTAGCCTTCTAACTCGTACGCAAGGGGCACGAATGACTTGTGCACGGAGGCACTCGTCAATATATTTATCCCATGTTTTATGGTTTGTGCACCGAGGCGTTCGTCGTTACGGTATTTTGATGTTCAATAGCGACTCGTGCATTTGATGCACATTTTTAATCGTTCTATCTAGTGTTCGACACGTACTATATTTCTTTCGATCGAGCCACGCCGTGGAATCGATAAGTTGACTTTAGTATATAATGATACATTTTACTTAGGCATGAAGGAGTAGGAAAGAAGGGTCAAAGTCCTGCCACCTTAAGCCGATACGCCTTATCGTTTTGTCGAGCCGATGTGGCTCGATTTCATAACTTTGTTACACGACCAACTCTTCTGACTTAGCCATTCGAGCACTTCGTGCTTTGTTGAATTATCCGACCGATTTGGCTTACCGTGCCTATGTCTCAGTTCGTTGTGAGGAGAGGATTTGGTTTTGCGGACTCCGTTGCAAACAAGACAAAATGTCGACCTTTTATTTTCAGCGTAAAAGTGTAGCCTGCATATGAAACCAACTAAAATCAATATTCGTTCGAATCGGACGTGTGTTGCATCGATTCGATTTTTTAGTATCTTTGAACCGACTCAATTCTCTCGGGCCAACTTAACACTTGCATTGATCTTACTCAATAACTCGATGCATTTCTCGGGTCAACGTAACTCTTTGCATCAATTCGCATCGGTACGTATTTCGGGTCAATAAAACTCTTCGAGTCAACGACTCAGCATAATGCACCATGCGGAGCGGGACATTACAAGGCATAATGTATGGAACATCATGTACCGTATCGAGTTTCACTTGTAAGCCTTGCGACATAATTCGTTTGTATCGAGAGGTCTATGAAAGAGAGTGTTTGTAACCCCTTTGCGCTTGGCTTCGAGCCTATATTTCATTGCAATATTAATAAAGAGAATCAATTTTTTTTGTATATCTTGTGCCAATTCAATTTATCTGTTTGATAACATGTTGTAGTAACTCTTTATCTTAGTTATTCAATCGACCTTTTCGGTGCTTGCCTTGTGCGAGCGCTACTTAGCCTCGCATGGCATCACGTCCATCCGAGGATGTTTTGTTCTACGGAACTGGAGCATGACACACAACGTCCGTACTGCACCAGCGAAAGCCTATGCAACGCCCGTACTACACCAGCACTGCACCCACGAAAGCCCTACGTAGCGCCTATACTACACCAGCGCTGCACCCGCGGAAGCCTGTGTTGCACTAGTGTAATGATATGTAAAAGCATATCTCATGTCCAATGCGTACCTGCGAAGTGCAAAGTGCGCCATCAAGTGCCACTTTGCACCATTCGCAGGAGTCTGAGTCGCTAAGCCGAAAGAAATGAGTGACAAAAAAGATAAATATTTCTTGGTTGTCTTGATCCATGTACTCTATGAGAATATTCCACAATGCCAACAACGTCAGGCTACCACTCCCCATGTGCACAAGCTAATAAAAGAAGAATGTTATATTGAAATATACTTAGTGTTGCCACATGGATGTGAGACTATTTTCTAAATTTTATGATTAAAGCTCCATCTTTGCTCTTTCTTTTTTCTTTGAAAAGTATAATTTTTACCGATTTTACTTTCCGGTGTTGGAAAGGCTAGAAAAAGTGGAAGAAAAATGAATAATTAGAGTGAGAAAGTGAATCCTTGTAGTGTGTGTGTGGGAGAGAACCATTTTTTTTTCTTTCTATTTTTCTTTCTTTGTAAATTATTTTTATTTCATTGTCTGTTCATTTTCTTTGTCATTCAAATATTAAAAAAATCTTTTCCAACCCTCTTATTTCGCAAACAAGACGTAGTCCTAGTCCCAAATCCCTTGAAGACAAAATTTCGGATAAGAATTTTGGCATCCCGAGGCTCAATGGATTGTCACATAATGAATCAAGAGCCAGAACATGGGTGAACGAAAACCTCACTATTTTGCGAAAATGACAAAAACATGACTGTAGAAACAGGCAAAATCAGGCTAGCTCTAGACACATATCTATATGCCCGTAGGTCACTTCTAGATTTGACATCCTTTTATGGTTGCCACATCCCTTTGATTTCCTCATTGGTGGCTTAGTTGTGGGACAAAATGCCATGTGGTAGCCTATGGGTCCTGGTCACCAAGCAGTGACACTCGAGCTCACGCGCACTTCCCATCCTTAGCTAGCTATGTGTTAACCCTAAGATTTTTAACTACTTCCTTGACCCATTCTCTCATAATAGAGGAAAAGAGTGGGCTACCATTTGTTTGGGCATGTCTCTCTATGCATTGCACCAAATAATTGAGATGTTGGGAAGGCACATGCCCATGTTTCCATTGAGCTAATGGGAGTTGGTTGTTTGATGTATGTGTTGTTTTGAGGGCCATATATTTTTTTTTCAGGATTTATTAACATGAGTCCTAATGACACTAATAAAAATAATTAATGTATAATTTTTTATTTTGAAAATTATAATCAACATCTAATAGATATTAAAAAATAATTTTTTTATTGGAAAATATTATCAAGACTTGATGCCAAAAAAATTGCATTGAAAAATTATTATATTGGGTCTTTATACATTTTTCAATAGAAAAAAAATATTATATTAATGTTTATTGGATGTATTATAATTTTTTAAAGTGAAAAACTATGCATTAATTATGTTAACATGTGTCCATAACACATGTTAACAAACATTATTGTATTAGGTTAATTATATTTTCCAATACAAAAAACTATTATATTAATGTTTATTGGATGTTGATCATAATTTGTAAAGTGAAAAAATATACATTAATTATTCTTAACATGTGGTCTTAGGACAGCAAAACCCTTCTTTTCTAGCATCACATACATGTTTTTCCGTTTTTCCTAATTAATTACAAGAGAGGGCTTCTAAGCTTTCGTACTTTCACTAATGGCTGAGGCTTAAGTGCAGTGGAGGCAGTGGAAAAAGAGACTTTTCAACTTGGCATTGCTTGGATGCTTTGTATGGAGAGTTGGGACACACAGGCAAACACGAGGTAGAAGTTAAGTTGCCAAAGTTAAGTTGTATTTATTGAATTCTATATAAGCTTTCTACAATTCACTTCCAGAAATTCTAGAGTAACTCATGGTTTTTTTTAATTTTTTTTAATTTTACGCACACACAGGAGGGCTCGAACCTTGCCGGCCCCTTCGAGTGTCCGTTCTAATACCACTAGGTAGAGAGCTCGGACTAGAGTAACTCATGAGTTACTAATTTTAAAATTCATCAATCACAAAATTGTTGGATTACATGTATCTCATCTGTTTTTTTTTAAGGGCCTAAACAGAAAAACTTAAGAACCTAAACAGAAAAATAAATTCACGTGTCATAATCAGGGATAATTCTGACCCAGGGCAGGCCGGACGATGGCCTAGGACTCCTGATGAAACGGGGACACCAACATGAATCTACAATAGCACTAGTATGTATCAAGTGCTAATATTAATAGAAAAAACATTGTGGTGTGGTTGTTTTGATGTTAGACTTGTACCTAAGAGGTCCTGATACAAAATCTTGAAGACAACACATTTTTTATATTTACACTTTTTTTATATTATGTATGGGGGTCCATTTTGAAAGTTTCGCCTCGGACCCATCAGCTCAGGGCCTTCCCTGGTCATAAACATATTGCAAGTTATTATTTTGAGTTCCTATTTGAATTCAAGTCGAACTGTAGCATTAAAGGGAAGTTCTGGATTCCATCGAGATTATAGGAATCACAACTTAAAACTATTAAAGAAAAAAAAACAAATGCAAGTTTTATTATAAATATTATAGAACATGAACGGAGGAATTATTGATCAAGTAAGATGACATTTTGTACGCGGAATACTATATAACCAATAATTCTATATTCCTGAAAATAAAATAAAATTTTAGAAAATATATTATTTTTTCAAGTTTGGTGATATATAAAAAAAAATAGTTCATATAAAAAGTATAACATTTTGAAAGACGATTAAATATATTTTATAGTTGGTTAAGCTGATATGATATGGTTTAATTACTATGCAATCATAAATTTTAAGACCAGATCCTATTGAACATAATCCAAACTTAAACCGACATGACACGGATCCAACCAAAATAATTTTTTTAGAAAAATAAAAAAGAAGAAAAAAATAAAAATCAACATAAAGGCTTTTTAAAAAAGAGAAGGGAATACAAAAAAAAAAAATAACAAAAACAAAAAGTTTGGGAAAATACGAAAAAAATGAATTTATTTTAAGAAATAAAATGTAAAGGAAACGAAAAAATGGAAACAAGAAAACAAAAATTCTTAAAAACAAATGGAAAAATATAAAAAAATAATAGAAAAATTTAAAAAAAAACTTTAAAAAGAGTATATAAAGAACCAAAAACAATTCTTTAAACAACAAAAGAATTTACAGGAAACAATTTTTTATTCATCTTATGAACATATTATTCTTACAGCAAATATACCCATTATTCTTAAGGGATATGATTTCCATATTTTATGGACAACTTATTTATTCAAACATTTATATTACCATAAATATTTTTAAGCATAGAAATAAGTTTTGATCCTAAATTCGTTTGAAAAAAAAAAAAAAGATTTGCCTACCAAACTTCCCCTAAAAGATAAGAGGCTATCATAGTTGCTACTTGCTAATTATAATATCATGTTATTAATTTAACACCATAACCACTTGCAGAAGGGGAACTTATTCAAAACAGTAGAAACATTTTTTTTTTTTTTTACTTTGTTTCGACATTATCCACTCGTTGATGATAACATGATGGACCATTAATCTTTACTTTCCAAGAAAGCAACAAGAATAATACATAGAATTAGGCACGGAATGAAGAAGATGGATTGGTACACCAAGAAAACAGGTTGTGGGTCTTGATTGGTGTGGGCGACAAGAGCTAATGCGGGTCGGACCCGCATCCGGGGCGTCGGTCTCCCACTCCATTAGCACAACATCAATTCAAGATGCAAAGTCCTTGTTGGGTATTACTATGCCAAACTAAGTCCATCTTATGATAGACTTGGGAACATTGGGTTGCAAGTGTCATCTATGCATTTAATTCTGTTACATTAGGAATAGTCACATCTTTTCCATAGCACCCATCAAAGTTATTCCACATTTATTTTCTTATATTGACATTTCCTATCATATAACTAATTGTATGATCAAAGATTCAAAAGGTTTTACTGGTTTTGTGCATGCCAATGGCTCCGTCGCGAATATATATGTATTTCACTCATGTATCAATATTTTGTGATATATATGGTATATATACACGTGCATTGCAAGTATTTTACTACTTGAAAAAAGGACAATAGTAATTTCAATTCATATAGGTGGAAACATAATAGGTGGGAGCTTGAAAGTTGGAAGAATTAAATGACGAAAATAGAAAATATTTCTCTTGCCTCGTGGACTACTCTGTCGACTTTGCATGCATACTTTATTAATTTTTGTTTATTTTTAAAGTTGTCTACTTTGCATCCATGCATACATTTAATACATTTAATTATTGAAAGGTAGTGAAGGATATTTTTGGAAAGAAAATTTTTTACGGTGAAACCTACTTTTGACATTATATAGTAGAATAGATTTGTGAGAAAATTTTGAAAGATAAAGTTACCCACACGGTAGTTCAACATATTTGCATATTGTGCCATGAAGAAACCTATATTTTTGGTATGAGGATTCGATTTACCATGTAGAATTCTAGTGCGACTTTAAAGTATCATGTATTTAAGTATATTAATAAAATATACGTACGAATGACCTTATCGCCACATGAAAAGGATTTTTCAAGTCATGGAATCCGAGTATGAGAGAATTCCTACGCCTTTAATAATCAAACAAATATTGAATATAAGATTTATTTTATTTTATTTTTAATTTATTTTTGTAATTTTTTTGATTTATTGAAAGGTAGCACTCAAACACTGGAGTCTAGGAAATTCATTAAAATGGAGGAATTCTAATTCCTCACTTTTACATGTATGATTTAAACATCACATTACAGCAACTCAGGTTTAATCCTGTGACACGTATTATAAGTAGAATTTTAATAAAAACTATACCGTTGCATAACTAATGTTCTATATAATTCTCAACCCTTCCTACCTCGACTTTGAATTTGGTGTATAGCGTGGTCTTTAAATATAGACTGACTTCAGGCTCCAAGTGTGTAAATTCAATTCATGCTAACCAAACACCTGTCAAATTTAATTCTCTATCCAAATTGCAATGACCTATGGGAACAATGAACTGTCACAGAACATGCCCTTAGGAACAAGGAAAGACACAATAACCTCAAGATATACATACTAAACCGCCCTTAGTCCCTTTATGAAGACAATAAGAATCATTGACCTGTAATTGATATACCTAATTATAACTATAAATTAACAACATCCCACAAACATATAAAAGCTTAGTTCCTTCTCTTGGAGGTATATACTTTCATATACACTGATGCAAAGATGTGATCGGCTTGGTGGAATATATGCCATGTGGCATCTAAGATTTTTTTTTAATGTCCGGCGTAACACACGAAAATTTATGCACGCTGCGTTTCATGTCATTTAGACTCACTGTCTCCAATTTTCACACACACCCACACTTCCACGCGGTTCGATTCTAAAACCGTCTGTCTAGTCAAGATCAGGACCGGCCCAGGGCATGGGCGAGGTGGACGACCGTCCTGGGCCACCAATTTTGGAAGGTCCCATAATATTAAAATAAACTAGGTACATCATAAAAAATAAAAAATAAAACAAAACCCAATCTAGAAACAACAAAAAAGGCAGCGCTCCAATCTGAAAAAAATACAATAGGTTGATAGATGATTTTAATAGCTTAATTGATGATTTTGCTTGTAAAAATGCTAAAAGAAATATTTACTTATGTGAGAAAATGGATCCAATTTGTCCTAAGTCCGTAAATCATAGGACCGGCCCTGGTCAAGATGTTATACTCTTTCTCCTTGCTAACCACAAGTGTCAGCTGAGTTCGGTGCATCTAAGATATACTTCATAAGTTAATGACTCCTCCCCTTCCTGCATGCCAGCTCTGAGAAGAAAAGTTGGCAAGCACATGACCGGAGGGCTGTTGCTTCCTTAACCTTCCGTGCCCACCACTCTAGCTACAGGAAACCAGGCCAAGTTGCCCAGAGCAATGAGCTTGTCAATATGATACTGCTTGACTAGACCAAACTATTCTTTACCCTAATTTGTACCATAAACTATTACATGTTTGCAATTTGTTATTCTAAAATTTTCAAGTTTGTATGTAAATTAATAACATGAATAATCAATTAATAATCAATTGTTTTGAAAACGTGAATGATAAAGATGATATATATATATATATATATATATATATATATATATATATATATATATATATATATATATATATATATATAAGAAGGTAAATATTATTGAAAAGTAAAAACTGACATTACAGAACTATAATTCCAACCAAGACACAAAATTAATTCATCTTGGATCTAGAATATCTATATCAGTTTATATATTTTTTGTGTACAATAATTATACTGGTGGCTAGGCCGTCAAATATATATATATATATATATATATATATATATATATATATATATATATATATATATATATATATATATATATATATATATATATATATATTATATATATATATATATATATCACTTGCACAATACAATTTAAAATGATATATATATATATATATATATATATATATATATATACATGTTTGATAAAATTTGTATAAACAAATTATAGTAACTAAAAGGGTGTTTTAAAAAAAAAACTATCTATTGCTAGCACTTTATAGTGCAAAGCATCGCATAGTGCTATCATTTTAAATTGTATATATATATATATATATATATATATATATATATATATATATATATATATATATATATATATATATATATATATAATGTCGAATGATATTTATGTCGAACCCTCCCACAGGGAATCGATCGCCAGACCATTTACGAAATCCTAGATACAAAACAGTGTACATGTTGGAACGAATTCAGACTTGGATCCCGAATTTCGGTTGACTTGTAGGATTATTTTGGTGTACTAGAAGGGATTGTGAACATATGGGGGATTGATAGGATTGTAGAGGGTCGCGTTAGCTTTGCAACGAGTATTCGTGGAGCGTCACGGGAGATCAGCAAGTTGAAACAGCCGGTACGCCACACGGTGCTGTCAGCGGCTAAGGCTGGGAGAAAATTTCGGGATTGGAACGTTTGGGGTAGGTGGCAACTAAAATATTTGATTAAAATATAAGATTTTTGGCTTTTATATGTTATGGTTTGTCTAAGGAAGATTTTAGAAAGTTTGGTGAGATTTGGTTGCACCATTTGAAAGATATGCATATTTGAATCAATGGGTAATTAATAGGATTCCTAATTTAGAAAGTCAATGGTGGGTTATTTCAAATCTATTATGGTTGTACAAAATTCTCTAAAAAAAAATAAAGTAAATCCATCCTAGTTAGTTATGGTAACCTATTATAGGCTCAACCAAGACTAATTGAACTAGTTCTAGGCTTATAGGGTTTATAGAATTGAAATTGACTCCGAAAAGCTATTTAATGGGTCATGTGTGCCATTTAAAAATAAATAGCACATGAGATCACTCAATTGAGTGGGACGCCATTGGCATGTGTGTAGTAGGCTCAAAATTGGTTAAAACCATATATTGGGTCAAATAATTTAGATTAGAGTTGAGCTTTAATTGATATTTGGAAAGCTAGTCAAATTTTACAGTATAGACTAAAATGATTATTTTATTTCTAAAGTTGTACATGAAAAATATAACACAAAGAAAATTGTTTGGATGGGACATGATATATCAAACTGAATGTGGACTCGTCTAGAATACGATGATAGGACTAGATTTGAGATATTGATAATTGTTGTGCTTCAAAAATCAAAGCTACGGTAAAGTATTACAATAGTCATTATTGATCATAAAATATAGTTTAATATTAAATATCCATATTAAATAAATAAAAAATAACTAAAAATAATATCCAAAAATTAGGGGGCTTACAGTATGTATTGGCTATTTTTTCTCAAATACTATGACATCACTTTAAATATAAATTTACCAGTACAAATTAAAATGCATAGGTACACCCTCAATACTTTCCTCAAGTTCACTTTCAAATAACGATAAAACTAAAATTATTTAATAATTTGACAACTAGTATTTTAGGCAGAGGAAATTATTTCATTGTTAATGTTTAAGGAATATGTCCATTTTGGGCACCTGAAATTATTTGATAATTTAGAAAGTTTGTAACTACTCTTTTTTATGTTTCTAAAACTAAAGAAAACGGAAAGAAGAAAAGATATGTTTGAACATATTTATAATGAGTAATGCTATTCGTACCTCCAAATTGTCCCTCCAATACATCCCTCCTTATGTGGCAGCTGACGTGACATGTTAAATAATATTATGTGTCATCTGACGTAGTCGATGATATGACAAATTTTAACCCAAAAAGTTAATTACCCAATTTTCTCCATATTAATTTAATGTTAATATTAATATTAATATTAATTTAATATTAATATTAATATTAATATTAATTAATATAATATTAATTTAATATTAATATTAATATTAATTAATATTGATATTAATATTAATTAATGTTAATATTAAGGCCTCGTTTGGTTCGCGGAATGGAAGGGAAAGGAAATCAATTCCTTGGAATTTCCTTTCCTTTGGGAAATTATAATTCCCATTGATTTTTCTTTCCTATGTTTGGAAACGCTAAGGAATTTGGAAATGAAAGTGAATACTTCCATGTGGAAAGTGATTCCTTGCTTGGATATGGATGGAATTACTTTCCCCCATAATTTTCCTTCCATTGGGAATTACTTTCCTTTCCTCAATTCCTTTGGCACCCAAAAATAAAGTAATCACTTTCCTTTCCCAACCCCATGATTCCGTGACCAAACAAGGCCTAATGTTAATGTTGATTTTAATGTTAATATTGATATTAATATTATTGTTAATGTTAACGTTAACGTTAATATTAATTTTAATGTTAATGTTAACATTAGTTTTAATGTTAATTTTATGTTAATGTTAATTTTAATTTTTATTTTAAAATTTGCCACGTCAGCTGCCTCATCAACATGCCACATCAGCTGCCACGTAAGGAGGGACAGTTTGGAGGTACAATTTGGAGGGACAAATACCATTATTCTTTTATATAGTTAAATTTTTGAAGGTTACAATGGTATTTTTTTTTTTTGTACTTACAAGCTAAGTGGTAAATTATACGTTAATTTGAACTTACAATTTACAATTCGTACTATACAAAGTTGAGCAATTTAAAGTACATAAAATAAAAACTTTAAGTTTTGTCTTGCACTTGTTTGAGCATTTTAAAGTACTCAACACTATATAGTGCAAAAAATAAACACCATCCATTCTTATTTTAACTTGCAAAGTTTTGTAAGTTCATAGTAGTAAGTTGCAAAACTATAAAGTTCATGAACATAATAAAGATATTTATGACGAAGTTCAGTAGCTAGCCCATATAGGGAAGATGATGAAGATGAATACATTTATAGAAGCGAAATTGATGGGGATTGTGCCGCCAAAATGAGCCGATGAGGATAATGTTGGTGTCGTTGAACCAATCACCTTAGAGTTGCTCTAGTCCATGAGCTTTTCCAAATGATATAGGCATTGGCAACGAAGTCCGATGGTTGACGGACATAGAAATCGTATAGTCCAATAATATGAAAGGATTATATTTATAGTGTACAAACATGAATACTACACAACACAATACAAATATGGTTGCATGAATGTGACAACAATTTTGAAGTGCCTTATTGTATTTTAGTATGTGCCGTGACTGTGGCATAACATAGACATGAGACCAATTTTTTTAAGTGAACATGATTCCGGAATAGGATCAATCGAGCGTACATGTTTATGAGTTTATCTTTACCGTTGAACTGTAACATTTATATCAAAAAATCATAACAAAAGATATAGTTGGTAGATATGGCAAATTCTTGCTTTTATAATGCTTACAAGCGATCTGAATCTTTATGGGGGAAAATCAACAATATTGATGAATAATCAAGAGAGTCATACAACTATGTATTGAACAAATCAAAAATATTGATTATATTGATGATTATCAAAAGCGCCATACAACTGTATATTTATATAGATGGGGAACAAATCTAAATCGTATAGGAGAATGAATCCATATATATATATATATATATATATATATATATATATATATATATATATATATATATATATATATATATATATATATATGTATATTTATATAGATGGGGAACAAATCTAAATCGTATAGGAGAATGAATCCATATATATATATATATAATATTATATATATATATATATATATATATATATATATATATAGGAAAAAAATATATATATATATATATATAGGAGTAGGAGATATGTAAATATATAATCATAAATCTAATTATATCTTAACACTCCACTTCAAACTCATGATTGGTTAAACAACATAGTTTGTCTAAATAGAAACTAATCGTGATGTGGGGTGACTTTGTACAAAAATTTGCCAGCTGATCAAGGTGGTCATAGTTGGCAGAGAAATAGTTCCTCCCAAAATGCTTATGGATGAAATCAGAATCAACCTCAATGTGCATTATCCGTCTATGAAATTTGAAATGTTTGTAATCTGTATAACACTCTTGTTATCATTGTGAAGATTTTTAGGTTCTGTAGGAGCAATGACCATTATATCAGAGAGCAGCCTTCGTACATAAACGATCTCTCTAGTAGTGGCAACAATAGCTATGTACTCTACCTTAGTAACAGAACATGCAACAACTGCTTATTTCTTGCTTCGTTATGAAATCAAAAATCACCAAGAAACAAACAAAATCTGTGTAGATCATATGGTGGTCAAATCTCCTGAACAATCTATATCAAAAAATACTCAAAACTGTAGAGTAGATGTAGAAGATACGAATAACGAGCGTGTAATGGAGCCTTGAAGACATCGAAGAATATGGAGTAAGGCACTATACTGAGATAATCGAGACGTAGAAATGCTAGCTAACTACACTAAGTACATGAGAAATATCTTGCCTGGTCGAACAATGATTACAAGTAGACCACCTAGCCGTCTACAACAAGTAGTATTTGAGAGGGACTCACCATTTATAGGGCGAAGCTTCATGGCGCTCCAAGGAGTATCAACTGTCCGAGGACTACCGATAAACCTACAGACGAAATAATCTCTGAATTATACTCCTATTGAGAAAAAAATTCCTATGTTACTTTGTGGCAATCTCGAGTCTAAGAAAATAATAAAGAAACCAAGGTCCTTCATCTGAAACTGCTGATGAATGTACCTCTGAGTAGCTGCAATCCATGTTGAATCATCGCTAGTCAAAATCATGTCATCCACATAGAGTAAGAGAGTAACTCGCCCCTGCAGTAACAACCACAAATAGAGAAGGATGATGAGTATACTATTGATACCTCCTCATGATCGAAGAGCTACCTTGAGACCAGAGATAACAAGACGAAGGTGACAAACATGTTCCGGTACAGAGAAAGACCTAGAGAAGGCTTGCATATAGATAACCTCAGATAAAAACTAGTGTGGAGAAAGGTATTCTTATATCCACTCAATAGAGTGGCCACCACGATGAATGGCATCAACAGCTAGTATGTGCGAAATGTGGTCATCTGAGCGACGGGAAAAACTTCTATCATAGTAATCTCATGCTACTGTGTAAAAATCTGTCCAACAAGGCGAGCCTTGTGTCGCTCAATGGATCCGTCATGTCGATATTGGCTTGAAGACCCAATCCAACTAACAAGCTGGACCTCGTTGTGAGTGGAACGATATCCCAAGTACTTGTATGCTGAAATCCTCAAAAATCTATGCCATAGCCTCTGACCCCATTTGTTGAGTACATTGGGACTAATAGAGAGGTTATGGTGGAGGAATTATGGTTAAAAATATAGTATTGTGGAGGCTAGTGGAATAAGTAGAGGATCCTCTTGAGGCAGCGATGGAGCGTAGGAGTTGTACCAGGAGAGGAAGCAAATGAGTAGTATCAATGGAACACTAGAGTAGAACAAACCGGAACTGAAACTGGATAAGACACACTTTGTGATCGAGATGTCAACTTCGTACTCTCAGTTAAAGGAAGCGAAGAACAAAAAAGTGTACCAAAAGTGCAAAGCATACCATAATCAGAAAGAACATAAAAAAGAGGTGTCAACCAGACAAAATAAAGGAAAAGAGTGATATTGATAAGAATAACTGAGAAGAAATGACTTTGCCCAAAACTTTTGAGGGAACATATGAGGATAATAAGATAGCATGAGCAATCTCAGAATATGATTAGTTTGCACCGGCTACCCCTATTATGTCATGAGAGTAAAGGCATTATGACGAAAAAGAGTACATGTAAGATAGATCTCATTGTAGCGGAGCGATAAGAGCAGAATTAGAGCAAAAAAAAAAAACTTAATCCTAGTATTGAATTGAGTATGAATCGTAGTAGTAAATATGTCCTATAAATGGTAGAAAGTTTGGAACGGTGACGCATAGGATATATAGACACAAGTGTAACGAGTACAATCACCAATAAAGTCACATAGTAGAGAGAAACTAGTCGTAGAAAGGATAGGAGAAGATTCCATATGTAATGAGCTAAGTAAAAAAAAATACTGATTTAAATAAACTCTTAGGAAAAGGTAGAGCTGTTTTGCTAATTACAGTCCGTATATGTGGATAGAGAAGAGAAAGAAAAATATATCTAAGAGCTCACTATAGAATAAAACTCTTTAGGCGGGACTCTAAAATATGAACTAAGGTTTGTGCCACAAGTTGGTAGCAGACGTGATGATAGCAGATGACTATAACTCAAAGGTTGAGATAATAGAAAATAAATAAACTCTAAGTGGTACCAATCGTCCTACGAACATGACCAATCGTCTTGCACGTACGAGGATCCTTCACAAAACATGGTGAGGAAAATAAAAATAACAATAAACCCACTCTAAAAATAACAATAAAACATGTGAGAGAATAAAAAAAATAAGCAGTTTCAAATCTAAACAGGGTCCCACATGTGGGCCCGTAAGGTACCAATTTAGGTCAAACTTAAGCTAATTTTAGCCGGTCTCCAAATAGATCAATTTAAATGTCAAACAAAGTCTAAATGATGATATAGTCTCAATAGTACGTCCAGAATTGGAATTTGATGAATCTAACACAAAACTATATGTTTATCGGATTGTAGAGCCCGTGATACGACGATCAGATCAACTATCTCAGAATTAGATAAAACTGGGTCACTGGACAAGTCAGACACTGCAAATTCAACGATGCAAGTTTCGTTCCAATACTACAAGTGTACAAAAAACTAGTTACAAAAAATTAAATTTTTCAATAGGATATTTTTGACGGATACGGCTCATAGGCCTTGTCCTAGTTTAGTTTTTAATGAATTATGTGCCCTTGTGGCTTTGGATGCTCAGAAAATACTATGGAAAGGAAGGAATAAGGAGAAGGCATACCAGGGGCAAGCTAGGGAAGGAGGAGACATACCGGGGGCAAACTAGGGAAGGGGGAGGAGCAGCAGGAGTGACGGGTTGGGTCCAAGCGAGGGACATTTGGCATCGGGTTGGTGTGACGTCAGGCTAGGGAATGAGTGTATGAGAAAGGAATTTGAGAGAGAGAGAGAGAGAGAGAGAGAGAGAGAGAGAGAGAGAGAGAGAGAGACTAGTTGTGAGGATAGGGGTTTTGATTAATTCAACATCGTTAGTAGTGTATTAGCAACGTAAATTGTCGACGTTCGACGATGTTCCAGCGACGCCTTTAAGTTATAGGTTGATCTGGCTTGAATGGACATTTGCAACAAATCAGTGACGCACGTTAGCAACGAATGGCGGCATATCTGTGTATAATCTAATGCTAACTTGGCATATGAATACCAGTGACGTGTCAGCGACGGACATGCGACTTCATTAAGCGTCACTAAGATGTCATTAAGATCGCTCATATATCGCTACTTTCGCGTCCTAATATCGTATTTTTCAATGACCTGAGTGACACATTGAATCTTACAACAACGAAAGACAGCATTGCTATCTCGGCTTTTCTCGTTCGTATTGTAATAACTTCATTGTCATGTCGCTGGCAGGCATTTTCTTTATGTAGTCACTATATACGTCGCTAATACTGTATATTTTAGTAGTATCGTCGTAGTAATAGAAGGTCTCCTTTGATGTTAGGATCTTCACACATTTTTGGACCCATTAGAATGGAACCCATACATACCCTCCAATATCAATATGACCTAGAAGTGAAGAATTGATGCCAATCCCAATCCCAATCTAAACCAACACCCTTAGCCCCTCCATGTTACCAATACTCCCTCCACATTACCCTTACATGTCCCCACCTTCCCAACTCCTTCCCCTCTTCCCTCCATCCCCCCTATATTTATACACCCCCAACTCCCCCTCCCTCTTTCCATCACAACTCCAACTGCATACCCCTCCCGGACAAACAAACAAAACAAGATCAAACACTTCGAATTACTCTACCTAGACAACATGTGCAACTCCAAAATCAAATCCAGCCACGCCATCGACGGCCGCCCGGTTCTCCAGCCGGCATGCAACCGCGTTGCCGCTCCACCCGACGCTGCCCGCCCCCTCAAGAAGTCCCTCCAGAGGTCCTTATCCTCTCCCATCACCATCTCCTTGACCACCACCAACAACATTAACGCTTCCGAAGCCTTCCCGATAATCAGTAAGAAGCTCTACTCCCCTCCCATCTCCCCCAAGCCGAAGCCCGTCAAGCGAGGCAACGACCCCAACAGCCTCAACTCCAGCACCGAGAAGCCGGCCACGCCCAAGAAGTCCGTGCCGCTGCCGATCGTGAGGAAGAAGTCGAAGAAGTCGCTGACCGAGCCGCCTACGACAGCCAGCGTCAGCATCAAGAACCCGTCACCTCCGTACGAGTCATCGCCGCTGCACACCGACCGTGCCCCCGGGAGCATTGCGGCTGCGCACAAGGAGCAGGCCTCGCTCGCGCAGGCACAGCGCAAGATGAGGATCGCGCACTACGGCCGCACTCCCGCGAAGGCGGCCGTTGCCCCGGTCGAGACCGCGGCGGCGGCGGCCGGCAACCAGGAGGAAAAGAGGTGCAGCTTCATCACACCCAATTCAGGTGCAATATTCAGCTCTCCCCTACATTTTCCAAATATTTGGTGCTTCATACTCTCTACTTTTTCAGTAACAATAATATGTTGTTGGTCTCATGCTTGCAGACCCTCTCTATGTTGCTTACCATGACGAGGAATGGGGAGTTCCTGTCCATGATGACAAGTGAGTAGTTCAAAAAAAATGATATCATATCCGTGTCTGTTGTGTTCGTATCGTGTCGTGTTCCTATTTGACCTGTGTCCTTTTTGTTGCAGTATGTTGTTTGAGCTGCTAGTGCTATCAGGGCTACAAGTAGGGTTGGATTGGACAACCATACTGAAGAAAAGGAATGAGTTTAGGTACATAGAATGGTTTGGTTTGATATTTGATTGTTTTTTTAGAATGAGAGTGGCAAGTTGCTATTGGTAGGGAGTGGGCTGAGTTGCTACTTCTGTTTGTCTGTGCACGTAAATATTTGCAGGTCAGCTTTCGCTGGATTTGATGCAGAAACGGTTGCCAGGTTCACGGAGAGGCAGATTGGCTCCATCAGCACGGACTATGGGGTTGATTTGGGGAAGGTCCGAGGAGTTGTAGACAATTCTAACAGAATTCTAGAGGTATCTTACACGAACTTTGTCCCAAGTTTTTCCTCCTTTATTTTATCACTACTTTGAATTCTTGTGAAGGAGAAAATTTTTTTAAAAAATATTTGAGAAAAAAAAATTGGAAGAAAATCAAAGTTATGATGTTTAGAAAGAGAGAGGAAAAAATGGAAAAAAAAAATTGAGGAAATAAATTATATAGGTCCCAATAAAAGATTTTCTCTGGAGAAAAAGGAAAGATGAGAAGATTTTAGAAAAATTTACACAAGTACTTCTCGAAAAGGTAGTTATAAATTATGATTTAAGAAAACCAAGAACTAAATAGTTATTCTATTTTTATCTCACAAACAAACAAAATTTTATTTTATTTTATTTTATTTTTTTCTACTTTTTAATCACCCCGAGGAGAGGTATAAATTATAATACCCCGGCTGGGTAGCGGAAGATCAATGAATCGAGCCACGAGTGCGTATTATTTCTTTTATTTATTTGGCGGGAGTTGGAATGGGCCTAACCGAAATGCAATGCAGCGTGCACCAAGTTCTGTGCGTATCGCCGCACATCTCAAAAAAAAAAATTATCCAAACAATGGAAAAAAATTAAAATTTTATTTTACTTCCATTAATTTTTGTCACCCAAAATTTTTTTACGTACCCAAAAAAGTTAACAAACACATCATCAAAGTCTACCAACTTAAAGGTAAGAAAGAATGGACAAAGATGTGACTAAAAACAAACCTAAAATATCAACTATTAACTCTTTTTTTTTCTTGTTGTTGTTGATTTGATTGTTCCGATATCATTAGTACTAGTAACCAAACAAACCTAACTTTTTTTTGGGGAGCTTATTCTTTTGGGCTAATCATTCTGTTCAAGAAAGTAATAATAGAATCACTTTTCTAATCCCTTGTCCCATGGAGGAAAGAAAGGCACAAAGCGTCCACAATGACAGCTTTGGCTTAGCATGTGCTATACACATGCAAGTTGCAATCAGTGAGATTCTTCAAAATAAGAGCTCAATCATGAACACATTAAAAAAAAAAGCAAAATTTCTAGAGGAACTTGAGTTCCTAATTTTTATAACTTAGGCCATGAAGAACCATAGGATTATATACATCTTAATCTCTTGATTTTTGCAAAGGACTAAAATAAAAATAAGTACATTTTCAATATTATTAGAATGGGTTATTTAGTAATAAGGTCTCATATAATATGTGATTAGAGTTTGGATTTTAAAATTATCCGGCATTAGAGTGGGCTGAAAATTAATAACCGTGAACAGTAAAAATGAAATCCAAAGTCTAAAATTGGACAATTACGAGATCTAAGAAATCTAAATTCTAATACCACATATTATATGAGACCCTGTTACTAAATAACCCTATTAGAATCTACTTGTCACATCATTCTTATTTTGAGTTTCTATTAGAGTTTATGTAGTCGAACTCATAAAAAAGCTCATCACATCCTTCAATTGATAGTGTCAAAGATCTTTGTGTCGAGTCTTCAATTGTTGTTCGGACTCGTGCAGGTGAGGAAGGAGTTCGGTTCATTTGCCAAGTACCTGTGGGGCTTTGTCAACCACAAGCCCATCCCGACCAACTACAAGTGCTGCCGGAAGATCCCGGCCAAGACCGCGAAGTCGGAGTCGATGAGCAAGGACATGGTGCGGCGGGGGTTCCGCCTCGTCGGCCCCACGGTCGTGCACTCGTTCATGCAGGCCGTCGGCCTCACCAACGACCACCTCGTCTCGTGCCCCCGCCACCTCCATTGCTCCGCCGCCGCCGCGGCCGCCCTCAATTGAGACGCACTCCGCCAATGTGGTTAATTAGCTGGAAGGAAAGTTTATAAACTAATTTTAACATGTTGGTGCACGTACGTACGATTGACTAGCTACTACTTAATTAGTGTTTGGTTGTATAGTTTGGTGTGTACGTGGGAGGTGCTTGTGACGGTTTCTAATTGATAAGGGGTTGAATATTGTTAGCAATGGTGTGGTGCTGGTGTGGGAGGGGAGACAGGAGGAGCATGGCTTGGCAGGCAGATGCATGTGTGCATGTCAGGAGCCTGGCTAGCTACAGCTCTCTTCTCTTTCTCTTTCTCTTTCTCTTTCACTCTCTGGCCATGTGATGTTCTCGGCATGCCCTCATTATTCTCATCAACTTTCCCTCTCTCTCTCTCTCTCTCTCTCTAACAGCTAATGGTGGATGGGAATATATTGTACCAAGGGCCCCCCATCACTGGTGGTGCTAGCTAGCTAGATTTCTCTCTCTCTCTCTCTCTGAGTAATGTCTTTGCTTTGTACAGTTTTACTGGTCTAATAACCTTGGCTTTAGGGACGAGCAATCAGTTAATTCGGTTCAACAGCACCAAATAACCAAACGGAAATGCTTTCTTGCCCGCAGGCGGGCCAGCCCGCCCGCCTGCGTGGCACTCTCCCATTGGCCCCCCCTGTTAGCATGGGGCCCGCGCCATTGACTGGCCAATGGGAGAGGGCCACGTGGCGGGCGGGCTGGCCCGCCCGCGGGCCAAATAGCAGTCCCCATAACCAAAACTCGTATAAACAAAATCAAAATAACACATAGCTGAATCAATCGAACCGAACTAATCGGTTTGATTTTCAGTTTATTCGATTTATGACTTTTCAATTTATTTACGCTTTTTTTTGTTAATATATATAGTGACTAAATATACCTAGATATATCTAGTATATATCTATATATACCTATATATATTTAGTGCATACTTCTCTCTCTCTCTCTCTCTCTCTCTCTCTCTCTCTCTCTCTATATATATATATATATATATATATATATATATATATATATATATATATACTACCATATTTGCACGTGCCTTGCACGTATTTTAACATTTCTTAATTAGTTTAGGAAGACTCTTTAGGAAGATCAAAGGGTAGTTTTTCTAATTACTAAGTTGTCCTTATTAAAATTAATGAACTATTTTTAATTAGTATAAGTATGTAAGAGTATTTTCGGAATTCAAAAGTTTCACCATCTATGTTTTCCTATTTTATATATATATATATATATATATATATATATATATATATAATATATATATATATATATATATATATATATATATATATAAACTAAATTTTCTTACTCGGTTTTCGGTTTTAGACCGAAAACTAAATCTAAAATCGAAACCGAATAAGAAAAATTAGTATTTTCAAAATCGAAGCAGAACCGAATTTGTTTAAATCGAACCAAATATCTTATTCGGTTCGGTTCGATTTTCGGTCCAAAACCGAATAATGCTCATCCCTAGCTTTCACAAAGGTATTGGTATCCATGCATATATAACAGAAAAATTGCTATTTGGCTGTGGTCTAGTACCGCAAATCGTGACCGCGGACCATGTGTTAACATCTCATTGACTTTCCTATTTGCTTGGACCCTTCACTGGTTGATCTACCAATAAGGTACCGGCACGTGGTCCACGGTCACAATTTGTAGTCCAAGCCGTGAGCCAAATAGTGCCGTCCATATAACAAGTGGTTGTCTGTGACTGTACATTAGGGTTTGAGTGTGGGGGTTGTATTTGCCACATGGGTTTGTAGTTCGCTTGACATGATAGTGTACACTTTGCTCTTTTTCTCTTTATATGTGATAAAGGTCTCCACTTTGCTTCTGCTATGTGGTTATCTCTGCTGCATGTGCATAATTTTCCAGTAGAAATTAGTTCCTCTTCATATACACAAAGACTATCAAGCAAGCAACATTATTCTGTTACAGAGCTGAGTGGTTCGGAAGGGAAAAAAAAATATTATGCAACGGCATCCATTTAATGGATTTCTTGCTTGCAGAATAATCTTGGTTGAATTTTGGTCCGGTAAGAATAATGAATGTCGAGGCAGAGAGGACGTACAGACTGAGTCATGAATGCACTGATACAAAACTCAAGTAGGCAGCGTTATCTTGATGAGAAATGGAGGAAGAAAATTGTTTGCAGAGTAGAGGAGAAAATTGAAGAAATACAGAGGACGACAGGGATGGGACCAACTCCAGTAACGCTTCGGAGTGGAAAGAGTTGGGCACTAACGGATTTGGTGTCTCTAGGGAGTCGGAGTTGTGGGACACCAACTCTAGTGGCACCCCGAAAACTTTTTTTTTTTTGCTTATTATTGTTAGATATTAGAGTTTAGGAATAGATAGGGCCATGCTTTATATGATGAGAGAGAAGGGCAAAGTTTGGGTTGGAATACAAATAGAATTAAGATAAATTGATACTATGGTGCTAGGATTGCATAATTTCACAGCATGAGTATCACTGGGTACCTCCAACAGACTATTAGAATATCAAAGATTCAGAATATGATAAACATCCTTGCAGAAATTGATTAAAAAACAGAAACTGATCAGTAGGCAATTCCCAATCGACTGCACTTTTCAAACTCACAGGACGAACTAACACTCACAGCACCAAGGAACCAACTGAGAACAAAGGCAAATCTATCCCAGCACTATAATATTATATTCTGAATTCCAAGGTACATAGCCAAAACCAATCGATATCTCCATTCAAATCCAGTGTTGCATCTCAATAATCCAAACAATTCTCAGGACATCAAATTCAATTATCAACCAATCTTTCAAACCTGACTACCTCAAATTCAAAATCATAATCATACATCAATACTCAACTCTAATAAAATTTCACTATATCAGAATTCTCTATTAAATTGATCCATGTTATATCTGTCACGACTCGCACCCTTAAGATTTGGGCATGAATCGTGGGTACGTTCAGTCTACGCCGCAGCATCGGCAGTAGAACGTTGTCTAGTCTATCTATATTGAGTCAAAACTACATAAATATCTCAACTATAAGAAAATGACAGTATATAGTACTCAATCACAATTGCTAAAAAAGATAAGGCATGATATGATATAAGAGAAATCCAAGACCAAATCTAACAAGTCTAAATAACAATCCTCAAATCTAAAACCAATATAACATCCCAATGTATCATCTAGTTGCCGGAGACATATCCGGTACCAAAATACTAATAAAGGAAACTAATATAACTAGATAATCCGACTAGACCTCCCGGCAATCACTCCAAGCTACTGCTGAGCTACAGGGGCCAACTCTGCTGCTACACCCTCCTGAGGTCCATAATAAGTGGGACACCAGTCCTCCAGACAATCTCCTAAAAATATGTTATTCCGTCAGGATTGGAACGAGTACAATTCTAACAGCAATTCCAATTACATGATAAATACTATAAAACAGTAATAGTAAATGTAATAAAATGATAAGAGGGTAAAGTTGATACATGGCAATGACAAGTAATGAACTAAAGTAGAAGGTACAAAATGGCATATATCATCAGGTACGAAATAAAACAGAAAATAAACTGCAACTATCTAAGTGTTTTGAAATACGAGTTTAGATATGTGATCGGTCTGGGAGCTTGCACAATGTCTAACAAGATCTGGCTAACCATACATGAGATGTATGGTTAGCTCTCACAATGTCTACACTATCACAATATCTAAGGATATGATCACATATTTAACTGGCATTTTCTCCACCTCGACTAGTACAATGGACCAAACAATGACATGTCATAATATATGAATCATGATACAATGTCTAATATCAACATAATGAACAATGTCTAAATATCAATATAATGAACAATGTCCAATATGAAGGTAACATCTCATGACTGAGAATCAATTATAAACTAATTTTGTGTACCATCGTGTCAAGAATCAAATATAACATCACTAAGTACAAGTATCATAGTAATCATCAAGTAAAAAAAAATATCAGGGAATGCACTCGCATGTGGTATTAAGTCGAAAGTAACAATCAAGTCCGTATCGATGTCCAAGACCTATATTATGAATGTACATCATCAATCTATGAAAACTAACCTATACGATCATGCTATCTAACCCAAATAACAATAATATCAAGTTGTTATAGATAGATGGTCCACCTTCCTACAATTTCTAGTTCATAATTTATCCAAAGAGAAGTTTTCAGAAGTTTACTTTATCCTAACTTTAGGCTAGTGAACGAATGGTCATAAATAACAATAAACGGTTCAAACTTACAGATTCAGAAGAAAAAAGATTTGTCTAACAGTAGAACAAAGTTTCAAACCAATCCAACGGTCGGATTTTCTAGAATCGAAAAATAAAGTTGTAAGAAAAACAGATTTCGGATTTAGAAATAATTTGGGTGCAAAAATTTATAATTTCTTCCGTTTTGGAAGCAATATTTGAGTAAACAAACAATCTAATTTGTGGCACAATTTTCAGGACCTAATATAAATGTAACTATAGGTTACTATGAAAAAACAACACAGAAATTCAAAGGTTTGATTTTCAAAAAATATTCAAGCTCAAAGTGACCTCCAAAAACAGTTTCGGACTTAAATACTGAAATATTATTCATGGAGCTTATTTTGTCCTCACTTTACATTACCCAAAACAAGTACTTAAGTCATGAAACCTATACGAAATGATTCAAAACTTAACCTAGAATACATAAATGGCAATAAAATATAAGAATATGGTATACACAGAAAATAACACATGTTCAAAGTTGATAAAAATAATTTCAGACTTAGATTTATTTCAATGTGCAGAAAAACTATACAAAAAACTGCTCATGATGCCTACTTAGGTCTTATGTTACACTAGCAAAACTAACTATTCTGGATATGACTTAAGTAAACGATTGATAGATAAAATATCATACTTTACATTATAACAAGTGGCTCTAGAAAATAATTGTTAGACAGAAAGTTATTCATGTTCAAAATTGGAAGAAAACTACAATTTCTACATTCAGAGTTTACGAGGTTACGTTTGAGCCTAATTTGTACTAATCAAACATAACATTTAGGGCATAACTCCAACAGAAATTTTGTATACACAACATTCAGAATTGCATTCAAACTTTTACAATCGTAAAGTATGGTCTACGCAAAAAGTTACACTACCACAAAGTAGACGAAAATATAATTTAAAAAAATAATTTTGGGGCAACATTTTATCATAAATCTAAACCTTTAGACACTATTATTTATGGTTTCTACCTAGAGAAATATTGTATCTATTTATTACCTATGTCATATAAAAATACACGACAAAAAATGAAGGTACTTACCTATGAACGTGGACCGCTTGTATGTCGTAAAATTCAGTCTGCACACCTCTTCGGAAAACCTCTATATGGAGGGAAATATGGACAGAATAAATAGACTATTATATATCAAATCTAAGGTAATTCGAAGAGCTATGAGATGGAAAAGGTTTGGAGAACTTTTACCAAATGGTTTGGTGTGCACACCCAATTATTTGCACAAAATTTGTGGACAGCACTCTATTCTGGACACCCAATTCTTTGCACCCAATTTTTTGTAAAGGGCTCGAGGCTCGTACCTATTATTTTTGTAGTGCAAAATGCTGTTAAAGGCAGCACTATCCAGCACTCTTATTCCAAAATCACCTGTCACTACCACTTTTCTAGCTTGAGGGTATTTTGGTCATTTTTAAAATTTTGGGAATTAATTGTGATTTATTAGTATTAATTATTTTATTAGAATTTTCAGTGATTTTTAGTATATTTGATTTGGTGTTATATTTGACCTTGACTAATGTTGACTTAGGAGACTGTCCTAGAGGCTAATCTAGGTCATGACTATTTGGTTAGGTTATGGAACCCTAGCTTGACCTAAGTTAGTGACATTTAACTCATTAGAACTTATTTGGAGAGATTAGGATTTAATTTGATTAGAGAATGGCTTGTGGTTTCACAAGTCATGACTTGTGACTTTAGCCTTAGAGGCCCAAAGCCCAACACCTAGTGGAACCTAGCCCTAGCCCAGCCCAAGGCCGGCCAAACCTAGTCCTCCCCACCCTATTTAATGCTCCTAGAAATTAGGACTAGCCTCCCTTAGAATTATTTGCAAGTTTTAGAAAGAGGTGAGTCTCCATCTTCATTAATTCCTAGAAATTTTATTTCAATTCCTTTTCCACCCAAACCAATTGCAATAGGTCCTAAAATTATTGTATTTGCTGTTGGTATTGAGAAATTTCAGGGAAGAAACAATTTGAAGGAGTTTGGTGGCTTGAGAAACTACTTTCATTTGGGGCTTTTTGAGCCTTTGCACACCCATAGGTAAATTCGATTCTACACCATGAAATGTTGATTTTATTGCATATCTAGGAAGCCCTAGGCCTAACCTAACTGTAGGACTAGCTAACCCTAGGTTTCGAGTCATGTACGTGTCCGTATCGGACACGTATCAGTTCATGAATACATGTGTTTGATGAAATGCCCCAAAGGGCATTTCGATTCGTTTTTAGGAATGTTTCTGAACAGGAAGTTAGGTTTTGTGCTTGCTTATGGGTTTTCAGTGTACTGAGCACATTTTGGTGTCATGTCGAGTCGCCAACGACACACGAACACGCGGGTGCACACGCACGTGCACGGGCACTGTAGCTGTCCTGCTGCTCGGGGCTGTTTGCGCTGTGCACACGACACGTCGACACGTGAAATAGAGCTGGTATCTCCGCCAGCATGAATATCTCCTCGATATGCTCTATCCAGTCGTCTGCATAGTGGATGCCCTCTGTGCCAAAGAACTCTCTGGAATGCATCTTCTGAAAGTCCTGTATGTCCTTCTCCCTCCGACGGGGCTGCTGCTGGGCCCCCTGAGCAGTAATCATCCCAACTGTAGTACGAACCAGCTGTGAATACCTACTGGGGATAGTGTTCACATAACCAATTCTACTCACCCCGCCCCAATCAATACACAAGGATCATTCAAGTTACGTCAGTTTATAATTTATTAATGAACAGTTGACAGTTAGTATTTGAAACAAAATTAGTCCAGCTATAGACCTCAACAAACTTAGTTCTATTCCATTTCGAAATCCAACACAAAAGTTAAAATCCCATTCTCTAACCAAAAGCCAATTTCGAATTGAAATACTTCATTCCTATGAATCAACAGATAAGTAGGAGACATTTATCAGTGAAAAAACATCAATAACAGGAATTAAATGTTAAGGAATTAGAAAGAAACAGTGTATCAGTAATGCATCTTAGTTAATATGAATTTAGCCCCATTCGATTTCAATCCCATATCAAAATCTAAACAAACATGTAATTTAATTCTAACATAGAATATACATCATATTTAGGATTTAATTAGCAAATTAAAACACAATTTAAACAAATAAAACTAAATTTTAAACAGAGAACCCAAATAGTGCACTGATACGCACAGTGTGTACCCCGTGTACGTGTGATATCGTGTCCGACATGACACGAGGGCTCGTGTCACTTGACACACGTGATGTCAGTGGTCGCCCTATGGTGTGTGTAAAATCCAGATCGAGGCGGCGGGCAGTCAGATGCAGGACTTGGCCCATGCGTGGTATCAGACAGATCCCAGGGTGGGAGTTGAGGGCCAGACTTGGGCCCAGTTCAAGGAGCTGTTTAAGGAGCAGTTCTTTCCTGATGTGGCCTTGGGAGGTATCGAGGCACAGTTCGAGGGTCTGGTTCAGGGGAACCAGACGGTAGCTGAGTATGCTGCGGAGTTTTGTAGACTGGGCCGTTTCATAGATGACTTGACCGAGAAGACGAAGGCGAGGAAGTTTTGCCGAGGCTTGATTTGAGAGGTTCGATCGCTGACTAAGAGCGACCGGAACGCTACATTTGCTGAGATATTTCTGGGGCTATAGCGGCGGAAGACGACCTAGGGCTGAAACAGAAGAGGGGTCGTGACTTCCAGGGTGGTAGCAGCAGTCAGGGGAAGGCCAAGAGGCCTCACTTCCAGCATCAGCAGCTACAGAGGCCAGTTCAGAGTATCAGCAACAGCACCAGCAGCAGTATCCGCAGCAGGGTCGTGCACCTTTTCAGCAGGTGCAGCAGCAGCAGAGGCATCAGCAGCAGGCACCCCCGTCAGCAGCAGGTAGTCGTTTGTGCCTTCTGCAAGAAGCCAGGACATATGATCCATGAGTGCAGAAAGAAGCTAGGCAAGTGCCTACTTTGTGGTACGGAAGATCACCAGTTGAGGGATTGCCCTGGGGCTTTTGGACGAGGAGCTCAGGGAGGTGGAGCCAAGGCTCCAGCAGGCCAGATGAGGGGACCACTGCAGACCCAGCAGCAGAGGTTCCAGCAGCACCAGCAGCTGGCACGAGGTGGATAGCAGGGGCGAGCTTTCGCCATGGCAGCTGAGGATGCAAAGGCCGTAGGGAGCTGATAGCAGGTTCGGTTCTTCTTGACTCACTTCCAGCATTTGCACTCTTTGATTCCGGGGCTTCCCACAGCTTTGTGTCAGTATCGTATGCTATTAGACACAGTCTGGTTTTTGAACCATTGCCTAGGACCTGCAAGATCACGACCGGGGGTGGGGTCATCCTCGTGAGTGATGTTTGCAGAGGGCGGAGTGTCATATTGGGAGGCCGAGAGTTGGGAGTGAGTTTACTCGTCATGCCATTACCGAACTACAACATTATATTAGGTATGGACTGGCTGAGTAGACACCACGCCCGTATTGATTGCCGAGGGGATAGAGTTTTATTTGGGGCGCCAGGAGAGCCAGAGTTTGAGTACACCCGGCGGCAGGCAGAGCAGCCCAGCGGAGTCTTCTGTAGAGCATCAGTTGAGGAGCAGGTGGCTCCACATCTCTTGATCGCAGAGTTTATGGACGTATTTCCAGAGGAGTTGCCAGGGCTTCCACCAGACAGGGATGTAGAGTTCTCGATAGACTTGGTTCCCGGTACGGAACCGATATCTCAGCATGTCTATCGAGTGAACAACAGTGAATTGGTGGAGCTGAAGAAACAGGTGGATGAGCTGCAGGACAAGGGCTTCATCCGATCGAGTTCTTCACCTTGGGGTGCACCGGTACTTTTCGTACCCAAGAAGAATGGGTCGGTACGGATGTGTATCGACTACAGGGCACTCAACAACCTGACGATCAAGAATAGATATCCACTGCCGCGGATCGATGATCTTTTTGATCAGTTGAGCAGAGCTCGGGTGTTCTCCAAGATTGATTTGAGGTCAGGTTATCACCAGGTGAAGGTGAAGAGGGAGGATATTCCCAAGATCGCTTTCAGGACGCGGTACGGACAGTTTGAGTTTTTAGTTATGCCGTTTGGGCTAACCAATGCACCAGCAGTGTTTATGAACCTTATGGACAAGGTGTTCCACCAGTACTTGGACAAGTTCATGGTGGTATTCATTGATGATATCTTGGTATATTCGAAGAAAGAGGAGGAGCACGAGGAACACTTGAGAGTGGTTCTGGAGGCACTCAGGAGGGAGAGATTGTACGGCAAGCTCTCGAAGTGCGAGTTTTTCCTAGACAGAGTTGACTTCTTGGGTCATGTGGTGACTGGAGATGGTATCTCAGTGGACCCGAAGAAGATCACAGCAGTTGAGGCTTGGACAGCGCCGACTTCAGTGGCAGAGATCAGGAGTTTCCTGGGGCTGGCAGGATATTATAGGAGATTTGTACAGGATTTCTCCCGGGTTGCAGAGCCGTTGACTCGGTTGACCCGGAAGGATACTGAGTTTGTTTGGTCAGAGGAGTGTCAGGCAGCTTTTGATGAGTTGAAGAAGCGGCTTACGACAGCTCCGATTCTGACATTGCCTTCAGGATCAGGTGGATTCACTATTTATAGTGATGCTTCCGGGAAAGGGCTGGGTTGTGTCTTGCAGCAGCATGGGAAGGTAATTGCCTATGCTTCCAGGCAATTACGTCCCTATGAGAAGAACTACCCTACCCATGACCTGGAGCTGGCAGCGATGATTTTTGCTCTGAAGTTGTGGAAGCACTATCTGTATGGCGAGAGGGTAGAGATTTTCACAGATCACAAGAGCTTGAAGTATGTGTTTACACAGAAAGAGCTCAACATAAGGTAGCGCAGATGGCTAGAGTTGATGAAGGACTTTGAAATCTCACTTCAGTATCATCCAAGGAAGGCCAACGTGGTTGCTGATGCCTTGAGTAGGTATCCGAAAGCCATGTGTTTGACTATGGATCGGTACTTGCTTGCAGACTTGGAGAGCCTTGGGATTGAGGTGATTGTGCCCGGGGTGCAGATGCAGTTATGGGGCCTTCAGATACAGTCGGACTTGATGGAGAGGATCAAGGCGATGCAGTTTGAGGATGTGGCTCTGCGGTGTATCCGAGAGCAGGTTCGTACAGGGTTGGTGGATGGCAGTTTTCACTTACAGAGGATGGTGCCCTGAGGCACGGTTCCAGGTTATGTATGCCTAGCGGGGAGCTCAGAGAGCAGATCATGCAGGAGGCTCACAGATCGTAGTACTCTATACATTCTAGTGCCAACAAGATGTATAGGGATCTGCGAGAGCATGTCTGGTGGTATGGGATGAAGCGAAAGGTAGCTCGCTTCGTAGCTAGATGCTTGGTCTGTTAGCAGGTCAAGGCAGAGCAGAGGCCCGGAGGATTATTGCAGCCGTTGTCCATTCCGGAGTGGAAATGGGAACATATCACCATAGATTTTGTATCTGGGTTGCCGCGTACACCAGGAGAGAAAGACACGATTTGGATCATCGTTGACAGGTTGACCAAATCGGCCCACTTCTTGCCATTCAAGGTGGGTACGTCTACAGAGAGGCTTGCGGAGTTATACATGAGGCAGATAGTCAGGATTCACGGAGTTTCTATCAGCATTATCTCAGATCGGGATAGTCGCTTTACTTTCCATTTTTGGAGGAGTCTGCAGACTACTTTGGGCACTCAGCTCAAGTTTAGTACTGCATACCACCCCTAGATAGACGGACAGTCAAAGAGGACTATTCAGACACTTGAGGACATGCTGCGGACGTGCGTCCTGGATTTTGGAGGTTCCTGGGAGGATCATCTACATTTGGTAGAGTTTTCTTACAATAACACTTATCAGGCCAGCATTGAGAAGTCACCTTTTGAGGCTCTGTACGGGCGTAGGTGTCGTACACCCTTATCTTGGGATGATGTTGGAGAGCGAGCTTTACTGGGACCAGAGATGGTTGTGGACGCAGCCGAGAAGGTGAAGCTCATCAGGGACAGACTTCGCGTGGCGCAGGACAGACATCGGCACTAGGCCGATAGCCACCGGAGGCCGTTGGAGTTTGAGGTACAGATTTAGAGATAGGATTAGAAGTAGGTTGTATTTTGTTTTGTTTGATTGATCGTGTTTGATTTTTAGTAACTTGAGACCTTGCTTGTGATTAGGTTGGAGACATGGTTTTTCTGCGGATATCTCCGACTCATGGTACGATACGTTTTGGTGGAGGTGGGAAGCTTAGCCCGCGATTTATCGGCCCTTTCGTTATCAGCGGAAGAGTCAGTGACGTGGCATACAGGCTAGACTTTCCACCTGCACTAGTGGAAGTTCACAACGTATTCCACATATCACAGTTGAGACGGTACGTGGCTGACCCTAGCCATGTGCTCGATCATTCGGAGATTGAGGTTGGACCTACTCTCAGTTATCCAGAGCAGCCTGTGGAGATTCTGGATCGCCGAAAGAAGGTGCTGAGGAACCAGGTGATACCCTTGGTACGCGTCGCATGGAGGCATTATTCTCCAGGAGAGTCTACCTGGGAGCGGGAGGATGAGATGCGCGAGCGGTACCCCTATCTTTTTGGACCTTGAGGTATATTTTTCTATCCTTCTCAGCAGTTTAGTTTTGCCTTTAATTTCGAGGACGAAATTATTTTAAGGGGGTAGATTTGTCACTACCACTTTTCTAGCTTGAGGGTATTTTGGTCATTTTTAAAATTTTAGAAATTAATTGTGATTTATTAGTATTAATTATATTATTAGAATTTTCAGTAATTTTTAGTATATTTGATTTGGTGTCATATTTGACCTTAACTAATGTTGACTTAGGAGACTGTCCTAGAGGCTAACCTAGGTCTTGACTATTTGGTTAGGTTATGGAACCCTAGCTTGACCTAAGTTAGTGACATTTAACTCATTAGAACTTATTTGGAGAGATTATGATTTAATTTGATTAGAGAATGACTTGTGGTTTCACAAGTCATGACTTATGACTTTAGCCTTAGAGGCCCAAAGCCCAACACCTAGTGAAACCTAGCCCTAGCGCAGCCCATGGCCGGCCAAACCTAGTCCTCCCCACCCTATTTAATGCTCCTAGAAATTAGGGCTAGCCTCCCTTAGAATTATTTGTAAGTTTTAGAAAGAGGTGAGTCTCCATCTTCATTAATTCCTAGAAATTTTATTTCAATTCTTCTTCCACCCAAACCAATTGCAATAGGCCCTAAAATTATTGTATTTGCTGTTGGTATTGAGAAATTTCAAGGGAGAAACAATTTGAAGAAGTTTGGTGGCTTGAGGAACCACTTTCATTTGGGGCTTTTTGAGCCTTTGCACACCTATAGGTAAATTCGATTCTACACCATGAAATGTTAATTTTATTGCATATCTAGGAAGCCCTAGGCCTAACCTAACTGTAGGACTAGCTAACCCTAGGTTTCGAGTCCTGTACGTGTCCGTATCGGATACGTATCAGTTCATGAATATATGTGTTTGATGAAATGCCCCAAAGGGCATTTCGATTTGTTTTTAGGAATGTTTCTGAACAGGAAGTTAGGTTTTGTGCTTGCTTATGGGTTTTCAGTGTACTGAGCACATTTTGGTGTCGTGTCAAGTCGCCATGGACACATGAACACGCGGGTGCACACGCGCGTGCGCGGGCACTGTAGCTGCCCTGCTTCTCGGGGCTGTTTGCACTGTGCACACGACACGTCGACACGTGAAATTTGACACACGTCATGGGGCGACCACTGACATCACGTGTGTCAAGTGACACGAGCCCTCGTGTCGTGTCGGACGCGATATCACGCGTACACGGGGCGCGCACTGTGCGTATCAGTGAATTGTTTGGGTTCTCTGTTTAAAATTCAGTTTTATTAGTTTAAATTGTGTTTTAATTTGCTAATTAGATCCTAAATATGATGTATATTCTATATTCGAATTAAATTACATGTTTGTTTAGATTTTGATATGGGATTGAAACCGAATGGGGCTAAATTCATATTAATTAAGATGCATTACTGATACACTGTTTCTTTCTAATTCCTCAACATTTAATTCCTGTTATTGATGTTTTTCCACTGATAAATGTCTCCCACATATCTGTTGATTCATAGGAATGAAGTATTTTAATTCAAAATTGGCTTTTGGTTAGCGAATGGGATTTTGACTTTTGTGTTGGATTTCGAAATGGAATAGAACTGAGTTTGTTGAGGTCTATAGCTGGACTGATTTTATTTCAAATACTAACTGTCAACTGTTCATTAATGAACTGTAAACTGATTTGAATGAATGTATTATTCCTTGGTTAACTGATTTCATGATTGGTTCTATTATATTCGAATTAGACTTGATTTAGAATGGGATTTTTGACAATTGTTGAGCTTACAACTTGTATTGACTGATTGTTCCCTGTAACTGTAGGACTGAGAATAGTTCATTCTTAAACTGTTTTGGATTCAAATGTTCATTATCTTGTAATCTGGGAATTGATTTCTTTTTTCAAAATCTGAGATTTAGTAATGTAAACTGTCAAATGAGATTTCTTCCCTTCCTAACTGAACAAAAATTGAATGAGTTAAATTGATTCCCATTTCATTTTTTTAACTGTCATTCCCTGTTTCTTTCACTTCCCACACATATGCCACTGTTTCATTCCCTGTTTACACACATTTTCTAAATAATCTGTCAACTGCCTATTTTCTAAATTTCATTTGGGTTATTGGTTCACTGTTTCATTGCCACACACAGTAGACACATGTCACTGATTTCAGGATGTCCTCTCTTGCTCTCACTTCACTGTGTCACAAATGTTACACTGTTTCACAGGTTCCAGCTATCACACATCCTCACTTGACAACACACTCTATGAGGCACCTCATGCCATGTCTAACACACACCCCACCACATTGCACTTTCCTTTCTCTATATATATGTGAAGGTATATATATTTATGATATATATATATATCCTATATATTATATAATGTGTGTGTACTTGTATATATATTAGATATAAATATGTTTGTATGGTATACATATAGTAGCCTATAGGTTATGTATATTCCAAGTTATATTATATAGCTATACCAATATGTGTATTATATATTAGATATATATATTGTTGTGTAGATTGTGATATGGTTGGGTTATAGGCATGATATAGCCTAGGCTCTTAGCCTATGGAAGTATCTGTGTCAGTATAGAGTCTAGTTAGACTTGTGTAGCCTTGTTAGACCTAGAATAGACTAGTTAGACTAGTATAGACTTGTTTGACTTAGGTTTGACCTAGTTGACCTAGTTTGACTTCTAGGGTTGACCAGAGTTGACCAAGGGTTGACTTTGGCCTAGATTGACCTAGATTCATGTAGAATGCATTGTAGTGCATCTTATTACCATTCTGTACTTGTTGTGACTTGTACTGTTCTAAATAGGAGCCAGACACCACTCCTCGGACAGTACTTTCATCTTGGACATTCAGATAGCAGGCGAGTACATTTTCTGATCTTTTCATACCTGTTTGGACTATATTCTTGTTCTAGATTACTTTACTTGATGCTGACACGTATCTTCATGGATTAGTACTATATGGATCCTTTCCTGAGATATTATCCCTCTACGGGTGCATCGGATATTTCATGTTCATGTACGTTATCATGTGCATCAGGTACTCCTTGTACTCGTACTAGTTCATGTATTTACATGTTCTCATGTGCTTTCATGTACTATTATGTGCCTCATGTACTACCCATTACATGAGTTCATGTATCTTAGCTGTATTCATGTGCCTATAACGTAACTTGAATGGATCCTTGTGTATTGATTGGGGCGGGGTGAGTAGAATTGGTTATGTGAACACTATCCCCAGTAGGTATTCATGTGCTTCTTAGTTGTATTCATGTGCTCCTAAGTCGTTTACATAACCATATTGTACTCTAAATCACTTAGCCACTTACAGTCTTTACTTATCATGTATTACTTTCAGTTACAAATTATCTCCTGTTTTCCCATACTTTCTTTTCAGCATTTTCTGTATTTTACTCTATTGCATGTTTTATACTCCTAACCTGTTATGAACTGTTTGAGAGATATGTGCTCGTTTCCGTCCTGACTGGACCTGTTGAAAATTTTACAGAGGACGAGGAGGAGGCCTGCTTACACACTTTCTATGGGACAGCCTTAGAGGACACTTGCGATCCGGACTTCCAGTCGGATCCCTTAGCTGTAGAGACTGTTGCTCCATAGATGTCTTATCTTATTTCATAGTGGAGTTTGAGTTGTATATATTTGGATCTGTATTATTCTGGATGTTAGTGGAGTTTATCTAGACACTAGCTTTATCTCTATTGTATTTTCTGTGGTTTTGGATCTTGCATCTTTATATCATTCTATCTTATCGTATTCTACCTTAGCTGTGATTGAGATATATTTTGTTATGTCACCCCCATTCGGGGAGTATAACTGTTATTACCTTAAACTGTTAGATGTTGTGACCTAGGACATCGTTCTACCAATGACACTGCGGCGTAGGCTGGACGTACCCACGTCTCGTGCCCTTACTCTAGGGTGCGGGTCGTCACATCACCTTCAGTCAAATGAATTTGTGAGAAAGTTTTAGGATAGAAAATAAATAGAATGAGGGATAAATGACCCATAGGGTTGTAGGGGATTGAGGAAAAAAGGTTGCGGCAAAGTTTTCAGAGAAATGAGATAGTGGAGAGGTGGTTTTGGCAAGTAAAAGTGGTGGTCACCACTTAATTCCGAAAATACATGTAAGCTAAAGTTGTGTACTGTCCACACACTTGTGTGTGCACCACATGGGTCAAGTAAGGGTTTGGTTAGGGTCTCCTAGGTCTTGTGCAAGTGTGGACTAAGTTTGCCCTTGATCAGAGTTGATTTGGATAGATTTGGGTTGCCTACACTAGTCAGTAGTACCACCCTAACTAGGCTGAAATTAAACTAGCTAAAATACACCTAGCCAAGTCCAAAACCATAGTATTATCTCTGAATTATTAACCTTAAAATTAATAATAATATATATATATATATATATATATATATATATATATATATATATATATATATATATATTTTTTTTTTGGGTGTCCTTTTTACTAGAGCTTAGGCGCGTGCGCCTAAGGAGGGGTTCGAACCCGGGCCACCCGCCCGGGGACCCTCGTCGCTACCAACAGGCCACGACCCCGCGGATTATATATTTATATATATATATATATATATATATATATATATATATATATATATATATATATATAAAATTTAATTCATTGGAAAATGAATGTTACAATATATATATATATATATATATATATATATATATATATATATATATATATATATATATATATATATATATATATATATATATACACACACTACCAACTAACTAGATAAAATAATTTAATTCATTGGAAAACGAATGTTACAAATCTATTCCCCTAAAAAACTTTCGTCCTTGAAATTTAAAAGTAAAGACAGACATGAACAAATAGAAATAAAGAATACCTCATGGTTCAAAAAGATAAGAATATCACTCGCGCATCTCATCACTACCAGAATCTGTCGAATTAGCGACGTTCTCAAACGTCGCTAAACCTAGTAAAAACGTCGCTAATTTATTTTAGCGACGTTTCTAGCGACGTTATATAAACGACGGAAAAAAATGTGTCGCTAATCGAAAAAATGTCGCAAAACGTCGCTATGGAGACGTTAATTAGCGACGTTATTAACATCGCTGGTTAGCGACGTTATTTGCGACGTTTGTGTGTGGTCGCTAATTAGCGACGCTATTTGCGACGTTAGTGTGCGGTCGCCGTTTAGCGACACTTTAGCGACATTTTGGCGACAATATGGTGACATCAGATTCGGTGCCATGTCAGCAATTTGGCGACGTCATTAGCGACGTTTCTTTGACACGTCAGTAACTTAGCAACGTGTTTAGCGACGTTAACAAACGTCGCTACACTTTAGCAACGTTTATTAACGTCGCTAAAAACGTCGCTAAGTTAAAAAATATATTTAAAAAAATACAGAATCCAGAATGCAAATGGAGCTGGAGCTTGAGCCAAAATACAGAATCCAAAATACAAAATACAGAATCCAATCCCTGGGTTCGCCGACCCCCTCGATGGAACACTCAACACCGACATGCACAATACAATCCAGAATAGACAAAATATAAAGAATAAATAATATCCTAAACGAATAGTATAAGATACAAATACAAAGAACAAAATCCAATATCCTCAAATACGTACAAAGTAAAAATATAAAGTCCTCAGTCCGAAAATACAAAAACAAAACGACTGATCGCCTTGAGCTAAAGCTGGAGGAGGAGCTCCACCAGATGACTATCGTCGCAACGCTAGGATCGTCTGATACTCCTCCGGTGACAACAGGTTGACGAGCATGTCCTCCCGTGTACCGTCGGATGTAGACGATGCTCCCGGCATACCAACAGATGGTCGCTCCATAGCCATCTCACGGAACTACTGCATCTGCTCGACCAATCGCTGCGTAGTCTCCTACGTAGTGCGGGTCATCTGTCGCAGCGCCTCAGTCGTCTCCTCAAGTCTCTCAAAATATGAGATGAGCACAGAATCATCCGTATACGGCTACGGATGTGACTGTGACGCCACCATCCACTGCAGCATCTCGTCACGCAGAGCTGCGATCTCCGTATAGACACTCTGCTGGTGGAGGAGCGACTCCTCAGTCTGTACGGGGCCGGGCATACTAGTGGCGATCGTAGAGGCCTGTGACGCAATGAAGGCACCATAGGAGTCCGTACCATAGTACGTACTACTATGCATACCACCAACGACCCTCATCCACAGCTCGTATCTGACTGAGCTGCAGCGGCCGGGGGCTGCTGGGAAGTGCTAGCACCAGCTCCCTCTGTCCGTGTCGGCCCGGCCTCCCTAAGCCTCTACGTAGGTGTCCCGGGCCTTGTCATCAACGAACCGCTCCTCCTTCATGTGCGTGGCGAGGAACAAGGTCACCAAATTTGGGTCCTCTCCCGATTCAACCTGTTACGAAATTATTATATGATTTGTTAGTTAAGTTGAAAGAAATACATTACTATAAAGTTTTAATTATGGGTATACGACGAGATATGTAACATATGAGTAAAAAAATCTATGATGGACCGTGACCCACCACACCACTGCGACCCCGCTTGTCGTGCTCTTTTAGACTTTGCGGACTTCTCCTTGTAGGTTCCCTCATTGAATCTTCTCTTCATTGCCGCCCAGTCGGTGGTAGAGATCCAACCCTGAATAGGCTCTTCCCGGCGCTTGTGATCCTTTTGGTCGAGTATCGCATCCCTAATGAGCTTGCTAGCAATGCTGGAAAAAATAGACTCGACAGCAACGGCGCGGTGGAGAGGGAAGAAGTAAGTCCGCTGAAAAAATTATATTAGTACGTAAGTTATAATATAACATACTAAATGTGAAAAGAAAATAAACTTTTACGTACCGAGAAGTGCTCAAACCAGAAGGCCTTCTTGTCGGCCGGGACATCCCTCCAGTTGATTCTGGCCCCCCCGTAGTTCTGTCGTAGGAATGTACCCAGCGACCGGTGTACGGAGGAGGGATAATACCTGTAAAATAAAAATTAAAATTTATTAAACAAGTTTATAATAAATTTAAATAAATTAAATGCAATAATTTTACTTACCGCTTGGTCCGAGTACAAGCCCAGATCTCCAACCTCAGATCCCCCTTCGGGAGACACGGAGGATCTGTCTTAAATGGGACCTGCAGCCTACCCCTGTCCCGCCCCTGCCCCTACTCCTGCCCCTACCCGCAGCCTGCCCCTCGGCATGGGCCTCACCATCGCCCTCGCCCTCGGCGTGGGCCTCGACCTCGGCCTGTTCCTCAGTAGTGGGGTCGGCCTCTGGAATACTCGACGGTACTGGCTGCGTTAGAAGAAGAAGGCCCTAGCCTGGAACTGCTAGAGCCGGGTATGGAGGCACTGCCGGCGACTAGACCGCTAGTGTATACTGGAGTGCGGGGGGATGAGGAGGAGTTGGTAGGAGGAGTGGTAGATAGAGACTGTCGTCCTCGTCGACTCCCACCAGCACCGGAACCAAAGGATCCACGTCGAGCCATATCTGAAAAAATACAGAAGTAAACCATACTACATCTGAAAAAATAAAAGTAAACCATACTACATCTGAAAAAATAAATTAAACCATATTACATCTGAAAATTAAACATATTCAGTCCTCTTTTAAAAATTCATCTTGTTCCTCTTCCTCTTCCTCTTTATTTCTATCAACTTCCTCTTCCTCTTCTGATACTTCTACCTCTTCCAATTGATGAAACATGTCATGAGGAACTTTCGTTGAGTCCATATCGATAATATTTGTAATAAGAGGTAGTTCGTCTTCCTGATAAGCTATCTCGTCGACATCGAAGGTATTTCGAGCTTTAGTCTTAGAGACTGCCCACCAATCTGATCTCACGGCTCCTCGTGTTGGATAGCTGGTAAAGTCAACTAGCTAAGCCTGGCTTGCTAGAACAAATGGCTCATAAGCTTGATATCGATGGCGATAATTTATGTCAACAAGACCATGTTTGTCAACTCTCCAACCTCGACCTTGGATCGGATCGAACTAGTCACATCTGAACAAGACGATCTTACAAGTTTCTATAGCATAATTGTATGTCAGTTCCACAATCTCTCGTAAGACGCCTGTAAAACCCTCTTATAATGTAATTAAAAAAAATAATTGGAAACCCCACACCTATTCAACACCCCTCCCCTTTTCTCTCTCTCACGATTCTTTAACCCTTTAATTTTCTTACCACCACTCCCATCTTCTTTCCCCACTAAAATACTCATCAACTACCCCCTCAAAACCCACCAACACCCTCACTTCCCTTTCCTTCCCATCACTCACCAGCATCTCCCCATCTCTCTTTACCTCTCATCTTTCTTCCCAACTCCAGCTCCGGTTGACCATCCCTGTGCCCGCCGGTCGATCGCCCTGCGCCGACCGGCGACCACCCCGACGACGACGCCGCCCGCGCGTGCGCCGGCAGCAGTCGTTGCCTACGCCAACCAGCGCGCGTCCCATACGGCTTCCCGCCCTCGCGGCAGCCCCGTCGGCCGTCCCTCGACCGCCGGCGTCTGCCTTCCCGCAGCCACGAGCTCCCCCGTGTACCTGCTGTCCCGCGCGCGCCCTTATGCGGCGACCCTCTGCTCCGTGCGTCTCCGTGTTGTACCAGTTTGCACGCAGCGTCCTGCTGCCGCATGGCCGTGCCTCCCGCGCTTCCCCAGATCTTCCGCGCACGTTCGTGTGTGCGTCCCCGCGTGTCTGTGTCGCGCCCGCGTGCATTCCGAGTCCGAGGCCACCCTTCGGATTCCGTCATCGAGCCCTTCGGTAAATTTCTGGTTAATCAGAGTAGTTCGTCCCTCCCCGTTGTAGTCAATGATGAGGCGGTCCCGATCCCGCTATGGGAATCGGCTTTATTTTGTTGCCTAGTAGATACGCAGACGATTCCGAGTTTGGCTCGAAACTTGCCTTCTGTAGGTTTTGGTTCTGTGGTATTTCTTACTTCATGATTTTAGATTTTGTGGCTCTTAGTTTTTATACATATGTTAATCTTGAGTTTGATAGTTGGTTCTGTGGATTATTTTTTATCTTACCGGGTTAGAATTTATATATATGTTTATGTGGTTGTTATTCTGGTTTTCGGTATCGCCGAGTTTGGCTAGATTGTTCTAGTTACAAAGGAGGTGTTGTCCAAATTTTCTAAAAATCCTAATTTTAAATCTTTATTCTTTTCTTTTGTTTGGTTTTGTTAACTTATTATTACCATTTTCAAAACGGTTCATCCTTACAAATGTATCTATATATATATCTATTTTTTTATCCATTTATTCTGATCTGTTCTCTTTAATTATTTTGTTGGCTTTGGGTTTTGAGTATCCACTTTTGGGCGATGACCGAGTCGGTCGAATAAGTCTTAGCGAAACGCAAACGCTACGGGGCATCCCTGTACGTTGAGGCGTAAGCTACCGCAATATGAGATTGTATGAGCAAATCTGAGACCTTATTTGTCGTTATTTTTGTATTTTTATATTTAAATTATTTTTAGAACTTGTTACTCAGATTTATCGTAATTTGGGTGCAGGGCATTCGTGCCTCCTGATTGGACCGCTTTCCGGCTTCAGTGGAACTCCCGTAGTTTTATTATTTTAAAATATGTTGTAAGGGCATAAGCCCATTTTTCTATTTTATTTTCTGTGACCCTGTATTATGTAGCTTAGTTTATTGTTTTGCTTGAATTTCGTAGTCGTAGTTAGTTTCATTATATACGTAAAATGAACATTAGTTTAAATAAAAATTAAAAGAGTTTTCTCACATTAATTAAAAGGTAAAAATTGTAAGTTATTAACTAAACAAAATTCATGTTTTATCATTTAAAAGAAAAGTGTAGTTTATATATATTACAAATATTATAAAGTTTTAGTCAATAAATTGAACACTCTATTTTTTTTAATAAATAGTAAATTGACTCTGGTTTCACAAATGGACAAATGAATCCTTCACGACGTTAGATTAATTCTTCGTTACCTTAACTTAATTTAACTTATAAAACTGACTAGCATTTTTGTTTCTAAAAATTACAACTAGCACACCTAGATATGGCTTCCTATGTTTCTAAGTCAGGATTCTCAACTGTAGGATTTCGAGGACATATTGACTTTCTCTCTAGTGCCGACATCCTGATCCAGTCATACAAACAGAGGCAAGTTACGGTTATGCTATCTTATATTTTAATTAGTAATTGTCAAGTTGCATGTTTAAACCACATTGCTACACGGAACCCTCTTCTAGGGTTCAAATATTGATTGATATTGATTGTGGGGATATTGGGGGAATAGTGTAGCGTTTATGACCAATACCCCTCATATTGCATATTGTTATTGTGCGAGCTTAGCCCTCTTACACACGGGGATAAGCCGTATCGCGTCGCTAGGATGCTATTGTACAACCCAAGCCGGTCATAGACGTTACATATTCAAATCACATTGTTTCAAGTATTGAATTATTAAATTGCTGGAAAATATTGTTTCAACTGTTTAGCTTGCACTTTTTCGTTATTATTTGAAATATGAGGTACATACTCGTACTTGCTCCTTTCCTGACTGGATCTCCCCCAATAGGTGATATCGATGACGCTGAGCTATTGTACAATAGCTATTATGATCCTGCGCATATCCTACGGTGTTACCAGAGTCTCCATTGGAGGACGCGGATCCTGAGGCCGAAGAGTCGGCCGTTTAGCTAGTTGCTATTTCCTTATTTTCTAGTTTCATTATGTTGGAGATTGTAGACTTTGGTTTCAATATTTATTTCAGTATTTTCCTTTCTAGTTGTACTTCTCTTTGTTGAATAAAAGTTTTAAATATTCGTAAATTTGTGTTGTGACAAATGTATAGATGTTGTTGAGATTACCTGTAAATAGAAATAGGTTACTGACGCCGTCTCACAACGGTGCAGGCTGGGCATGATCCGATTCGACCCAACAATTTGGGATCGGGTCGTGACATATTTTTATTGGTGGCCCATGCATGTCGATCAACAACTTAAGTGAACATACCTAGAAACAACTAGAACACTAGAATATTGATTTGTCACAACATAGGACCGAATTAACTATATATAAGTAACTATTTTTGCTTGCTTATAGAACGGTAGGTTACCTTGTTTATGCTTGTCCCTAAACTTGTCAGACTATGAAGATAACCTGACCTATGCCTATCAGTCGGTACTAGCAAGATCTTGTTTTCTATGCATGACGTAAGAAAATATGACAAAAGAATCATAGTAGTAGATTGAGCAGCGGGAAGCTGCTCGAACCAGACCAGGACCAGAAGAGCTAATGATACCTAGAATTATTGATAGCACTAGATGATACCCTACCGAAGCATAACATATTACCCTTGATTACACTTTTTTTCTGGCCAATATCTTTCCCAAAGTCATGTCTCCCCTACGATACAATTTCTGAAAATTATAATCTTAATGAGAATATATGTAAGACGGTATTTATCAAGGATATATTGGTGATTAAGAATTGGAAGAATAGAATTTTGGAATACCTAGATATTAGTTGGTACCGATAACAATTGGAAGTGATAATGACATAAGGAGTGAATTTTGACCTGAACAAATTACAACGATAAGACAAAAGACTTATCGAGGAAATGAATTACGAGATGTAAGGATGAAAAGTTATGGATACTTGGGAATCGAAAAACATTTATGGAATAGTCAACGATGCAGATAAGGATCAGTCAACTTTGTGACTTAAGTAGAGGTTGTTGAAATAATAAATACTGAGGTATTCTTTAAAAAAAATATATATATATAATATACCTGGTGAACAGAGAGTCTACTATATTCACCATGTTACAATATAGGGCCGAAATTATTTATTTTAAAATATTTATTTTGGCTTGCTTATAGTTTTATAGGTTACATTGCTTACGTACCTGAAACTTATCTAGATTAGGCCGATTGTATGATGGTATGTTTTACTGCCTATTTTATTTTCTAGATTTTTGGTATATTTTAGTGTCCCATGGCTTTCGAGATTATTTTCTTCCATATCTTTATCAGATTCTAGCATACTTTAGGATCCATACTCTTTCGCTATCTATGGATTAATATTAGATTTTTCAATCTCCTTATTCAGCAACCCTATTTCCAATTTCTTTATTAGTTTAATCAAATCTTACTTCTCTATCTTTATTTAGAATCTAGATCCATTCACTATTTAGAATTTTAAATTCTCATTTAGGAAACCTAATAAACTCTGATCTACCCAAAGTATTTCTACGACTAGTGTATCCAACCATTTGTCATGACCTTATTCCCAATTGACTTTCTCGGAACTAATCCCGAACCAAATTCTTCTGGAACCATAAAGACCCAAGGTTAATTGCTACCAAAATAATTGGTTCAACATAGCTAGTTCACGAATCTTCCAAATGAATTATTTTCTAGAAATAATTCCAATATTGATTGATATTTCCTAAGTTATTCGAAGGACCGAGAATATTTTCATTTGTTGACTTCCTCTACTCAATTTGAAATCTTACTCTCTCTAGGCAACTTCTCGATCAATTCAAGGCCTAGAAAGTTCTAAATTCAATGCTTGAGTATCATGAAGCAGGAACGATCAGAGAATTGATTTCATTCTATTGTTGAATTTTCTTTAGTCATTGAATAAGATTTGAATTGCTGAGCTATCCCTTTGAAATTCTCATGGACAAAGTTGAGAAAATATTCAGCGACATAATAGGACTTCGCACATATGCGTTGTAGTTATTTATCAGAATTATAGAAACTGCGAGTTTACTGCAGCCAGATGCGCACTAGCGAGGCATAGACTTTAAGTTGAAGTGATTTCAGGTGTTCATAGGTTTTCGGATATTATTGAGACTATGTCCTAAATGCATCATGTTTGTCTCCTATGATGTTCAGCCAGAAAATAGATAAAGTTGATAGAAGATTCGGTGATCTATTATTATTTGAGTCATGGAACCAAAGGTTCACTGCAGCTAGATATACAATGGCGGGGCATGAACCCTAGGCAAAATGACTTCGGATATGTATGATTCCGGGTACTATTGAGACTATATCCCTGTTAAAAATATATCATGTTTGGTCTCTTATCACCATTGATAACTTTACAAGAATTGTCTTGATTCGTTTAAATTTTGGATTATTTGGAATCTTAGCGACTAGTTTAAATTTTCAGAAATCTCTTATCACAGCCTGAAAGAATAGATTTCCTTTGAAATTCCATTTGATTTTTTTAGAACTTATTAGGACCATATCAATCTCTATTGGCTCAATCTCTTTCCTAGTTCAACTTTAATACGTTGATTATATTTTGTTACATATTTTGGAAGTTATAGATAGTTGCGGATAGCCCTATATATTAAATAGTTAATATACATCTTGTAGATGACTATATGTTTATAGTTGATAGCTATATGCGGGAGAAACATAGATTGTTACCTATCTCATTTCTAGTAAAGGCATCTTTGGGATCAATATTAGTTAGCTAAAGGGTAGGAAAGGTAGAAGAATACCTTCAGAAAACTAGTCTTGAGAGAGTGGTATATCTTAACTTGTGACTTATTCGGGTTAGAACCGTTGGTAGTGCTCACTAGTGCCTAAACCTCATTCAAACAAATGAAGGTATTTGGTGATTTTGAATTTTATGATTAAAGGAAGAGTTATGGAAAATAGAGGAAGACGTAGGTAGAGTTAGCAAGAAAAGTCTAGGATTTGGTAAGATTCTCCCATGAAGGAAGTGAATTTGGATAATATATAAACATGAGAATATGGTGATCAAGTAAAAGAAGTAAAGAAACACTGAACGGGGATCAAACTTTTACTACTGTACCTAGAAGAGACGAATATAATCATGGAAGGAGTATCACAAGCAATGGAATGATAGATTCTAGAGAATGAATAAGAAGTGAGAAATTGAGATAAGACCATTGGCATGCAACGTTGAAAAGAAGCAATTGGGTTTGTAATTTCTACCAGACATTGGAGACTCATATTAGTCATGGTAAGAATAATTGAGATTTTGTGATATTTTTGCTAATGTGTTTGGATGAGAACGATTGTTAGGTGCATGGTTAAAGATTAAAATTTGATTTAGATGATTTATGATTCCAAATAGATTTAGTTTTAATATCTTGGCAGCTGCATTAGTTTTCTGTAGATACTGGGAGTTCAGCTAGTTTAGCGAGTTAGAGATTAGTTTTTTACATGTGTATTAATAAGATGGTTATCTTGTAAGTCATTTTTTCCTGCATATTCTATCTTCTAACCGTTGAAATAGTGATGCAATATTCTTTCTAATCCCTTTGATCATCACTCAGTCCTCAATGGAAATATTTTATTCGATTACATTTCTATCATAGCTATATTATGCTAATCACCCTCGCTATTCTACTATCATACAATTTGTTGATTTTTCTGAGTCACAAACCCTTATATCCTATTCCAATTTGATTCGAAATCATTAGTCCCTCCTCTCAGAAGATTTCAATATTTTCTATCTTCTCAATAAACTGTGGACATTTGTTTCTTCTTGCCTTTTCTGTTTCACGAGAGCTCATTTGAATTTTCCTTTTTTTATGATCATATTTTAATTAAACCTAGATTTTCACTCATGCCTAAAATGATTTTGATCAAAACAATATTCTAACTCTATTTTAGATTATATCTGGATAATTCTGATCGTGCCTATATTTTATCATTGTACCTAGTGATCATGCCTAGAATCCGATCATGCCTGCTGATTTAAATTCCATTTTTGATCAAGACCATGCAATTTTGATTGTATCCCAACCCTTATCTTTGAAATTTCGAAGACGAAATTTTTCTAAGGAGGGAAGGCTGTAAAACCCTCTTATAATGCAATAAAAAAAACAATTGGAAACTCCACACCTATTCAACACCCCTCCCCTTTTCTCTCTCTCAAGATTCTTTAACACCTTAATTTTCTCACCACCACTCCCATCTTCTTTCCCCACTAAAATACTCATCAACTATCCCCTCCAAACCCACCAACACCCTTACTTCCCTTTCCTTCCCATCCCTCACCAGCATCTCCCTATCTCTCTTTACCTCTCCTCTTCCTTCCCAACTCCAGCCCCGGTTGATCGTCCCTGTGCCTGCCGCCGACCACCCAGCGCCGACCGGCGACCACCCCGACGACGACGCCGCCCGCGTGCGCGCTGGCAGCAGCCGCTGCCTATGCCAACAAGCACGCTGCTGCGCTACCGCGTCCCACGCGGCTTCCCGCCCTCGCGACAGCCCCGTCGGCTGTCCTCCGACCGTCGGCGTCTGCCTTCCCGCAGCCGCGTGCTCCCCCGTGGACCCACTGTCCCGCACGCGCCCTTATGTGGCAACCCTCTGCTCCGTGCGTCTCCGTACCGTACCAGTATGCACCCAGCGTCCCGCTGCCGCGTGGTCGTGCCTCCCGCGCGTCGCCAGATCTCCCACGCACGTTCGTGTGCGCGTCCCCGCGTGTCTGTGTCGTGCCCGCGTGCATTCCGAGTCCGAGGCTACCCTTCGGATTCCGTCATCGAGCCCTTCGATAAATTTCTGGTTAATTAGAGTAGTTCGTCCCTCTCCGTCGTAGTCAATGATGAGGCGGTCCCGATGCCGCTATGGGAACCGGCTTCATTTAGTTGCCTAGTGGATACGCGGACGATTCCGAGTTTGGCTCAAAACTTGCCTTCTGTAGGTTTTAGTTCTGTGGTATTTCTTACTTCATGATTTTAGATTTTGTGGCTCTTAGTTTTTATACATATGTTAATCTTGAGTTTGATAGTTGGTTCTGTGGATTAGTTTTTATCATACCGGGTTAGAATTTATATATATGTTTACGTGGTTGTTATTCTGGTTTTTGGTATCGTCGAGTTTGGCTAGATTGTTCTAGTTACAAAGGAGGTGCTGCCCAAATTTTCTAAAATTCCTAATTTTAAATCTTTATTCTTTTCTTTTGTTTGGTTTTGTTAACTTATTATTACCATTTTCAAAATGGTTCGTCCTTACAAATGTATCTATATATATCTATTTTTCTATCCATTTATTCTGATCTGTTCTCTTTAATTATTTTGTTGGCTTTGGATTTTGAGTATCCACTTTTGGGCGATGACCGAGTCGGTCGAATAAGCCTTAGCGAAACGCAAACGCTACGGGGCATCCCTGTACGTTGAGGCGTAAGCTACCGCAACATGAGGTTGCATGACCAAATCTGAGACCTTATTTGTCGTTATTTTTGTATTTTTATATTTAAATTATTTTTAGAACTTCTTACTCGGATTTTTCGTATTTTGGGTGCAGGGCATTCGTGCCTCCTGATTGGACCGCTTCCCGGCTTCAGTGGAACTCCCGTAGTTTTATTATTTTAAAATATGTTGTAAGGGCATAAGCCCGTTTTTCTATTTTATTTTCTGTGACCCTGTATTGTGTAGCTTATTTTATTGTTTTGCTTGAATTTCGTAGTCGTAGTTAGTTTCGTTATATACGTAAAATGAACATTAGTTTAAATAAAAATTAAAAGAGTTTTCTCACATTAATTAAAAGGTAAAAATTGTAAGTTATTAACTAAACAAAATTCATGTTTTATCATTTAAAAGAAAAGTGTAGTTTATATATATTACAAATATTACAAAGTTTTAGTCAATAAATTGAACACTCTATTTTTTTTAATAAATAGTAAATTGACTCTGGTTTCACAAATGGACAAATGAATCCTTCGCGACGTTAGATTAATTATTCGTTAGCTTAACTTAATTTAACTTATAAAACTGACTAGGATTTTTGTTTCTAGAAATTACAACTAGCACACCTAGATATGGCTTCCTATGTTTCTAAGTCAGGATTCTCAACTGTAGGATTTCGAGGACGTAGTTGACTTCCTCTCCAGTGCCGACATCCTGATCCAGTCATACAAACAGAGGCAAGTTACGGTTATACTATCTTATATTTTAATTAGTAATTGTCAAGTTGCATGTTTAAACCACATTGCTACACGGAACCCTCTCCTAGGGTTCAAATATTGATTGATATTGATTGTGGGGATATTGGAGGAATAGTGTAGCGTTTATGACCAATATCCCTCATATTGCATATTGTTATTGTGCGAGCTTACCCCTCTTACACACGGGGATAAGCCGTATCGCGTCGCTAGGATGCTATTATACAACCCAAGCGGGTCATAGACGTTACATATTCAAATCATATTGTTTCAAATATTGAATTGTTAAATTGCTGAAAAATATTGTTTCAACTGTTTAGCTTACATTTTTTATTATTATTTGAAATGTGAGGTACATACTCGTACTTGCTCCTTTCCTGACTGGATCTCCCCCAAAAGGTGATATCGATGACGCTGAGCTAGTGTACAATAGCTATTATGATCCTGTGCTATACCCTGCGGTGTTACCAGAGTCTCCTTTGGAGGACGCGGATCCTGAGGTCGAAGAGCCGGCCGTTTAGCTAGTTGCTATTTTCTTATTTTCTAGTTTCCTTATGTTGGAGATTGTAAACTTTTGGTTTCAATTTATTTCAGTATTTTTCTTTCCAGTTGTATTTCTCTTTGTTGAATAAAAGTTTTAAATATTCATAAATTCATGTTGTGACAAATGTATAGATGTTGTTGAGATTACCTGTAAATAAAAACAGCTTACTGCCGCCGTCTCACAACGGTGCAGGCTGGGCATGATCCGATTCGACCCAATAATTTGGGATCGGGTCGTGACAACGCCAAAGAAGTCATTTCCTGGGTCGACGTCTTTGTAGTTTGAAGATTTTATGCACAAACAGCTATTCTTCGTAGAATCCAAATCCAAGAAGTCGTCTCTTATTCGAGCATTTGTTGACTTGAACCTTAAGCCATTTACGCAGAACTTGGCCAGGTCTTCACTTGATAAATTGGTCCCTTGGCTAGAGTTTTAATATACTCATTCTCAAGGATTGCCTTCGGATGATCAACCTAAATACCAAATAAACGATGCTAAATTAATTATTTTGTGCAAGTATATACATACAGAAAAAGTAAATTATGAAGATATCCGTACATATGCTCTCAACCAAAAAGGGAAATGAACTCTCATTTGCTGTTCTACTTCCTCGTCGGTTGCGTACGGATTGTTGGACGTTACCACATCCTTAAAAATGCTGAAAAGCAACGAAGCATAGGTATATTAGTTATATTGAGAAGCAACGAAGCACGTAAAATAATTTTACTTACCCCTCTAGCTTGTCCACTTCTTCCTCGTCGTAGTTGAGCAATACATATAACATTGCAGCGCTAACCTCGTCGTCATTTAGATATCTTTTTTATTTTACCAGATGGTTTTCCGTAGGCAGTAAATACTTTCAGCTTTGCCTCATTACCAACTTCATAGCCGTCGTCATTTCTGGGAGCTCTTGTTCTGTTTTTAGCAATATGAGGCTGAAAATACATGGAACAGAAGTTTGAAATCTCCTCAAGGACATATGCTTCAAAAATAGAACCCTCTACCTATGCCTTATTTTTCTCACCTTCCTCTTGAGGTGGTTCAACTGTCGCTCGAACGGGTACATCCAACGATAACCGATAGGTCCAACAACAAGAGCCTTATGGATAAGATGAATCGACAAATGCTCCATTGAGTCAAAGAATGCAGGAGGAAAAACTCTCTCAAGTTTGCAAAGTGTTACCACAATGTCCTTCTCTTGCTTATCTAAACGATCGACGAGCAACTTGCAAGAACAAAGATCTCTAAAGAATATGCTAAGCTCTGTTAATGGATCCCAGACTACCGGTGGTAATAATTCCTGAAATGCAACAGGAATTAACCTCTCCATGAATAAGTGGCAATCGTGGCTCTTCATTCCGGTCAGTTTACACTCCTTTATGTCGACACATCTTCTTAGATTGGAGATGTATCCGTCCAAAAATTTCAAGTCCTGGATCCATCTACAAAGTCTCACTTTGTCCTCCTTGTCCAGCGAGTAGATTGCCTTAGGCCGCAAAAGCTTTCCCTTCCCGTTATCTATCATGTGCAATGTAGGGCGTCTGCATATTTCGGCTAAGTCCAATCTAGCCTTCTGATTGTCTTTCGTCTTTCCCTTGACGTCCATTACAGTATTAATTATGTTATCAAACACGTTCTTCTCGATATACATGACGTTAAGGTTATGTCTAATCAAATTTGTGCTCTAATATGGCAGATCCCAGAATATACTCCTTTTGGTCCAGTTATGATCTTCGCCAAATCCCTCACAACGGCTGCTCGTTGTAGTATCTTCAATAGCACTTGGGATTTCTTTTACTTGCTCCCATGTGTCCTCTTCGGACCACATTGGCGGTGGATCGCCCTTCTTCATAGCTCCGGCACGGAAAGCAGTTCTGTTCCTACGGTACGGATGGTCTTTCGCCAAGAACGGTTGGTGACAATCAAAGAAGCATGGCTTTCCTCTGTGTCTCAAACGAAAAGTCTTAGTGCGGTCCATGCAATACGAACATGAAAGCCGACCATGAGTGCTCCATCCAGATAACATTCCATAAGCCGAAAAGTCGTTGATTGTCCACATTAGTGCTGCCTACATCTGAAAATTCTGTTTTTCCGAAGCATCATACGTGTACGCCCCTGTTTCCCATAGCTGCTTCAGCTCATCTATCAACGACTGTAAGTACACGTCGATGTTCCTCTTCGGGTTGTTCAGACCGGGGATAATAATAGTTAAGAACATGTAAGGTATCTTCATACATATCCAAGACGGTAGGTTGTACGGAGTGAGGATTACCGGCCAGCATGAATATTGGGAGCCTGAAAGACCAAATGGGATGAAACCATCAGAGCAGAGCCCCAACCTTACATTACACGCATCAGAAGCGAAATTAGGATATGCTCGATCGAAGTGCTTCCACGCTTCTCCATCAGATGGGTGATCCAACACTCCTTCGGTCTGTTGTCGCTTGTGCCAACTCATATTTTCGGCAGTCTCTTTTACCATGAACAACCTCTGCAACCGCGATGTCAACGACAAGTAGTGCATTGAAGCAGTCGGTCTTCTAGACTTGCCTGCAGCAGTTGGCTTGTAGCGATTAACACCACAGAATTCGTACACTTCTACATCCTTGTGATCTTTGTATTTAAGCATGCATCCGTTCTGACAGAAATCGATCTTGTCGTATCCCATCCAGAGGGATCTCACCATCCTCTTAGAGCGGTAGAAGTCTTTTGGTAACTTGGCACCCTCCGACAAGATATATGTAATCAACTCGAGCACTCTATTGTAGCATTCTTACGACATATTAAAGTTAGACTTTATGCTCAAGAGCCGAGTGATCACCTCTAACGGTGAATGGTCCTCACAACCAGGGTACAAAGGAGTCCTTGCATTCTCCAGCAACTCTATAAACTTCGTGGCATCGGCATTCGGTGCCTCCTCAGCTGCGTCACGATTGTATGGATCGAAACTAGGCCCCGCAGCGTCGAAGACCATGTTCACGTACTCGTTGTCGACACCAGTTCGGTTGTGGACATTCATATAAGGCTCCATATAAGGCTCAACATAAGGCTCCGCTTGGAATTGCTAAAAGTACAAGCTCTCCGTGTGCGGTCCATTGGTAGTAATTCGGAAGGAAACCCTTTGTGTATAAGTGATACATCACATCCAATTCTGGTTGAAACTTTATGTTTCGATATTTTGCACACGGACACTTATTGTCCATGCCGTCCATGGATTGAGGAAACGCCTTCGCGAATTGGAGGAATTGTTCTACTTCGACGATGTATTCATCTCGCACACCGCACCAGTCATCTCGAATGCGGTTGTACATCTACGAACGGTCTAGCAGATACATGGATATAGCCATTTCTAGATATCTACAAATATGAATAAACTTCAAAACTGAAACGAATATACTACATACTATATACATACATATATACTGCGAGCCCCCTCGGGGCCCCACCTCGAGCAGCAGAACCGCCAACCCCACGAGCAGCAAGAGGGTCCTAATCTGACGTACGACCGTGACTCGGGACCATTCCTATGAGTATCGGGATAAAGAAAAATAGACGACCGCATTAACCAACCAACAAAACTACTTGTTACAAATATCGGTACTATCAGTGGTTTCGAATCGGAGTATCAAATTTTTCGGTGTCGAAAAACAAATAATTATTACTAAATTATCAGATTTTTCGGCACTATCGGTGCCCCTGAGCTAGTCCCCCTCCCCCCCCCCCCCCCCCGCACCCCTCCCCCTACACCACCCTTAACCCTAACACGAACCCCATCCCTAACCCCTCCCCCACCAGCCCCCTCCCCTCCCCAGCCCCCCCTTACCCCCTTGCTCCCCTCCCCCACCAACCACCCCTAACCCTAACCCGAACCCTAACCATAACCCTCCCCTCCCTCCAGCCCCCCCTCCTCACCCCAGCCGCCCTCACCCCCCCGCCCCTCACCCCCCCCCCCCCCCCACACCCACCCACCCCTAACCCGAACCCTAACCCTCCTCTCCCCCCAGCCCCCTTCCTCACCCCCAGCCGCCCTCACCCCCTGCCCCACCCCCCCAGCCACCCCCCACTCACCACCCCACCACCCGCATCCCCCTGCCCCTCACCCCCCCATCGGACCATTCCTCACCCCCAACCACCCGCAACACCCTGCCCCTCCCCCCGAGCTACCCGCCCCCCCAACCACCAACAACCAAAATAGAGAGAGAGGGGGGGAGTCACGTGCCGGAGAGGGAGGAGAGTCACCGAAGAGAGTGAGAGTCGCCGGAGAGAATGAGAGCGCCAGAGAGAGTAAGAGCGCCGGAGGGGGGAAGGAGAGAGAGTGAGAGAGTAAAATGGGGGGAAATAAATCAGAAGGGGGGAATTTAATTAGAATTTAACGACGTTCATCCTAGCGTCGCTAAATTAGTCGCTATTAGCGACGTCATAGCGACGATTCGCGACGACTAGCTCATATAACTAATTTACGTCGTTGTCACGTCGCTATATTCGTCGCTAGTAGCGACTGTTAGCGACGTTTCACTTAAACGTCGCTAATGTGCAAAATTTAGCGACGTTATATGGACGTCGAAATTTACGTCGCTAATGGAGCAGATTTTAGTAGTGCATCCTCTCTCTCCCAAGTGCATTCACCCGAAAGAGATTATGCCAAGCGAAACGAACCAGAGAAACTGTTTGATTTTGCAACACCTTCTCCCTACGATCCAAAATCCCCACGGGCTGCTCCTGATACTGGAGACTAGGTCCAACCACAATCTCAGAGTGATCCAACACATGGCTAAGGTTTACCATGGATCGTCTCAACTGCGACACATGAAATACGTTGTGTACCCCATCCAGAGTAGAAGGTAAGTCTAGTCGGTAAGCTACAACACCGACCTTCTCGAGAATGCTGAAGGGTCCAATAAACCTTGGACTAAGCTTTTCGTCTTTTTCGAATCGGATCGTACCACATGTCGGAGAAATCCTTAAGAATTACACCAAATCGCCAACCTAGAACCAGAACAAATCCTTAACACACAAACTATAAGCATTAACAATCTAAACAAAAGAAATCTATACCTCAAAATATAATGGTCTCCGATGGCTATCGGCCCAGTACTTCTCAGCAGCATCCGCTACCATCGCTGGTCCCAGAAGCGCTCTCGCCCACGTTGTCACAAGATAATGGAGTACGATACCTCCGACCATACAAAGCTTCGAAAGGAGATATCCCAATGCTGGCCTGGTAGCTGTTATTATATGAGAACTCTACCACATGAAGATGATCCTTCCACGAGCCTCAAAAGTCTAACACATAAGTCCGGAGCACATCTTCAAGCTTTTGAATAGTCCTCTCTGACTGTCCATCCGTCTGAGGGTGGTAAGTTGTGCTAAATTTGGCCTGTGTACCCAAATTAGCTTGTAAACTCCTCCAGAAATGGGATATAAATCTGCTTTCTCAATCTGATACAATGCTCAATGGGACTCCGTACAACCAGACGTCACATACAGCTCGACAAGCTTCTCGGTAGTCAAACCCACCTTAAAAGGCAAAAAGTGGGCTGATTTGGTCAACATGTCAATGATGACCCAAATTCGCATCCTTTCCTCCTGGTGAACATGGAAGCCCGAAAACAAAATCCATAGTGATATGTTTATATTTCCATTACGAAATAGGTAATGGTTGAAGCAACCGTCCAGGTCTCTGCCTCTCCGCCTTGACCTACTAGCATATCAAGTATCTGGAAACAAAATGTGCCACCTTCCGCCTCATGTCGTACCACCACACATGCTCTCTCTGGTCCTTTTATATCTTGTTATCTCCAGGATATATAGAGTACTGAGAATGGTGCGCTTCCTACATAATCTCCTCTCGTAGATCACCACTAGGCACATATAGCTTAATCCCATAGCTCAAAGACTGATCCTCAGCAACGGTAAAATCATCCAGCAATCCTCCCTGTACTTGAGCTATGATGCTGCTAAGACTGACGTCTTGCTATTGTGCCTGCTTGATCTTGTCTATCAATTCGGACTGAACTTGTAAGCTTATCATCTGCTTCTCAACCCTTTGGAACTATCACCTCTATGCCCAAGCACTCCAGGTCTGCTAACAAATGCCAGTCTGTCATCAAATACATAGCTATCGGATACCTGCTCAAGGCATCGACAACTACATTGGCCTTCCCTGGATGATACTGTAAGGATATATCAAAATCTTTCATCAGTTTCAGCCATCGACGCTGCCTCATATTCAACTCTTTCTATGTGAAAATGTACTTCAAACTTTTGTGGTCAATAAAAATCTTCACGCGCTCTTCGTACAAATAATGTTTCCACAACTTTATAGCGAATACTACCGTTGCCAACTCCAAATCATAAGTAGGATAATTCTTCTCATGTGGTCGCAACTATTTAGAAGCATAGACAATCATGTTCTTGTTCTGCTCGAGAAGACATCCCAGACCCTTTTCTGAAGCATCACTGTAGATAGAAAATCCACATGATCCTGATGGCAATATCAAGATAGGAGCTGTAGTCAACCTCTTCTTCAGCTCATTAAATATATCCTGGCACTCTTTTGTCCATACGAACTCTATATCATTCCGAGTAAGTCTGGTCATCGACTCTACTATCCGAGAGAAATCCTTCACAAACTTCCTGTAATATCCAGCTAATCCCAAGAAGCTCCTGATTTTCGCAACAGAACTCGGAGGAGTCCAAGACTCTACAGCAGCAATCTTTTTAGGATCAACAGATATTCCATCTCCAGACACCATATGCCCAAGAAACTCCATCTTGTCTAAGAAAAACTCATATTTCGAGAGTTTTCCATAAAGCTTCTCCTTTCTAAGAATCTCAAGCACTATCCTCATGTGCTTATCATGCTCCTCTGGCATCTTCGAGTAAATGAGTATGTCATCGATGAACACAACCACAAACTGGTCAAGATATTTATGGAATACCTTTTTCATCAAATTTATGAAAATCGTCAGGGCATTAGTCAACCCAAACGGCATCACCAAAAACTCATATTGGTCATATCTCGTCCGTAAAGCAGTCTTTGGGATGTCCTCCTTCTTCACCTTCACCTGGTAATAGCAGACCTCAAGTAAATCTTCAAAAATACCTTCACATCGCTTAACTGATCAAAGAGATCATCAATTCTCGGCAACGGATATTTGTTCTTTATTGTGAGGTTGTTTAAAGTTCGATAATCGATGAACAACTGTACCGATCCTTTTTTTGTACAAATAATACCGGAGCTCCCCACGGTGATGACCTCGACTTGATGCATCTTTTGTCCTACAACTCATCCACCTGCTTTTTCAGCTCTACCAATTAACTGTTGTTGATCTTGTAGACATGCTTTGACATGGGCTCTGTTCCAGGCCCCAAGTCTATAAATAATTCCACATCTGTGTCCGATGGCAACCCTGACAACTCCTCAGGAAACACATCCAAAAACTCGAATAGAAGAGGATGGGATAAGTCTTTCTCTTCTACCATAGCTCCATAGATGATCCCTTCCTTCCGGTCTGCAGCTGCTCAAGCAAAGTCAAACTCCGGCTCTCCTGGAGGACGAAACACTCAACCCCCATGGCAATCTATGATAGCGATATGCTTACTTAACCAATCCATCATTTGTCCTACAATATTGTACTCGGGATGACATTACAAGTATGATAGCACTCAAAACTTGTAGTGCTCCGCTCCGTCGAAGGTATTAGATAAACAAAGATATCGGATTGCTGGCTCTGCAACAGAAAACGATTGATCTGGATAAGTGGACTCAGACTCATTTTCTGATTCGCTTACGCCTAATAAGAATTTGAATTTTTGAAATAATGTTATTGTTAATAACAAGATGGTAAATCATTGAGAATGCTAGTACAAATTAGTATGCTTATATCACATGTTGCTATGCTAAAACAAGATACGCGATAACATGTATGCTAAGAAAAAGATTGTTGCCTGATAATAAGAAATAAATTGTTGCCATGTTAATCAAATTAGATGATGCCATGCTAAAGATAGACTTTGTTCTGAATATGACTCCTTGTCATGTTTAATAAGAAAAAAACTATCGACTTTGTGATCCGAAATGAAGAAAGACACGAAATGAACGTGTCCTATATTTGCAAAGGTACGAAGGAAAATATGTCGTATATCTGCTAAGGCATGAAATAAACGTGTCGTATATCTGAAAGATCTGATCAACATCTGTTTCATCTGATAGAAATGCTAGAGCATATGCTTTAGTCTCGGACAACTTGTGCACAAGTATCGTCTCTCGGGTGGATTCTTGGGACGCATCGAACCACTCGGCCTAGAAGAGATTAGGGTACCCTGAGGTAAAAGAGACCTCGCGATCAGGGAGATGTTGAGTCCTTAGCGAAAAGCTGAACAAAAGAGCCACAACGGCTAATCATGGGAATACCCGTGGACCATCATATAGATAAGTATTGATTGGTGCAGAGCTGAACCGGAGAGTCACAGCTGCCAATCGAGTCTACATGTATCGTTAGTAATTTTGTTAAGAGCTAATAATACAGAGATGAACATGGAACAATGTTAGTTATATCATGTTATGCCAATCATTGTCTTGTGCAGGGATGGACCGTCCGCTATGGTAAAAACTATTGAAAAAGTGATACATGTGTTGCATAGGCATCTGAATATGAATCTGCTTATAAAGAACGGTCTGTGCAAATGAATTGTTGATTTCTCGATAACAGAACAAGAAGTATGATACTTGGAATATGACTGGTATCAAAGAATAATCTGTTACCAAGAAATATTATGTCCCATAAGAAGAAAACATCTGATATCGTGCTTGTAATCTGACCCTAAGAATGTCTTGAATAAGAAAAAAATAATGTTAATGCTTTTATCCCTGAGAAATGATATGTTGGCTTTTCGAAAGTGTTTTCAAAAAATGAAATCCGACTATGAATATGCATGAAATGGACATAGGTAAAAGTAGCAAGATCACATCATTAGAAATGCTCTCTCACTAAATGAATTAGTGATCATTTCAGACGATGTAGCCTTTATTCACAATCACCAGTATATTGATATACTGACCCACCATCAGTCTGTACGCAGGTGCAAGATGCACCGAGATAGATAGTTCGAAGCGATAGCCCGAGCCTCATTCTTAGGAGCCAGAAATCAGAAGAGATGCGAAGATATAGACATTTGTTGCAAAGGGTTAGATTTGTATATAAAGGGATATAATGTATGGAACATGATCATTGTACTTCTGTAATGTTTCTGAGAGATTGTAAACCATATGGCATGTATCAGAGAGAAATAAGAGCTTGTAATCGGTTTAAAGATATCAATAAAGAGATTTGTTTATGTTACCATCATGTTCAATTATATTCTGTAATATATCTGCTGCTGCTTCAAATATCTATAATATATTTCGCTATATTATTGTCTATCTTGTCTAAATTATCATTGTACAGGTCTTGGCCTTCTGCAAGTGCAACTTAGGCTTGCACGACATCACGTCCAAGCAAGAACGAATGGTCTCACAGAGTCCGAAACGATGACGAAAGGACTCTGTGGGATCGGGGTGTGACGGAATGGTATCAAAGCCAGGTTCCTCTGGCCAATTATCGATTCGATTGAACTTAAAGATGTTCTCCTGATTGAAATTTTCTTGCCTGTTTAATATCCCTGATGAGATGAACGTTCCATACAATAAGTCCATAAATATTTTTATGATGCCGAATTATGTTTTATCGATTGATTGATTGAGATTGAGATGTTCTGTTGAACATGAGTTTTTGATTGATATGGACCATAATTTATGGATTGATGATGGCGAAGGATGAGGACTATCGCTGTTGTCGATATCGTAAGTTTTGTCTTAAGTTTCGAGGACGAAACTTTTTCTCGGTTCTTGTAGTGTCCTGCTCCGTGAAGGCAATAGATAAACAGAGATATCAGATTGCTAGCTCTGCAAGAGAAGATGATTCATCTAGATGAGTGGACGAAAACTCATTTTCTGATTCGCTTAAAAATCTGAGTTTTTGAAATAATGTTATTGCTAATAATAAGATGGTACATCATTGAGAATGCTAGTACAAATTAGTATACTTATATCACATGTTGCTATGCTAAGAACAAGAAACGAGATAACCTGTATGCTAAGAAAATAATTGTTGCCAGATAATAAGAAATGAACTGTTGCCATATTAAATCAAACGAGATGTGCCATGCTAAAGATAAACTTTGTTCTGAATATGACTCCTTGTCATGTTTAATAAGAAAAAAAAAACTATCGGCTTTGTGATCCGAAATAAAGAAAGGCACGAAATGAATGTGTCGTATATTTGCAATGGTGCGAAGGGAAACGTGTCGTATATCTACAAAGGCACGAAATGAACGTGTTGTATATCTGAAAGATCTGATCAATATCTGTTTCATCTGATAGAAATACTGCAGCATATGCATTGGTCTCTGACAAATTGTGCACTAGTATCGTCTCTCGGGTGGATTCTTGGGGCGCCTCGAATCACTCGGCCTAGGAGAGATTAGGACATCCGGAGGTAAAAGAGACCTCGCGATCAGGGGGTGTTGAGTCCTTAGCGACGAGCTGAACCAAAGAGTCACAGTAGCTAATCATGAAAATATCCATGGACCATCATATTGATAAGTGTTGACTGGGGAAGAGCTGAACCGGAGAGTCACAGCTGTCAATCAAGTCTGTATGTGTCGTTAGTGATTTTGTTAAGAGCTAAGAATATAGAGACGAACAGGAAACAATGTTGTTATATCATGTTATGCTAAACCTTGTCTTGTGCGGGAATGGACCGTCGGTTATGGTAAGAATTACTGAAAATGTGATATATGTATTGCTTAAGTATTTGAATATGAATCTTCTTATAAAGAACGGTCTGTGCAAATAAATTGTTGATTTTTCGATAACAGAACAAGAAGTATGACACTTGGAATATGACTGGTATCAAAGATAATATGTTACCAAGAAATATTATGTTCCATGAGAAGAGAACATCTGATATCGTGCTTGTAGTCTGACCCTGAGAATGTCTTGAATGAAGAAAATAATGTTAATGCTTTTGTCCCTGAGAAATGATATGTTGGTTTTTCGAAAGTGTTTTCAAAAGGCAAAATCTGACTCTGAATAAGCATGAAATAAACATAGGTAAAAGTAGCAAGATCACATCATAAGAAATGCTTTCTCACTAAATGAATTAGTGATCATTCCAGATGATGTAAAATTTGTTCATAATCACCAGTATGTTGATATACAGACCCACCATCAGTCTGTACGCAGGTGCAAGATGCACCGAGATGGATAGTCCTAAGCGATAGTCCGAGCCTCATCTTCAGTAGCCAGAAATCAGAAGAGATGCCAAGAAAAGGATATTTATTGCAAAGAGTTGGATTCGTATATAAATGGATGTAATGTATGGAATGAGATCCTTGTACTAATATTTTTGAGAGATATTGTAAGCCATATGGCATGTATCAGAGAGAAATGAGAGCTTGTAATTTGTTCAAAGATATCAATAAAGAGATTTGTTTATGTTACCATTGTGTTCAATTATATTCTAGAATATGTCCGTTACTGCTTCAAATATCTGTAATATGTTTCGCTGCGCTATTGTCTATCTTGTCTAAATTATCATTGTACATGTCTCGGCCTTGTGCAAGCGCAACTTAGACTTGCACGACATTACGTCCAAGCGAGAAAGAATGGTCTCACAGAGTCCGAAGCGAGGACGACAGGACTCTGCGGGATCGAGACATGACAGAATGGTATCAGAGCCAGGTTCCTCTGGCCAATTGTCGATTCGATTGAACTCAAAGATGTTCTCCTCATCGAAATTTCCTTGCCTATTTAATATCCCAGATGAGATAAACGTTCCAATGCTGGCATATGTTTTATCGATTGATTGATTGAGATTGAGATGTTCTGTTGAACATGAGTTTTGATATGATATGGACCATAATTTTATGGATTGATGATGGCGAAGGATGAGGACTATCACTGCTATGGATATCGTAAGTTTCTCCTTAAGTTTCGAGGACGAAACTTTTTTTCGGTGGGTAATTGTGTAGTGCCCCGCTCCGCAAAGGTACTAGATAAACAGAGATATCGGATAGTTGGCTCTGCAACAGAAGACGAATGATCTGGATGACTGGACGAAGACTCATTTTCTGATTCGCTTACGCCTAATAAGAATCTGAGTTTTTGAAATAATGTTATTGCTAATAACAAGATGGTAAATCATTGAGAATAATGGCTAGTACAAATTAGTATGCTTATAACACATGTTGCTACGCTAAGAACAAGAAACGAGATAACATGTATGCTAAGAAAAAAATTATTGTTTGATAATAAGAAATAATTTGTTCCCATGTTAAATCAAATGAGATGATGCCATACTAAAGATAGACTTTGTTCTGAATATGACTCCTTGTAATGTTTAATAAGAAAAGAAAGAACTGTCGGCTTTGTGATCTGAAATGAAGAAAGGCACAAAATGAACGTGTCGTATATTTGCAAAGGAGCGAAGGAAAATATGTCGTATATCTGCTAAGGTACGAAATGAACATGTCGTATATCTGAAAGATCTGATCAACATCTGTTTCACTTGATAGAAATGCTAGAGCATAAGCATTGGTCTTGGATAACTTATGCACAAGTATCGTCTCTCGAGTAGATTCTTGGGGTGCCTCGAACCACTCGACCTAGGAGAGATTAGGGCACCCTGAGGTAAAAGAGACCTCACGATCAGAGGGTGTTGAGTCCTTAGAGACGAACTGAAACAAAGAGTGATAGTGGCGAAACATGGGAATACCATGGACCATCATATAGATAAGTGTTGATTGGTGCAGAGCTGAACCAGAGTCACAGCTGCCATTCGAGTCTGCATGTATCGTTAGTAATTTTGTTAAGAGCTAACAATACAGAGATAAACAAAGAACAATGTTGATTATATCATGTTATGCTTATCCTTGTCTTGTGCAGGGATGGACCGTCGGCTATGTTAAGAATCACTGAAAAAGTGATACATATGTTGCTTAAGTATCTGAATATGAATCTTCTTATAAAGAATAGTTTGTACAAATGAATTGTTGATGTCTCGATAACAGAACATGAAGTATGACACTTGGTATGTGACTAGTATCAAAGAATAATTTGTTGCCAAAAAATATTGTCCTATGAGAAAAAAAACATCAGTTATCATGTTTGTAATTTGACCCTGAGAATGTCTTGAATAAGAAGAAAATAGTGTTAATGCTTTTGTCCCTGAGAAATGATATGTTGGATTTTCGAAAGTGTTTTCTAAAGATGAAATCTGACTCTGAATATGTCTGAAATGAACATAGGTAAAAGTAGAAAGATCACATCATAAGAAATGCTTTCTCACTAAATGAATTAGTGATTGCTTCAGACGATGTAGTCTTTGTTGACAATCACCAGTATGTTGATATACTGACCCACCATCGGTCTGCATGCAGGTGCAAGATGCACCGAGATGGATAGTCCGAAGAGATAGCCCGAGCCTCATCCTCAGGAGCCTGAAATTTGAAGAGATGCCAAGAGATAGACATTTGTCACAAAGAATTGGATTTGTATATAAAGGAATGTAATATATATGGAACGAGATTATTGTACTTCTGTAATGTTTCTGAGAGATTGTAAGCCATATGGCATGTATCATAGAGAAATGAGAGTTTGTAATTTGTTCAAAGATATCAATAAAGAGATTTGTTTATGTTACCATTGTGTTCAATTATATTCTGCAATATGTCCGCTGCTGCTTCAAATATCTGCAATATGTTCCATTGCGCTATTGTCTATCTTGTCTAAATTGTAACTGTACAGTTCTTGCCTTGTGCAAGTGCAACTTAGGCTTGTACGACATCATGCCCAAGCGATGATGAATGGTCTCACAGAGTCCGAAGTAAGGATGAAAGGACTCTGTGGGATCGGGGCATGACAAAACTCGCCTCCTAAGGAAACACTCCAACAAACATCAGACACAAAATTCTATCATTAGACACAAAATTCTATCATAGTCAGTGATATTTGCAACTCCTACCCAAGGATTCTGATACTTGACTATGTTTAAGCATAAAAGATACAAATATGAAACTATACGATGCCATAGTCTTATATGCCATTCTAAAAGATTAAAAAACAACCAGAAGGCAACAATATGGTACAAGATAAGAAAGGATTCAAAGAAGGAGAACAATGGAAAATATGTCAAAATTTCCAAATTTGAACAAAAGTCAGTAAGTCCAAATCAGATTAAAATTCCTAAGTGTGATTGAGTACTCTATCTTTCTTAATTTTCTTATATCCTATAGCAGGCTCGTAATAGTACACTGACCCTAAGTACTACCCACGACTTCGGACCAATTGCGAATACTTGGACCTGCATGGGCTACCCAAAAAATGTATCACGATCCGTACCTGAAAGATTTGGGCATGAGTCGTGGATATGTCCAGCCTACGCCATAGCATCGACGATAGGCCGTTGTCTAGTCTATCTATAATGAGTCGCAACTACGTAAATATCTCAACTAGAACAAAATGGCAGTATATAGTACTGAATCACAGTTGCTAAAAATAGATAAGGCATGATATGATATAAGAGAAATCCAAGACGAAGTCTAACAAGTCTAAATAACAATCCTCAAGTCTAAAACCAATATAACATTCCAGTGTAACAAGTAGTTGCCAGAAACATATCTGGTACCAAAATACTAATAAAAGAAACTAATATAACTAGATAATCCGGCTAGACCTTTCGGCAATCACTCCGAGCTACTGCTGAGCTACATGGGCCAACTCTACTGCTACACTCTCTTGAGGTCCATAATAAGTGGGACACCAATCCTCCAGATAATTCCATAAAAATATGTTATCCAGTCAGAATTGGAACGAGTATAATTCTAATAGCAGTTCCAATTACATGATAAAGACAATAAAATAGTAATAGTAAATGTAATACATGATAAGAGGGTAAAGTTGACAATGATAAGTAATGAACTATAAGTATATAGGTACACAATAGAATATATCATTAGGTACAAACTGAAACAGAAAATAAACTGCAGCTATCTAAGTGTTTTGAAATACTAATTTAGATATGTGATCGGTCTGGAAGTTTGCGCAATGTCTTATAAGATCTGGCTAACCATACAGGAGATGTATGGTTATCTCTCACAATGTCTACACTATCACAATGTCTGAGGATATGATCACATATTTAACGAGCATTTCTTTCACCCCGACTAGTATAATGGATCTAACCATGACACGTCACAATATATGAATCATTATACAATGTCTAATATCAACATAATGAATAATGTCTAAATATCAATACGATGAACAATGTCCAATATGAAGATAACAATTCATGATTGAGGATCCATTATAAACTAATTTCGTGTACCATCGTGCCAAGAATCAAGTATAACATCACTAGGTACAAGTATCATAGTAATCATCAAGTAAAGAAAACTATCAGGGGATGTACTCGCCTGTGGTCCTGAGCCTAAAGTAACAATCAAGTCTGTATCGATGTCCAAGACCTATATTATGAATGCACATCATCAATTTATGAAAACTAACCTATACAATTATGTTATCTAACCCAAATAACACTAATGTCAAATTGGTATGGATAGAGGGTACACCTTCCTACAATTTCTAGTTCATATTTTATCCAAAAAGAAGTTTTAAGAAGTTTACTTTATCCTAACTTTAGGCTAGTGAACGAGTGGTCAGAAATGACAATAAATTGTTCAAACTTACAGATTCAGAAGAATAAAATTTTGTCTAACAATAGAAAAAAAAAATTTAAAACTAATCCAACGGTTGGATTTTCTAGAATCGAAAAACAAAGTTGCAAGAAAAACTGATTTTATACTTTAAAATAATTTGAGTGCATAAATTTATAATTTCTTCAATTTGGGAAGCAACATTTGAGTAAAGAAACAATCTAATATAAATACTTAAGTCATAAAACATATATGAAATGATTCAACACTTAACCAAGAATACATACATGGCACTAAAATATAAGAATATGGTATACACAGAAAATAACGAATGTCCAAAGTTGGTAGAAGTAATTCAAGACTTAGATTTATTCCAGTGTGCAAAAAAATTGTGCAGAAAACGGCTTATGATGCCTACTTAGCTCTTATTTTACACTAGTAAAACTAACTATTCTGGACAAGAATACTATCATACTTTACATTACAACAAGTGGCTCTAGAAAATAATTATTATACAGAAAGTTATACATGTTCAAAGTTGGAAGAAAACCACAATTTCTGCATTCAAAGTTTACGAGGCCAAGTTTGAGCCTAATTTGTACAAATCAAATGAAATATATAGGGCATAACTCCAACAGAAACTTTATAGGAAAAACATCAAGAATTACATGCAAACTTTTAAAATCGTAAAATATGGTCTACACAAAAGTTGCACCACCAAAAAGTAAACGAAAACATAATTTTGAAAAAATAATCACTACAAGAAAATTCATGTTCAACGACATAAGCAATATGTCGTAGAAAGTTAAATGTGTTGCCAAAGCATTTTTGCGACATATCTGGCTATGTCGAATACATGTCGTCGTAGCTTTGTCTGAAAAAATCTTTGGCGACATGAAATAACACATGTCGCAAAATGTAAGCATTTTTTGTGACATCATATTTTTTATTTAAAATAACTTTTGACGACATGTGTCTTGTGTGTCGCAGAAAGATAATACTTTGGCAACATAATACATGTCGCCAAATGTCTAGTTCTTTATTTATTTAATTTTTATAAAAATAATTTCTGCTACACAATTAGATGTCGCAAAAGCTAATGTAGTCAAATATAAATACACTTCTTGCTACACAAATTCATATCGCAGAAATAATTTATATTTTTTATATTTATTTATATTAATTTTTTTTGCATATATTTTCCAACATAAATGTAAAAAATCTTATTTCGAAATAACACACATTGAAATTTATATTCAAAGAACTTGAGAACAAAGAATAACAAGTTACCGTGAACATAACATAATATCCAATACAATGTCTACAAATATCTCTTCATAAAGTAATTCAATAATGTAATATTTTAACAATGTTAAGTAGCCATTCAAAAAAATATGTATTGTATTCTACAAACGTATTGTATTCCTGGTTAGACAACTATAGTGTAAACTAAAACACATGAATTGAATGCCTTCCCCTAAATACGTATTGTTGTTTATGTGATCCTGCAAACAATCAAAAAGAAATTATAAGTAAAACAAAATATACACTAAAAGAATGACAGGTTCACACAAAAATCTAAACACACATATATACACATTATCATGTATATCCAGTGCCGATTTAAGGGACTTACATGCAAAAAAATCTAAATACAAAAGAAATCATATATATAATAAAAGAATAATATTAGAATTGCAGAAACATAATAGATATCATATCCTAATATATCAAGATGTATACTACTACATGATGTTTGGTTGTGGATAATGTCTCAATGACTAGAAAAAGTATCAGAAAGAATCAGAAAAACCTGAGTCCATATATCCACAAGGACAAAGCTCTCCAATGTATTCATTCATTGATATTATGATGAAGGTGGATAATAAGTTCTCACTTCATTAATTACTAGACACTTTCCGACAAAGGTAATAGGTAGCAATCACTAATGCTTACTATTGTAATAGGTAGCAATCAATAATACTGAGAAAAAGCTCTCCCGTGTATACATTCATTGGTATTATAATAAAGATGGATAAATAAGATCTCACTTCTGGAAGTAGAGTAATGAGGTACGAAGATATTTTTTACCAATTGGCTTTCTATAGCTCTGTTTCCCTTTCATAGTTCCTAACAGCAGTACATTATCATTGCATCATATATAAGTTCAGTCTGAAAAAAAAACATATTTACTCTAGTCTGATAAACAAGTTAACCTGAATAGCAATTACAGAAACATTTTACTGGATAGGAATATGTGAGGATGTAAAAGATGACCAAAGGGAAGATTGAAATTTTAAGCTACATGAACAAACGAACTAGATAAATTTTAAGCTACGCTAAGCTAACTTCTCTCCATGCGTATTCCCATACTCAAGCAATGCTCAAAGATAATTCAGGTGGTATGAAACTCCATGCAAGATAAGAAATACGCACACCAAAGCATTGGACTAGGATATACAAATTTCCAAGAACAGAAAGATACTCACTTGTCTTCTGCTAGTACTAGGATTTCTGAGTACTAGGATTTCCTAAAAGTGACAGCAAAGGATAACATTATTTAGGGGGCGTTTGGTATGCGGAATACTATATAGCCGGGAATTCTATATTCTCGGGAATCAAATTCTAAGGAATTAAATTCCCGGGAAAATTATATTCCCTTGTTTGGTGACAATATAAATATTCCCGGGAAAAAAATAAAAAATAATAATAACGAAAAAAATGAACAAATATAAAAAAACCAATAAAAGGACAAAAAATCGGTAAAAACGAAAAAAATCGTAAAAACGACAAAATAACAAAAAACGACAAAAACGATGAAAAACGACGAAAAATCGGTTAAAACGACAAAAATGACCAAAAAGCGACAAAAAATGTATAAACGACAAAAAATAACAAAAAAAAGGGTAAAAACGACAAAAATAACCAAAACACGACAAAAACGACATAAAATCGGTAAAAACGAAAAAAAAAACCAAAATGCGGCAAAAACGACAAAAAAAAATCGGTTAAAACGACAAAAAATGACAAAAAATCGGTTAAAACAAATAATCGATAAAAACGACAAAAAAGAACACAAAATCGGTTAAAACGACAAAAAATCGGTTAAAACGACAAAAAATAACCAAAAAGCGACAAAAACGACAAAAAAAACGGTAAAAGCGACAAAAATGATAAAAACGACATAAAATAAGTAAAAATGACCAAAAAGCGAAAAAAAAACGACAAAAACGACTAAAAATCGGTAATAACAGCAAAAAAAAACTACAAAAAACGACAAAAAAATCGCTTAAAACGACAAAAATTGACAAAAAAGCGACAAAAAGGACAAAAGTTGGATAAAAACGACAAAATATAATCAAAAAGTGACAAAAAAAAGACAAAAAAATGGTAAAAATGACAAAAAATTGCTTAAAACGACAAAAAATGGGTAAAAACGACAAAAAATGACAAAAGCGATAAAAACGACAAACAATAATCAAAAAATGACAAAAAAAGACAAAAAATGAGTAAAAAACGACAAAACATTGGTAAAAACGACAAAAAATTGGTAAAAACGAAAAAAATGACAAAAAAAAAAGCGATAAAAACGACAAAAAATAATCAAAAAGTGACAAAAAATGGGTACAAACGACAAAAAAATCGCTTAAAACGACAAAAAATTGGTAAAAACGAAAAAAATGACAAAAAGCGATAAAAACGACAAAAAATAATCAAAAAGTGACAAAAAAATGGGTAAAAACGACAAAAAAATCGCTTAAAACGACAAAAAAAATTGGTAAAAAATGACAAAAAAGGCGATAAAACGACAAAAAATAATCAAAAAGTGACAAAAAAGGACAAAAAATGGCTTAAAACGACAAAAAATTGTTTAAAACGACAAAATTGGTAAAAACGAAAAAAAATGACAAAAAACTGATAAAAACGACAAAAAATAATCAAAAAGTGACAAAAAGACAAAAAATGGGTAAAAACGACAAAAAATTGCTTAAAACGACAAAAAAAATGGTAAAAACGACAAAAAATGACAAAAAAAAGCGATAAAAACGACAAAAAATAATCAAAAAGTGACAAAAAAGACAAAAAATGGGTAAAACGACAAAAAATTGCTTAAAACGACAAAAAATTGGTAAAAACGACAAAAAATGACAAAAAAAACGATAAAAACGACAAAAAAAGAAAAAAAATGTTCAAAACTAATCAAAATTGATCAAAAAAGAAGAAAAAAATTTAAACAAATTTTTTTTTTTTCCCGGGCAAAAAAAAAATACCCACCTATTCTCAAGGGATAGAATTCCCATGTTTTGTGAGTAAACTATTTACCCGGGTATTTATAATTCCCGGAAATAAATTTTTTATAAGCCAAACAAACGTGGTAATAGATTTCCATCTTAAATTTCCCCGGGAATAAAAAAAAATATCGCGTACCAAACGTCCCCTTAATTTCACCTTGACATAATCATAGAGGCTGTATGTAAGACGTAACAGGACGTCCAGCAAAGACAACTTCAGTGATGAATTAGGATAATATCTGATAATTACAGGACGTCCAGCAAAGACAACTTCAGTGATGAATTGCTCATGCTCACTTTGCAAATCAAGTCCACATTTTACCTATCCAATTTACTGGATCAATATAAAATACATTTTGTGTTCTTTTGCAATCTACAAATATATACACCGAACATGACAATTTTGTGCATAAAAGGAAAGGATTCGAGTAACAGACCACATATTTTTTGGATAAAGGTTCTGTTCTTGTTGTGCTCACCATTTGACAAAGACTACCAAACTATGAACAATATATCTGAGCTGTATAATGCCCTAATCTGTCTTCTATTTAGTAAATAGCTCCATGCTTAACTGGTTAAACTTACAAACTAGCCCTATAATCCCTAATTAGATGTGCGCTGTAGAAGAAAGATAGAAATCATATGTTGCAGGAAAATGGAAATGGATACCAATGAGGACAGATACAGATTTGGATACAGATATCTTTAGTTTGGTACAATATAGTCATCTATATTACACAAATATGGCCACAGATATGGACACCGTTTTCTAGTGTTCTTGCACATAGGAGGTTATATATAGGGCTGTAAACAAGGGGGCTCTGGATGGAATCATATAGGATAGGCTCCAGGCCCCCTTTTAAACATCCCTAGCCCAACTCGTATTGGCGGGGTTCATATGCTTGACCAAGCCCATATTCTAACTTTGTCCACTTTATTTCCTATACAATGCATGGCCTAGAGTCCTGATAAATTGATCCAATTATTCTCAATCTTTTCCACTTAAAGATGCTTTCCATTCTAATGAGACTTAAAATATCTCTTCATATCCACAACTAAATAGTAGGTGCATCCTACATATTGCACACAGGGACAGGGTAAAGTTAAAAAATTGAATATCAAAGAGCATAATAAGATTATAGAAGTTCAACCAAAGGAAGTCATATTGGTCCAAAACTAAAAGTTGTCTCCAACAGCATGGAAGAGAGCCAACTATATACACATAAATTAAGATTTTACATCTTAATGTTTGTAACACATCATATTCTCAAAAGGAAAGATGATAGTTCAAATTGGGATTGTACAGGAATATTTCATTATTAGTGCACACTGAAAATACCTGAACAGGCTGCCAGTTTCCATGACATACAAGCAAAGTAACAAAAGATGGAGAAATAGTACAAGGAAAGGCGTTATACCGGGAATTCAAATTTCCTTCTAGCTTTAAGAAGAATCTCAATGGCATCAGTATATGTCAGTTGAACAAAATCTTTCTGAACAACATCCTGTACAGTTGACATGTTTTAGAAAGGTAACAACTTTTAGCTCTGATGGAGCTGTATTTGTAATTAGAAAAAATGATGCAAATATACAGAAAACTTGATTACATAACGACAAGGTTCTAAAACAAGAAAAATGTATGAGTCAAGGAAAATACTCTCAGTCTATTTATAATTCCTTTCTCAACCCACGTATTAAAGAAATCCATATCTTCCGTGCAGTTCTCTAAAAAGGACACAATAGGCTTCAAATAAGTAATGGTACTTCTGCAGCAGATTTTAAATTTTTTGTTCTAAATTGTTGATTTTTTTTCTTCAGGCTCCAATAATGGTACCACTCAGCTCTCCTGCAAATGACATTGTGATGGACAAACTGTAAATATCAACTACTTATCTCACTTTTATATGTATTAGACATTTATTGATATTTTTACGGAGGTTTCAGAACTTAAATCAAACAAGTATGTTGAAGAACTCCGGTTGCAGGACTATAAGCTCACCTACATCATAAGATTAAGTAGTATCCTATGGTAATTAAATTAACAAGAGGGGATCATTATACTTGTGAGATAGCAGCATATCGAATGAGCCCCCAAGCAGCTTCCTTCACCACAAGAGTTGACTACGGTACACCTGCAAGAAGATCCATCGGTATATATAAATCCTTAGCTGAACATAGACTTCAAAGAAACTAACACTAATTTCAGGCAATGAATAGAGTTCTCACCATATAGCGAAGCATGCACCTTGTTGATAGTAAGCAGCAGTCCTTGATGCTAGCCATCTAGTCCTTGGCACTACGATTCATCGTTGGAGCCTGTGAGCGATACGAGACCCTGAGAATCGACACACACATAGATTGTCAAAAATATTTTGCATTATTCAGATATCTCTTTCCACCCGTTATGAGCAAAATCATACTTTGAATAGCTTTGTTTGCCTAATCTATCGATTTCACATCTAACAGCTAAAAAATATAAAGATTCAGTAAGTTGATAAACAATAAGATGGAAATGGCATCGTCACAGGAAAATGATTCAGTAAGTTGGAAACTCATCTCGTATTTGTCAAAAGCTTCCAAAATCATTTGTAGGAACATTTATTTGCAGGTAAAGCAATATGACTTCTTGTTTAGATTTATAGTAGAGATGAAAAACGAACCAGAAAACATGACCCCTAAATATGAGAGACATCATACTAAATTTTCTCATCACTGGCAAGGACACAACTGCAGGGACCTTGTCCTGATTCATCTACACGCGCTGCAAGCATCCTTTGGTATAAGAGAAGATTGTATCAATTATGCTTGTCCTTCTGGAACGATAAATGCATATATATAAATATATAGATATATAGTCATCCCTAAGAGAAAGGATCTCTTCTACTGCAAGTCTATAGGAATTTTTAAGAACATAAGAGAATATTAGACAACGATACTTGCATGTCTTCTTCCTCTCCTTCTCCCACATCCACCACTGCAAGCGATCACCTTGAAGTCCTGGCCTCACCCCCACCTTTTCACGTTGATGCTACATTGTGGCAAAGGCAACTGTCCCCCTCATAACTTGATGCTCATGGCCGATCCGAAAACAGATCACCAAGGCGCCGGTCATCACTACACTTAAATCTTCCTTGGCTCTGGCTGGTATGCCTCTTCTCCTGCATTATATGTCAGCAACCCACTTTTGTATCATTTACGACCGACTTTAGTACCTGTTGCCACCATACATTGTGTTATTAGTTTTGCTGAAGGAGGAACCCTTGGTTGAGCTATGGATGGCTTGCTATTGGGGGTACAGACTCCAGACGGATTATCAGTTGTATGGATAGTAGTATCTGGATGGATGTGTGGTAAGGAGAAGGAATAAAATATCCGATTTTAGAGGTTTCGTTAGTGTTGTTACTTTATGTAATATTTTGAGGATGTGTAAACACATGGAAGAATGACTCGCTGATCATTTATTTGTAATCACCTTCCATGACAGCAAATTTAATGTGTACAGACATGCAATGTTGGAACAATTACAATGTGACTATATTAATAACATATGTTGTGTGCACTGACGGATTCGATTCGAACATATCAATCCCAATCGTAATTTCATCTATTTCGTTTTGCTATTGGCTCAATTACAAATGCTCGTTGACTTATTTTTGGCAGTGTAATTTGTCGCAGCATCGCCTTTCACCTGTTTAAAGGACTTTCGAAGGAAGGGAGGCAGGCTTACGCTATCACGAAGTGGTACATTGGCTGCCATTACAGATTCTCTTGGCCGTATTCTGTTGCTAGACACTCATGCACTCGTTGTTGTGCGGCTATGGAAGGCCTGTCCCTTTACACACTGAAGTCATCCCGATACTATCCAGTTGCGATGTATATTGGGATTCGAAAATAAATGATCATCTTTTACAAAGAGCAATTTGGGCACAAATCAAAACTTCTTCTCCTCACAATTCAAAAACTTCTTCTCCTCACAATTATGTACTTCTCCTCACAATTATGTCGGTGTCTGTGTCCACAAACAAAAAAGAAATCTGAAGATTTAAATCTCTCTCAAGAGGTAGTGCTCAAATCCTCACAATGAATTTTGTTCCAAATGTAAAGGAACAATTTTATAATATTTAATAGCAAAGAAGCACATTTCCAACATATAACCATTGTTCTATGATACATAATTTAGTTGGCTGCAATATAATTCTATAATATTTTATAGAGAAAAAAGCACATTTCCAACAGATAACTGTTAGGGTTATACTAAAGCTTCACTTTTGTAGTAACCTTATTTCCTTAAATTTTGAATGAGAATCATATGGACAAAAGCTTGCATATTGTATTTGTTGCAAGTGTTAAAGCAAATGTCTCATATTGTTGATATATATATATAGTGTTATTGGACTTTAGTCCCACATTGGCTAGAATGATAGGAGAGGAGGCTAGCCTCTCCTATATATATGTTGTTACTCCATTCAATAAAATCACTTCAAGTCTCAACATGGTATCAGAGCCTAAAATTGCTTAGCATACCGTTAGAGACCCCTCCTCCACACAAATCCTAACCCTAATCCCCCTTCTACGCCGCCGCTGCCGCCCGCTGCCGCTGCAGCTGCTGCCGCCCGCTGCCGCTGCAGCTGCTGCCGCGCCGCTGCCGCCGCAGCGCCGCCCCGCTGCTGCTGCAGCTGCCGCGCCGCCGCCGCCGCTGCCGCGCTGCTGCCGTTGCTGTGCCGCTGTTGCGGCTGCAACTGCTGCTGCTGCTGCCGTTTTTACGGCTGCAGGATTCATTGTACCGCTATTGCGGGTACAAGATTCACGCTCGTTTCTGTACCGTTTTTACGGCTGCAGGATTCATTGTACCGCTATTGCGGGTACAAGATTCACGCTCGTTCTTGAGATCAATCTCAAGGAGATGCCTATAATCCCTAGATCCGATGAAATCAGACATATTCGGATTTAGGAGAGGACGGCAAGGACGAGCGTGAGTCGTGGAGCAAGTGTGAAGTGATCGAGAAGAAGCATCGATGGAGGAGATTCTCAAGAAGCTGGATGCTGACGATGTGGCGACATTGCTGAAGTTGATAAAGGTGTCGGCTGGTGAAAGCACGACACGAGCACCGCCAAAGTTAGAACTACCCTCCATCGATCTGAAGTTGGATGGACCAGCCACCTATTTGAGTTGGTCACGGCGGGTGAGAAGAACCCTTGCAGGTAAGAACCTGGAGGGATTCTTGACAGACGAGAAGACAGAGCCGGAAGAGGGCTCGACAGGACGCGACGAGTGGAAATCCACTCATATGGTGATTTATATCTGGCTTCTCAACTCCTTAGTCCAGTCTATTGCTTCCACAGTAGATGGCATTGAGATGGTGAAAGACGTATGGGAGAAATTGAGAAGAACCTATGATGGCATAGGTAACAATCTACGGATCTTCCAGATAAAAGGGGAGATCGACGACACCGTACAAGGCGAGAAGATGGTGCAGGAGTACGCTACGGAGTTGGAACGCCTCTGGCTGGATTATGATCACCATTCCAAACGGGCAAGCTGCGGGGACCCAAAGTGCAAGGAGAGACAGGTGTGTCTGCAGGAGAGGACGATGAAATTCCTTAAGGGACTGACTGCAGCATTCACACAGAGAACAGCCTTACTCCTCGCCCAGCCAGCGATCCCTAGTCTCGAGGAGGCTATCTCAGCCATGATTCAGGAGGAGACGCGGATCAGATTACAGACAGGGACAGGCGCATCATCGACAGGTGCTTTACCCGAAGTGAAGTCAGCACTAGCAGCTACCGGTTCGGGGGATACAGGATCCAAGGGAGAGCTCTGGCAACAGAATCGGCAGTGCTACAACTGTGGGGAGATGGGCCACCATCGATATGCTTGTACCAAACCACCTAAGGAGGGAGACTCAGGTGGTGGACGTGGACGAGGATATGCTGGACGTGGACGTGGTCGAGGAGGCCGACGAGGCGGTCGAGGAGGCTATCGGGCAAACCTGCTGGTGGCAGATGGGAATGGAGGAGCTGGCGGCGCCTTTACTGAGGAGGATCAGGCGCTACTGGATCTGCTGGAGAGAAAGCAAAAAGCGTCAATCGAAGGAGACAGGAGGAGCGTAGCAGAGGAGGCATCCACTCCATTCTTCAACGCCGCTATGTATGCCCATCCATCAGAAGGTACTGACGAGTCTCACGCTCTTGCATCTATGTCTTCCCTTAAAATGTCAGACTGGATTATCGACTCAGGAGCATCTCGGCATGTGACCGAAAATGCTAGTAAGTTTTCCTCGTACACTCACCTAGCATCGACAGACACCATTCAGACTGCGGATGGTACTTTCCAACCAGTGGTCGGTAAGGGTACTGTTAATTGTACGGGTTCAGTAAGGTTATCCAATGTTTTGCATGCTCCATCCTTCCCAGTCAGTCTCTTGTCTATTAGTTCTATAATTCTCCAACTAAAATGCATTGTTTCTTTTGATATTCCTAAGGTGATCTTCCAGGAGAAAGGGACGGGACGAAGACTTGGGACTGGCACTTGGCATGATGGACTGTGGTACCTAGATCAAGACGGACTGGACTCAGCATTGGTGTCTATGGCAGAGAAGGCTGGAATGGAGGAGCTGCAGCAGAAGACTGAAGACACTTTGATACTTCATCATAGGAGGATGGGGCATTCTTCCTTTGATACTCTAAATAAGTTGTATCCAGATATGTATGCAAAATCAAATAAAAGGAAATTAGTATGTGATGCATGTGAGTTAGGAAAACTTACTAGGAGTTCATATGTTGGAAATGGTCATAAGAGTTCTTCAGTCTTTGAGGTAGTTCATTCTGATGTTTGGGGCCCATGTGCTACTAACACTATGAATGGGTATAAGTATTTTGTTTCGTTTATCGATTGTGCATCTCGTGTCACCTGGCTGTATTTGATGAAGAACAAAAGTGATGTATTTGCTTGTTTTCGGGACTTTCATAAATATGTCCAGACTCAGTATAATGCAGTGGTGAAGATACTGAGATCTGACAATGGGACGGAGTATACCAATAGGACACTTGCAGAGTACTTGTCAGCACATGGAATACAGCATCAGACCTCTTGTGCATATACACCAGCACAAAATGGAGTAGCAGAAAGGAAGAACCGACATCTTCTGGAGACCGCAAGAAGTATGATGATCGACATGAATGTCCCACAACACCTATGGGGATATGCGGTGTTGACAGCAGCTCAACTTATAAACAGGATGCCTTCAAAAGTCCTGGGATGGAAGTCTCCATGTGAAGTATTACAAGGTAATAATAGTGGAATACTTCCACTAAAGGTGTTTGGATGTGTGTGTTTTGTGAAGGACAACAGACCATTCGTTGGAAAACTTGACCCTAGAGCAGTCAAGTGCATCTTCGTGGGCTACTCAGCAACTCAGAAGGGGTATGTATGCTGGAGTCCAGTAGAGAAGAAGAAATTTGTTAGTATGGACGTCCACTTCCGGGAGCATGAGCCATATTACCGCCAGGATGGAACTTCGTATAACACGCCTCATACTACAAGTATAAGGCGAGAGGGGGAGATAGAGAACTTGGAGAACCTGGTGGTAACCGATTTAGAAGTTTGGCATAGAGACACGGTTGAGGAGGAACATGAAGGTGAAGCGGAACAGAGGGAGGAGACGAGAAGTGTTACACCTACGGCTCAGGGGGAGTTACTGACCTACAACAGGAGAAACAACAAGCAGACTACAGGACCAGTACCTACAGTGTCAGTGCCAAGTCCCTTGCCTGCGCCTGTCCCAACTCCTGAGACACCTATACCACCATCCTCCTCATCTACACCACCATCCTCCTCATCTACACCACCACCCTCCTCAGGTGATATCGTTCCTCCCATACCACTACCTACACGAAGGACTACTCGCAGCAATGCGGGAAATCCTCCGGACAGATATGGTTGGGATCTTGCTAAGTTTGTTTCTTATGATCATATATCTTCTTCTCATGGAGCATTTATAGCATCTTTGGATAGTATTACTGTACCTAACAATTGGCAGGTTGCCAAGAACGATCCAAAGTGGAAAGCGGCAATGCACGAGGAGTTGGGAGCTCTTGAGAAGAACCACACTTGGGAGCTGGTGAGACTGCCAGAAGGGAAAAGAGCAGTTGGTTGTAAATGGGTTTTTACTGTGAAACAGAACCCAGATGGACAGGTTGAGCGCTATAAAGCTCGACTGGTGGCAAAAGGATACAGTCAGACGTACGGCATCGACTATGACGAGACCTTTGCACCAGTGGCGAAGATGAGCACTGTCAGGACCTTGATCTCCCTGGCAGCCAATGGAGGGTGGAAGCTACACCAACTGGATGTGAAGAATGCATTTCTTCATGGAGATCTAGTAGAGGAGGTGTACATGGAGATACCACCAGGATTCGGCACAAAACAGACAGAAGGCAAGGTCTGCAGACTGAAGAAGTCTCTCTATGGACTGAAGCAGTCTCCTCGGGCATGGTTTGACAGGTTCAGGAGAGCAATGATAGGGATGGGATATCAGCAGATCAATGCTGATCACACTGTCTTCTTCAGACGGAGTGGAGGCCATATCACCATGCTTGCAGTATATGTAGATGATATGATTATCACAGGCAATGATGAGCAGGAGATCGCCCAACTCAAAGTAAAACTTGGCAAGGAGTTCGAGGTGAAAGATCTTGGCCCCCTTCGATACTTCCTTGGGATTGAGATTGCTCGAGATAATGAGGGAATCGTTCTTTCTCAAAGGAAGTACGCACTGGACCTGCTTACGGAAACAGGGATGATGGGATGTAAACCAGCTACGACACCGATAGACCAGAAGTTTAAACTGGATGCTGAAGCTGGAGAACCAGTTGACCGGGATAGATATCAGAGATTGGTGGGCAAGTTAATCTACTTAAGCCACACTCGACCTGATATCAGCTTTGCGGTAAGTGTAGTAAGCCGCTACATGCATGACCCCCGGAAGGGTCACATGGACGCAGTGTACCAGATTCTGAGGTACTTGAAGGGAGCCCCCGGGAAGGGACTGATCTTTAGAAGAAATAATCATGTAGGCATTGAGGGCTATTGTGATTCTGACTGGGCTAGCTGTGCTGACGACAGGAGATCCACATCGGGATACTGCATATTTGTAGGAGGCAACTTGGTCTCTTGGAGGAGTAAGAAGCAGTCAGTAGTGGCCAGATCAACAGCTGAAGCAGAGTATAGAGCGATGGCCTTGGGAGTCACAGAACTATTGTGGTTGAAGAATATGCTGACGGAGCTAAAGCTGGACCAGGGAACAAAGATGAAGCTATGGTGTGACAACCAGTCAGCTATTAATATTGCCAACAATCCAGTGCAGCATGACAGGACCAAACATATTGAGATTGACAGATTCTTCATCAAAGAGAAACTGGATAAAGGAGAACTAGAGCTGGGCTATGTTCCAACCAAAGATCAGGTAGCAGACGGACTGACAAAGGGGCTTAGTTCTATCAACATGATGAGAGGATGTGACAAGATGGGCTTAGTGAATATCTTTCGCCCATCTTGAGGGGGTGTGTTGATATATATATATAGTGTTATTGGACTTTAGTCCCACATTGGCTAGAATGATAGGAGAGGAGGCTAGCCTCTCCTATATATATGTTGTTACTCCATTCAATAAAATCACTTCAAGTCTCAACACATATTCTATATTGTAGATAATATGGTGTGTGTTGTCACACAGAAGATCTTATTATCAGTTCCCTATGGAGTATATAAATAGTTCACAACCTAGATGGACTTGGACAATCTATTGGAAAGGTTGTAGTGTAATCTGGTATTAGTCTATCTTGACTATAGGTTTACACTAGTACACTTTGTGTGTATTGAACAGGACCACTTGAGGTTGTTCTCTTTGTACTGACTACATAAGTGAACAAACACCTCTGTTATTATGGATGCTTGTGCTCTTAATCCGGATATAATAACAGACATGTATATGCAATGTGCATTACTTTGACTCATAAAAGAGTGAGATTCATTATGAGTCAACAACCTCTATGAATTAGGTAATAACATTGTATGTAAGATGGGTTGTTGATTATAAATGGAATCCATGTCCCGATACATCGGGTTGATGATGTCCCCTTAAGGAGCTCATAAAGATTGTCATGTAAATCCTGCAGGTGGATTATATCCACAGCATGACAAATAAAGTTGAGCGGTACTACTTAAGGATAAAAGATGTCGAATCAATATAGTTGTCAGTAACTTAATTTAATCGACGGACATTCGATATCTTAACATGGGGAGCCAAACGAGCATATAATAAAAGGAGCCCACAAACATAATTTGGGATTAGGGAGGTAGTGCAACAATAGCTCATTAGTGGACCGAGCTATTGTTAATTGGCCTGGATTGTGTGTTCGGGCTGAACACGGAATATCCAGATCCGTTAGGAGGTCTAACCATAATTTCTCCTCATGGTCCATGTCGTAGCCTATATATAATATCCTCTATTCTCTGGCCACCAAATGATTGATCAAAAATCTGAACCTTTCTCTAAATCAGGATTCATGTAAGGAGAGAAAGAGAGGGCTGCCAAGGAGAAGAAAAGGTTGGAAGATTGTCGCCCACACGACGTCCAACTCGAGGAAGAAATACGTGCAGAAGATCTTGGGATCGTCCGTTCGAGATTGTCAGAAACTACTTGTCTTCTTCCCACCGCAGGTATAATTCGTGAACCCTATGTTCCGCCTATGAAGGGTTAGAGCACGTATTAAATCTGTTTAACTTTCTATCGATCAATATGCACACCGAAGTAAGGGTCCTGAAAATCCTCAGTTCCATCAATTGGTATCAGAGCCACTTTGGATCTGCGTATTAATTGGCACGTCCATATTGTCCAATAAAATCTGTGCTGTGTAATAGTCGGTAGATGTAGATCTGTTCTAACTCGATTTTGTAGGCATCTTAGATCCAACTATTATGGTCCAATGCATATTTTTGATTGTGTTGTTTAAACCACGGACATGTCGTGGATGTTGTTGTTGTTGTTGATGTAATTAAAATCACGAGGGTTGATCGTACTTATTATTTTAATTTTTTAATCTAGATTATGTGTGAACTCGTTCGGGAGGCATAGGATTGATGTAATTTTAATTATTTTTGATCAATCGTGATGGCGGTGGTGGCTGTTTTTGACGCCGGACGAGATGATGGTCGAACCCCGAATAGATCTCCGCAGTGCCAGATTTTGGATTCGAATAGTTGAGGACGGAGCAGGAAAGATGACCATAATAGTTGGATATTTTTTTCTTATTTGTTGTCATTTTGCTTTTTCTGATTATGCATGTTTATTATTGTGTGGATGTTTTTTTTGAAAAACTAAGCCTACATTAATAATGGACAACATGGACATAATATCAACTAGTAGAAAAACCCTCATTGTTAAATAACTAAGTTGGAGAGGATATTTGTCTAGTATAAATCCTATGGTCTCCATTACTGATTTTTAGGTGATATAATTATACTTGCGCGTTGGCTTTAGTGCCTTCCTCCATATCGGATAAGTATAATTATGGATCACCAGTACAAACTTCCTTAGGGATAATTGTAAAAAGTTACCTAGTATGTGTTCACTTCTCCATCTGAAGGAACTCATTACAAGGTAATGGACTTAGTATTAAGTAATGGTATACATTTAGATACAAATAATGGTATCCTCCCTATCGGAGTCACTGTTATAATTTATATGACCAGAGCAAGGCCAACATATTAATTTTATTTGTCAAAAAGTTATGTTGACATGATAGTAAAATTAATAGGTAGTACCTACTTGAACAAAGTTGAATTTGTATACGTCCACACTATCGTGGCATGCTAAATTCATGATGTTCAAGGTGTTGGTAAATTTCTATTTAATTAATTCAAAAAGTTTTTGTCCTACATAATTTTTATTTATGTGATTATTAGGATTTCAAAAATGTGTTCTTTCAGTCCACCTATGGTGATTCTTAAAGAAAACAAACTTACTGGACCTAATTATATTGACTGGAAACGTAATCTGGACATTGTCTTGACTGCTGAGGAGTACAAATATGTACTTGTTGAGGAATGCCCACCTAAGCTTGATGTTAACTATGATGAAGAGGTCAAAGAGGCTTATAAGAAGTGGAAAAAGGCAAATGAGATGGCACGGTGTTACATTCTGGCATCTATGTCAAATGTACTGCAACATCAGCATCAGGCCATGGCCATGACTTATGACATGATGTATAACCTCAAGGAACACTTCGGACATCAGAGTAGAGCAACTAGGCAATTTGCTATGAAGTGTTTGATGAATACAAAAATGGCTGAGGGTACACTAGTAAGGGATCATGTTCTCAAGATGATGGGTCATCTGAATGAGATGGAGATCCTTGGAGCTGAAATCGATGGGGACTCTGTCACCCTCGAAATCTGTGTTACGTATTTTCGTATACGTGTACATATTTCGGGTCCGTATTTTTATTAGTCATGGTTAGCTAGTCATGATTTTATTTTTAGCATGTTGCATTGGCATGGTTATTTTGGCATTTCATTGGTTATGGCTTAGCTTGGTTCGGTTTAGCTTGGTTTGGTTTGCTTTTGGGTTTATCATGAACCAAAAGAAAACCCATACCTACTACCACCATCATCCTTTAAAACCCAACCCCCTTTCTCTCTCATCTTTACTCTTCATTTATGTTTTCATCTTGTTCCTCTTAACTTCTCCACCTACCAAGAGAAGCTTAGGAAAGTGCAACTTGCTTCATGGAGAAACTCCATTTTGTTATTCTATTGTCTTTCTCGCGAGATTCTAAGATACTTTAGAACTTGGCATTTTTTATTTTGATGGATATTTTCTTGTAGATCTAAGTTTATATTATTTTCGATTTTTTTGAGTTTTGATCTATTAAACTTCATTATTTTCATATTTTGATTGTTCCATGTTGTAGAGAATTCAATTTTACCCAAAATAGACCTTTAAAAAGTTGAATTTCGACTTGTTTTGAGGAAGTTATGGCCAAAAGCATTTTTGGACATTTTCTAGTTCATCTGTACTGATTTTGGCAGGGACGATGAATAGTGCCGCATGAATAGTGCTGCAGCCGCATGAGATGAATAGTGTTGCAGCCGCAGGAATGAATAGTGCCGTATGAATAGTGCCACAGCCGTATGAGATAAATAGTGTCGCAGCCGCATGAGATGAATAGTACCGCAGTCGCAGGAATGAATAGTGCCGCAGCCGCATAAGATGAATAGTGCCGCAACCGCAGAAATGAATAGTGCCGCAGCCGCATGACATGAATAGTGCCGCAGCCGCATGACATGAATAGTATCGCAGCCGTATGAATGAATAGTGTCGCAGCCGCATGAGATAAATAGTGCCGCAGCCGCATGAGATGAATAGTATCGCATGAATAGTGCCGTAGCCGTATGAGATGAATAGTGCCGCAGCCGCATGAGCATGAATAGTTCCGCATGGATGAATAGTGCCGCAGAATGCCGCATAGGGCCTATTTTGGCAGTTTTTGGCTGTTTTAAGTCCTATTTGGCTGAATTATGGCCAGAATTTCTCACAACTTCCAACATGAAAGTTGTTGATCTTTTCCTTGGCTTCAAGAATATGTTATTAGCTATTTTATGCAAGTTTCTCTCATTTATGATAATGTAAGAATAGAACTCGATAGTGGCCCGCTGTGGCGCACTCTTGACAAGTAAATTGACATGATATATCTCGATATGCTGTTACGACAGCTAGTCTGACATGGCAAGTATGAAAGATTTGGACACCGTGGGCGATTGTGTTTGTACAAATAAACTGGTACTGTCTTGCATCATGTCTAGGATGGGGATCCCTGAGTACCACGGTCATGAGTACCTACTGAATTCAACTAAGGCTAATAAGTAGAATAATCCAGTAGTCATGAAGAGATTTCCCAGCTATAGGCAATCCCATTATCTGGGCGCTCAAGTGGACTTGTAGCCTACCGACGAGTAGGGCACATTTCCAGCACACAGTCACGTGTTGCATTCTTCATAAACGGACATTCGACCTGGATAACCGGATGGTCTGTAGGGCTTGTGGCTGTTGGGAGAATCTCATTGCATCTTGCTAGTAACTAGGCCTGTGATAACCCTACTTAGTTAAAAGTATCAAGCCGTACACTTGATTGGTCGTGATTGATTGGATGGAGCTTATTCCAGCTTAGTCTTATCCTAATCCCATGCAAGATTGTGACATGACATGATTATTGATGCTTGCCTTAGCAATAAAGATCAGGGGTCCAGTTCTGTTCAGGCGAAGGGTTACAATCCCGGTCCTTGTTTGGTTTAAGGGTTGTAACCTGGCTCCCGGAGCAGTTCTGTGTCATCTCTTCGTTTATTGTCTTATTTCTACCCCATACCATGTTCGTCATGTTTTACATTATCTTAATACCATGATTATTTATGCTGGCCTTAGCAATAAAGATCAGGGGTCCAGTTCTGTTCAGGCGAAGGGTTACAACCCCGGTCCTTTTTTGGTTTAAGGGTTGTAACCTGGCTCCCAGAGCAGTTTTGTGTCCTCTCTTCGTTTATTGTCTTCACTGTACCAATAGTATTTAAGACGGGTTTCTATTCAGGTGAAGGGCTGCAACCCCGGTCCGTGTTTGGTTTAAGGGTTGTGACCTGGCTACTTGAATGGTTTCTTCGTACTCAGTTTACTGTTGTTATTTCTATTATTATCAGTTCTTATTTATTTATTATCTTTAATATTCTATTATGATATGCTGGTTTTAGTTCCTAAGTGAAGCCTCCTTTGTGGCACTTGCTCTTTCTGGGGTCTGACCCAGCTGGTTTTGTGTTGCCAGATATCGGAGCAGCACCAGAGGATCCACCTGTCTTTCAGCCAGATGGTGACCACCAGGCGTAACATGATTGATAGATCCTAGAGTTGATCAGATCCTAAGGCGTATTGTACCTTTATTTACTATCTGTCTACGAGCTGTAACATGATTGACAGATCCTAGGGTTGATCATGTATGACTAAACTCTTGCTAGTCCTGACATTTTGTAACGACTAGCTTCATAATCATCCAATATGTAATGTATGGGACGTCTTGCTATTATATATTTGGTGCTCTGACATCTTATAACTATTATTGCTTGCTTGAGATTGAGACAATAGGCTTGTTCATGACCATAGGAGACTGTTGGCTTGTAGTTAAACCCTCATGTATCTAGACAGCCATGACCATATAGCAAGGTGGGTTGTACTTCAATATACGTAGCTGGCTATGTACGCCCCGCTCTCCAGTATTCTGGTTCTGGGGCGTTACATGGTTTTAGTGGTGGCCCATGCAGGTCTTGTAAATCAAGATATGTGAGGGTTTACTGAATAGATGTCTAAATCAGTATTCGCCCTTGATCTCTGCTCGTATCTTCAAATCCCTGAGAATCTTGACCTTATCACATGCTTGTATCGTTGTTCTATCCTGGTCCTTCCTTATTGTTCCCTATGTCGTCTTCTTCAGCGGCATTGTTCCTGGACCTGCCGATCAGCAAGGCAGAGTACCTCCCGTGGACCAGCCGTAACCTGGAGATCAAGCCCAGCATTCATGAGTAGCCTCCAGAGTCGTACCTACCGGAGGAGAACCACCAATTCAGCCCGTCCAGCCTGCAGAGCCTGTTGATGGCACTTTGGTGGGTCTCATCAGGTCCCTATTAGCTTCCCAGGATCGTCGCGGAGATGCCTTATACCAGACGGTAGCAGATGCTTTGACCAGAGGAGGTCATCAGGGTAATAGAACGGCCAACAGCTTCAAGCGCTTGAAGCCTCCCTTCTTCGACGGCAGTAAAGATGCGATCGCTGCAGATACATGGCTTCAGGAAACAGAGGTGATTCTAGAAGCAGCCAGGACTCCAGAGAACGAGAAGGTGGCCGTTGTGCACCTGCAGTTATTGGATCTTGCCCGCAGCTGGTGGATGACGCAGGCCGTTGGATTAGTGGCCCCTATTGCCTGGGCAGTATTCAGGGAAAGATTCCAGACCAAGTACTTCGATGTTGTAGCTCGGTACGATCTACAGACGAGGTTCACCAATCTGAAGCAGATGGACAGGATGGTCGATGGATATGCGGTCGAGTTCTCCAGGCTTAGTCGGTTTGCTTCCACCTTGGTGGCGACCGAGTTCGATAGAGCCCAGCGGTTCCAGCAGGGGCTCCACCTAGAGATTTTATTGGCGGTGGAGCAGTTTGAGCATCAGACTTTTGATGTAGTATTGAGAGCAGCCCGGAGACATGAGTATACCTTCCAGAGGATCGTGGATAGGACCAGAGGTCGGAAGCGATCTCAAGGGCAGATAAATCAGTCATCAGTACCAGTCCCAGTTGCCAGGGCTTTGACCATTAGAGCTCCGAGGTGGGCGGCCTCAGTGACGTCGGTTCAGCATTCCACCCCGACGCATCCTCAGCAGCAGAAGCAGAAGCAGTCTTCCGCAGTGGGATGTTCACACTGCGGGAAGCCAGGGCATGTGGTATCAGAGTATCGCAGAGCACAGGGTTTGTGCTTGGTTTGTGGTACCCCGAACCACAGGGTTGGGAACTGCCCGAACAGGGGGAGTTCATCGGCCTTCTCTAGTCCTTCAGTTAGAGGACCAGTACCAGTCCAGCAGCAGCAGCTGCAGTACCCGTTCTCGAGGCCATTGCCGACGCAGGCCCAGGCATTCCAGCAGCAAAGATCGCAGCAGTATGCCCAAGCCCAAGCCCTGATCCAGAGTAGGCAGAGGAATTTTTAGCAGAGGGGACCCGCACCCAGAGGACATGGTCAAGTGCTAGCCTTGACCATGGAAGAAGAAGGATTAGCACCAGGAGAGGTAGTGGCAGGTACTATTCTCGTCAACACCTTTCCAGCTTCAGTATTATTTGATTCTGGTGCCTCGCATTCATTTATGTCTGTACGATTCGCGATACGGATAGGATTGGAGCCCGAGTCATTATCAGTAAGGCTCAATATACTTACTGGTAACGGACTTCTGGGAGTAGATAGAGTGTTTTTCTCGTATCGGATCGTAGTTAGCGGTAGAGAATTTCCCGGTAGATTGATAGAGTTCTCGATGGCCGATTATGATGTGGTCTTAGGGATGGATTGGTTGAGGGACCAGTATGCTAGGATAGACTGCCACATTGGCAGGGTTATTTTTAGCATTCCAGGCGAGCCGGAGTTTTTCTTCTCCCGAGGCGAAGTTGAACCTTCCCCTCCCGTATTGCGAATGGCAGTAGCAGCAGTGCAGTTACCTCGGATAGTCGAAGAGTTTCTAGATATTTTTCCAGAAGAGCTTCCAGGGATGTCCCAAGAGAGAGAGATAAAGTTCACCATCGACTTGATTACCGGAACAGCTCCAGTGTTAGAGAGAGTCTACAGGATGGCACCGTCAGAGCTAGAGATATTGTACAAGATGATTGAAGAACTCAGAACCAAGGGATTCATTCGTGCTAGTGGATCACCTTGGGGAGCCCCGATGCTTTTTGTGAAAAAGAAGGATGGTACGTCTAGATTATGTATAGATTATCGTATCTTGAACTCAGTGACAATCAAGAACAGATACCCTCTCCCGAAGATAGATGACTTGTTTGATCAACTCAAGGGGGCAGTAGTATTCTCGAAGATCGACTTGCGATCGAGATACCATCAGATCAGAGTCAGAGAGCAGGACATCCTGAAGACAGCTTTTAGATCGAGATATGGACATTGGGAGTTCCTTGTGATGCCATTTAGAGCAACCAATGCGCCGACAGTATTCATGGACCTCATGAATCGTATCTTTATGCCTTATTTGGATCAGTTCGTGATTGTGTTCCTAGATGACATCCTAGTCTACAGCAAGAGTGAGGCGGAGCATGAACAACATCTCCGTGTGGTTCTTCAGATTCTCAGAGAGCACCAATTGTATGCCAAGTTCAGTAAATGCGTGTTCTGGCTCGATCGCATTTCGTACTTGGATCATATCATCACCCGAGGAGGAGTTGAAGTAGATCCCCAGAAGATCGTATCCATTGAAACGTGGTCGATACCTAGCACAGTGGCAAAAATTCACAGTTTTCTTGGCTTGGCCGGCTACTATCGGCAATTTATTTCAGACTTTGCTCGAATTTCAGTGCCATTGACCCAGTTAACCCGCAAGGATGTGCAGTTTGCTTGGACAGCAGAGTGACAGGATTCTTTTGAGAGGTTGAAGCGAGGCTTGATGACGGCTCCTATTCTTACGCTTCTAGATGGAACCGGAGGATTCTTAGTGTATTGTGATACTTCGGGCAGAGGTTTAGGATGTGTTCTGATGCAATATGGGAAGGTAATAGCTTATGCGTCACGACAACTTCGTGATCATGAGAGAAATTACCCAACCCATGACTTGGAGCTGGCAGCAGTAGTGTTTGCACTTAAACTTTGGAGGCACTACTTGTATAGAGATAGGGTGGGGATTTTCACCGACCATAAGAGTCTGAAGTATGCGTTCACCCAGAAGGATCTCAACATGCGTCAGAGGAGATGGCTAGAGCTGCTTGTGGATTATGACATCAACTTGCAGTATCATCCTGGGAAGGCCAACGTTGTTGCAGATGTATTGAGCAGGAGAGCTGGAGTTTATTTTCTTACAGCGCAGCCGGAGTTATTAGCCGATTTTGAGAAGATAGGAATAGAATTTGTCCTTCCTACCAATGTGGCATTGATGGCCAGCATGCAGGTTCAGTCCAGCATAGTCGAGAGGATCCATATGGCACAGTCGGCAGATTCCAAGCTTCAGCGGCTCAGAGCAGAGTATGAGGTAGGACGAAGACCAAAATTATGCATTCATGAAGACGGTACACTTCGACATGGTAAGCGTCTTTGTGTACCCAGTGGAGATATCAGACATAAGATCATGGCAGAGGCCCACAGTTCGCAGTATTCCATTCATCCCGGTAGCACGAAGATGTACCATAATATCTGCCAGCACTTTTAGTGGAATGGCATGAAGAGGAAGATAGCCCGGTTTGTCTCTCGTTGTTTAGTCTGCCAACAAGTTAAGGCTGAACATCAAAGACCAGCTAGACTACTTCAACCATTGCAAATTCCAGAGTGGAAATGGGAGCATATAACCATGGATTTTGTGACTGGATTGCCTAGAACCCCGACTGGCAGAGACGCTATTTGGTTTGTCATAGACAGGCTCACGAAGGTGGCTCACTTACTTCCGTTCAGAGTTGGTCAGTCGACGGCTCAACTAGTGGAGATGTATCTCCGACAGATTGTCAGATTACACGGTGTACCATTCAGTATCACCTAGGACAGAGATTCTAGATTTACGTTGCACTTTTGGCGTAGCCTGCAAGAGAGTTTGGGGACTCGCCTCCAGTTCAGCTCAGCGTATCATCCACAGACAGATGGTCAGTCAGAACGTACCATACAAACCTTGGAAGACATGTTGAGATCTTGTACACTCAACTTCGGTGGTTCGTAGGAAGATCATCTGTACCTGGTAGAGTTCTCGTACAACAACAGTTTCTAAGCTAGTATCCAGATGGCACCGTTCGAGGTACTGTATGGTAGGAAGTGCCGATTCCCGCTAGCATAGGACGATGTCGGAGAGAGGCAGATACTCGGACCAGAAATGATTGCTCAGACCGTTGAGGTGGTCAGGAGAGTCAAAGATCATCTTCGAGTTGCCTAAGATCGCCAGCGTCATTGGGCCGATTCTCATCGGCACCCTCTTGAGTTTTCTGTCGGCGACCATGTATTCCTGAGGATTTTGCCTAACCGTGGCGTCATTCGTTTCGACATGCACAGAAAGCTTAGTCCTAGGTATATAGGGCCATTTGACATTTTGGAGCGAGTAGGAGATGTATCCTATCGTCTCGCTCTTCCACCATTGCTACGTGAGGTATATGACGTATTCCATGTATCCCAACTGCGACGGTATATCCCGGACCCGAGCCACATCCTGGATCATTCAGAATTGGTTGTTGGTACCAACCTTTCGTATGAGGAGAGGCCCGTGTCTATATAGGACAGAAGAGAGAAGACACTCAAGAACAAGACTATCAAGTTAGTCCGAGTTGCTTGGGGTCATCACTCTTTGGGTGAGTCAACGTGGGAGCGTGAGGATGATATCCGATCGGGATATCCCGACCTGTTTGACTCGTGAGGTATAATATCTTTCTTTTGCCTTACACTTCGAATCCTTACCTGCATATTTGATTGCTTGATTGATTGCTTAGCTGTAGATTGCATCTGATAGTGTAACTTGTTCCGACACCTCAAGCCTTTTTAATTAAATTCTAAGGATGGAATTCTTTTAAGGTGGGTAGAGTTGTCACCCTCGAAATCCGTGTTACGTATTTTCGTATACGTGTACATATTTCGGGTCCATATTTTTATTAGTCATGGTTAGCTAGTCATGATTTTATTTTTAGCATGTTGCATTGGCATAGTTATTTTGGCATTTCATTGGTTATGGCTTAGCTTGGTTCGGTTTAGCTTGGTTTGGTTTGCTTTTGGGTTCATCATGAACTAAAAGAAAACCCCTACCTACTACCACCATCATCATTTAAAACCCAACCCCCTTTCTCTCTCATCTTTACTCTTCATTTATTTCTTCATCTTCTTCCTCTTAACTTCTCCACCTACCAAGAGAAGCTTAGGCAAGTGTAACTTGCTTCATGGAGAAACTCCATTTTGTTGTTCTATTGTCTTCCTCGCGAGATTCTAAGATACTTTAGAACTTGGCATTTTTCATTTTGATGGATATTTTCTTATAGATCTAAGTTTATATTATTTTTGATTTTCTTGGGTTTTGATCTATTAAACTTCATTATTTCCATGTTTTGATTGTTTCATGTTGTAGAGAATTCGATTTTACCCAAAATAGACCTTTAAAAAGTTGGATTTTGACTTATTTTGAGGAAGTTATGGCCAAAAGCATTTTTGGCCATTTTTTAGTTCATCTGTCCTGATTTTGGCAGGGACGATGAATAGTGCCGCAGCCGCAGGAATGAATAGTACCGCAGCTGCAGGAATGAATAGTGTCGCATGAATAGTGCCATAGCCGCATGAGATAAATAGTGTTGCAGCCGCATGAGATGAATAGTACCGCAGCCGCTAGAATGAATAGTGTCACAGCCGCATGAGATGAATAGTACCGCAGCCGCAGGAATGAATAGTGCCGCATGAATAGTGCTACAGCCGCATGAAATGAATAGTGCCGCAGCCGCATGAGATAAATAGTATCGCAGCCGCAGGAATGAATAGTGCCGCATGAATAGTACCGCAGCCGTATGAGATGAATAGTATCACAGCCGCAGGAATGAATAGTGCTGCATGAATAGTGCCGTAGCCGCATGAGATGAATAGTGCCACAGCCGCATGAGATAAATAGTGTCACAGCCGTATGAGATGAATAGTGTCGTAGCTGCATGAGCATGAATAGTTCCGCATGGATGAATAGTACCGCAGAATGTCGCATAGGGCCTATTTTGGTTGTTTTTGGCTATTTTAAGTCCTATTTGGCTGAATTGTGGCCAGAATTTCTCCCAACTTCCAACATAAAAGTTGCAGATCTTTTTCTTAGCTTCAAGAATATGTTATTAGCTATTTTATGCAAGTTTCTCTCATTCATGATAATGTAAGAATAGAACTCGATAGTGGCCCGCTGTGGCGCACTCTTGACAAGTAAATTGATATGATGTATCTCGATATGCTGTTACGACAGCTAGCCTGACATGGCAAGTATGAAAGATCTGGACATCGTGGGCGATTGTGTTTGTATAAATAAACTGGTACTGTCTTGCATCATGTCTAGGATGGGGATCCCTGAGTACTACGGTCAGGGGTACCTACTGAATTCAACTAAGGCTAATAAGTAGAATAATCCAGTAGTCATGAAGAGATTTTCCAGCTACAGGCAATCCCGTTATCTGGGCGCTCAAGTGGACTTGTAGCCTTCCGATGAGTAGGGCACATTTCCAGCACACAGTCACGTGTTGCATTCTTCATAAACGGACATTCGACCTGGATAACCGGATGGTCTACAGGGCTTATGGCTGTTGGGACAATCTCATTGCATCTTGCTAGTAACTAGGCCTGTGATAACCCTAGTTAGTTAAAAGTATCAAGCCGTACTCTTGATTGGCCGTGATTGATTGGATGGAGTTTATTCCAGCTTAGTCTTATCCTAATCCCGTGCAAGATTATGACATGACATGATTATTGATGCTTGCCTTAGCAATAAAGATCAGGGGTCCAGTTCTGTTCAGGCGAAGGGTTACAACCCCGGTCCTTATTTGGTTTAAGGGTTGTAACCTGGCTCCCGGAGCAGTTCTGTGTCATCTCTTCGTTTATTGTCTTATTTCAATCCTATGCCATGTTCGTCCTATTTTACCTTACCTTAATACCATGATTATTTATGCTGGCCTTAGCAATAAAGATCAGGGGTCCAGTTCTGTTCAGGCGAAGGGTTACAACCCCGGTCCTTGTTTGGTTTAAGGGTTGTAACCTGGCTTCCGGAGCAGTTCTGTGTCCTCTCTTCGTTTATTGTCTTCACTGTACCAATAGTATTTGAGACGGGTTTCTATTAAGGTGAAGGGCTGCAACCCCCGTCCTTGTTTGGTTTAAGGGTTATGACCTGACTACTTGAATGGTTTCTTCGTACTCAGTTTACTGTTGTTATCTCTATTATTATCAGTTCTTATTTATTTATTATCTTTAATATTCTATTGTGATATGCTGGTTTTAGTTCCTAAGTGATGCCTTCTTTGTGGCACTTGCTTTTCTGGGATCTGACCCAGCTAGTTTTGTGTGGCCAGATATCGGAGCAGCACCAGAGGATCCACCTGCCTTCCAGCCAGATGGTGACCACCAGGCGTAACCCTGGCAACGAGTGGGTTTCTTTTTGTCCTCCCACTTTATTGTAAAATTATTCTTTTGAGGCGTTTAGCCGACGAGCACGTGTTAGCTCGTATTGCACCTTTATTTACTGTCTGCCTATGGGCTGTAACATGATTGACAGATCCTAGGGTTGATCATGTATGACTAAACTCTTGCTAGTCCAGACATTTTGTAACGACTAGCTTCATGATCATCCAATATGTAATGTATGGGACGCCTTGCTATTATATATTTGGTGCTCTGACATCTTGTAACTATTATTGCTTGCTTGAGATTGAGACAATAGGCTTGTTCATGACCATAGGAGACTGTTGGCTTGTAATTAAACCCTCATTTATCTAGACAGCCGTGACCGTATAGCGAGGTGGGTTGCACTTCAATATACGTAGCTGGCTATGTACGCCCCCGCTCTCCAGTATTCTGGTTCTGGGGCGTTACAGACTCTCATGTCGATATCATTCTCGGGACTCTGTCTAAAAGTTTTGACAATTTTTGCCTTAATTACAACATGAACAAAAGGTTGTATAGTTCGGCAGAACTTACAAAAGAGCTACAGGATGCAAAATCTCTCTTTAGGCAGAGTGGTCATGTTTTTGTTTCTGAAAAGGCTTCTACTTCTAAGCCAAAAGGCGGTAAGAAGAAGAATAACATTCAGAAATAGGAAAACTCAAGGGCATGGGACCTCAAGGCCCGGTGAAAAAGTCGAAAGGCAAATGTTTCAAGTACAAAGGGTCAGGACATTGGAAGACTGATTGTCCACTTCTCAAACAAGAGAACAAAGATGGTATATCTCATTTACTAGTAGTTGAAACATGTTTAGCGGTGTTATCTACCAGCACCTGGTGTGTAGATATAGGAGCCACTAATCAAGTCTGTAATACATTGCAGGGGTTCCAGGAAACCAGACGGCTCAGTGATGGAGATATGCTTGTTCATGGGTGATGCTACAAAAGTAGCGGTCGTTGCATTAGGAGATGTTACTTTATCTTTTGGTAGAAATAAGTCTTTGACATTGAGAGATTGTCTTTATGCACCTTCACTTAGAAGGAATTTAGTTTCTGTTTCTATGTTAGTTAAGGATTGATATTCAGTTTATTTTAATGACAATATTGTTATTAGAAATAATAAACATTTTATCTGTTCTGGTGTATTGGTTGATAATCTGTATGACATTAATCCTATTTTGCCCACAATGCAACTTATAGAAATGAATAATATGTCATCTAACTTAAATAAGAGAAAAAAACCTTCTTGTATGAACCACACAATTCTTTGGCACTTGCGATTGGGGGCATATTAACCTAAGAAGGTTTCAAAGACTGGTTGAAGATGGATCTTTGAGTTCATTGGAAGTGGAGGCACTACCAGTCTGTGAATCCTGCTTCGAAGGTAAAATGACCAAAAGACCTTTTACGGCAAAGGGATATAGGGTCAAACATGTGTTGGAATTGGTTTATTCTGATTTGTGTGGACCAATGACTATCCAAGCTAGAGGTGGTTTTGAATATTTTGTCACATTTATTGACGATTATTCAAGGTATGGATACATTTATTTGATGCGCCGTAAGTCTGAGTGCTTTGAGAAATTCAAAGAGTACAAGGCTGAAATGGAGAAACGTCATAGAAAATGTATCAAGTCATTACGATCAGATCGTGGTGGTGAGTACCTCTTTGGAGAGTTTAGGAACTATTTATCAGAGGCTGGGATTACATTCCAATTGACTGCACCTGGAACGCCCTAGCAGAATGGTGTAGCCGAAAGAAGGAATAGAACTCTTATGGAGATGGTTAGATCAATGATGAGTTATTCGGATTTACCAGATTCATTTTGGGGATATGCCTTAGAGACTGCAGCTTATATTTTGAACTTGGTTCCTTCTAAGTCAGTACCTCTTACTCCCACAAAGCTGTGGATTGGGCGTAAGCCTAGTCTGAAACATGTTCGCATTTGGGGTAGTCCAGCACATGTGCTGAATGGAAAAGCAGATAAGTTGGAATCTCGTACAGAAGTACGCTTGTTTGTTGGCTATCCAAGAGGAACGATAAAGGAGGATTATTTTATAGTCCTAAGGATCAGAAGGTCATTGTTAGCACCAATGCCCGATTCTTAGAGAAAGACTATGTGATGAACCATAAACCCACATATAGAGTTGTTCTAGAAGAACTGAGAGGTGAGACACCAAGTACTTCAGTACCAACAGTACAAGAGAATGAACCACAAATAACTGCACAACATGTCACAAATGTTACACCACAACCGATAGTGCCTCGTCGTAGTGGGAGGGTTGTGATACAACCTGATAGATATTTATTCTTGGGAGAGTCGCCAGACTTCGTCCCTGAGGAACAAGATTATGATCCCTGTACCTACAATGAAGCACTCCAAGATAAAAATACAGCGTCTTGGCAAAAAGTAATGATATCTGAAATAGAATCTATGAATTCTAATCAAGTCTGGGAGCTTGTAGAACCACCCGTTGGTGTAAAAGCCATTGGATGCAAGTGGGTCTATAAGAGAAAAAAAGGATCAGACGGTAAGGTTGAAACCTTTAAAGCTCGGCTTGTAGCAAAAGGTTTTACTCAAAAAGAGGGTATCGATTATGAGGAAACCTTTTCTCCAGTAGTCATGCTTAAGTCTATCCGGATTCTTTTATCTATTACAGCTCATCTCGATTATAAGATTTGGCAAATGGATGTCAAGACAGCTTTCCTTAATATAAGTCTTGAGGAAGAAATCTATATGAAGCAACCAGACAGGTTCATTGAAAAGGGCCAAGAGCATCTTGTTTGTAAGCTCAAGAAGTTCATTTATGGACTTAAGCAAGCTTCCAGATCTTGGAACATATGTTTTGATCAGGTGATAAAATTCTATGGATTTGATCAATGTCAGGATGAATCATGTGTATACAGAAAGTGTGACGGAAACGTGGTGTTTCTAGTACTTTATGTGGATGACATCTTGCTCATTGGAAACAATGTGAAGGTGTTATCTGATGTAAGGGTATGGTTATCCAAACAGTTTGATATGAAAGACTTGGGAGAAGTAGGTCACATCCTTGGGATCAAAGTTCTACAACATCGCAAGAAAAGGATGTTGGGCTTATCCCAAGATTCCTATATCGATACTGTACTAACTCGTTTTAGTATGCAAAATTCTAAGAAAGGTTTATTACCTTTTAGACATAGAATTGCTCTATCAAAGGAGCAGTGTCCGAGGACACCTAAAGAGATAGAGAACATGGAAGCAGTTCCTTATGCTTTAGTAGTAGGAAGCTTAATGTATGCAATGATATGTACGAGACCAGACATCTGCTTTGCCGTAGGCATGGTCAGCAGATATCAGTCTAACCCAGGACAAGAGCACTGGACTGCCGTAAAGCATATTTTGAAGTACCTGAAAAGGACTAAAGAGTGTATGCTAGTTTACCAGGCAGATAGTTTAGTTCCCTTGGGGTATACAGACTCAGATTTTCAGTCAGAGAGGGATTCCAGAAAATCTATCTCAGGTTATGTGTTTACTTTGGGAGGTGGAGCCATTGTGTGAAGGAGTATCAAGCAAAAATGTATTACTGATTCCACCATGGAAGCCGAGTATGTGGTAGCCTCTGAGGCAGCCAAAGAAATGGTTTGGCTCAAAAACTTTCTGTTGGACTTGGATGTGGTACCTAGTTTGCCTAAGTCTATTACACTTTATTGTGATAATAGTTGTATAGTTGCAAACTCGAAGGAACCACGAGCCCATAAGACAGGTAAACACATTGAGCACAAGTACCACCTGATACAAGATTTCATAAAGAAAGGAAAAATTACTGTGATCAAGATAGCATCAGCCGACAACCTAGCTGATCCCTTTACAAAGAGCTTACCAGCTAAGGCTTTTGATAGTCATGTTGAGGGAATGTGAGTCAGATGTGTAGCAGCATGGCTTTAAGTATAAGTGGGAGATTTGTAACAGTATACTGAAAAGTAATACTTTGAATATAAGTGGGAGATTGTTAGAGTTATATACTAAAAGCATCACTTTTATACTAACCTTATTTCCTTAAATTTTGAATGAGAATCATATGGAAAAATGTTTGTATATTGTATTTGTTGCAAGTGTTAATACAAATGTCTGATATTCTATATTGTAAATAATATGGTGTGTGGTGTCACACAGAAGATCTTATTATCAGTTTCCTATAGAGTATATAATAGTTCACAACCTAGATGGACTTGGACAAGCTATTGGAAAGGTTGTAGTGTAACCTGGTATTAGTCTATCTTGACTATAGGTTTATACTAGTACACTTTGTGTGGATTGAACAGGACCACTTGAGGTTGTTCTCTTTGTACTGACTACATAAGTGAACAAACACCTCTGTTATTATGGATGCTAGTGCTCTTAATGCAGATATAATAATAGACATATATATGCAGTGTGCATTACTTTGACTCATGAAAGAGTGAGATTCATTATGGGTCATCAACCTCTATGAATTAGATAATAACATTGTATGTATGATGGGTTGTTGATTATAAATAGAATCCATGTCTTGATACATCGGATTGATGATGTCCCCTTAAGGAGCTCATAAGGATTGTCATGTAAACCCTGAAGGTGAATTATATCCACAGCATGACAAATAAAGTTGAGCGGTACTACTTAAGGATAAAAGATGTCGAATCAATATAGTTGTCAGTAACTTAATTTGATCGACGGACATTCGATATCTTAACATGGGGAGCCAAACGAGCATATAATAAATGGAGCCCACAAACATAATTTGGGATTAGAGAGGTAGTGCAACAATAGCTCATTAGTGGACCGAGCTATTGTTAATGGGCCTGGATTGTCTGTTCGGGCTGAACACGGGATATCCAGATCCGTTAGGAGGCCTAATTCTAATTTCTCCTCATGGTCCCTGCCGTAGCCTATATATATCCTCTATTCTCTGGCCGCCAAATGATTGATCAGAAATCTAAAGCTTTCTCTAAATTCATGATTCACGTAAGGAGGGAAAGAGAGGGCTGCCAAGGAGAAGAAAAGGTTGGGAGATTGTCGCCCACACAACGTCCAACTCGAGGAAGGAATATGTGCAGAAGATCTTGGGGTCATCCGCTCGAGATTGCCAGAAACTACTTGTCTTCTTTCCACCGCAGTTATAATTCGTGAACCCTAGTTTTCGCCTATTAAGGGTTAGAACACGCATTAAATCTGTTTAACTTTCTATCGATCAAAATGCACACCGAAGTAAGGGTCCTGGGAATCCCCAGTTCCATCAATAACTATTGTTCTTCTATGATACATAATTTTTATTTGGCTGCAATAAAACAAGTAATCACATTACTGTTGGGATACTTTACTGAATGTCTTCAGCATGTAGAAAGGAGAAATTGAGAGACAAAACAGCACACCGCGTCATTTTTGTTGTCGGTAGGGAAGAACCTGGTGGAGTCGTTGTTGACCAACGATGGAAGCAGATGGGGAGGGTCCCGGCGACGGTAGTTGGTCCGGTCATCTCCGGTGGCGTCGTTGACCGTGGAATCGCTTATGGAGGAATCGACCGATCGTTCCTCCTCCGGTGGTTGTGAAAAAACTTTCTTGGGGTAAGGTTAGGGTTTAGGACAGGTTAGGGTTTAGGATTTGGAAGGAGGAGGGATTTGGGGAAAGAATGAAGATGATGGATTAGGGTTTGGGAATGCGGAGGCTGAGGATGAGAATCTTTGGAGTTTCTCTTGCGGGATACGAGTATGAGAAGAGAGAGAAAGAGAGAGAGAGAGAGAGAGAGAGAGAGAGAGAGAGAAAGAGATGAGGGGGTTGTGTGTTTGTTTGAGTTGGATGATATTTTTAGGCTTTTTCTAAGGTCACCACATCTTTTGCTAGGGGATAACCCTTACTTGGGGGCAGCCCAAGAAGGTGGAACTTTTGCTTGGGGCTGCCTATAAGTTGCTAGGGGGCAGTCCAACCCCCAAAACCCACATTTTCATCTCATTTCTTCATTTTCTCTCTCTCTCTCTCTCTCTCTCTCTCTCTCTCTCTCTCTCTCTTCCAAAAGCTCTCCAAACCCTAAAACTATTCTCCACCACTCCTCTACCACTCCATTCCAAATTCTTCCACCACTCTCTCCTCTACCACTCCATTGCAAGAGATGAAATGCAAGTCGAAATAATCATCGAAGTCTAGGTATGTTCTTCCCTAATTTTCTCTACATTTTTCTATTTTTTTTCCAAATAAAAGAATCATTGTTAAATCTCCAAAAAGATTTGATAAATTAGGTTTAGAATTACTTTAGGGTTCATGAATGAATTTTTCGAACACGATAATTCGCACACATTACTTGAAACCCAAACCCTAGAACACGATACGACGTTCGGCTACTACAGTCGAGCAGCATTAGGACTGCCAGGGATGTGGCAGTCCTACTACAAAGTAGGACTGCCAGACTCCATGAAGTCCTACTATGAAAGAGGACTGTTAGGATTCTGGAAGTCCTACTTTATAGTAGGACTGCCACATCCCTGGCAGTCCTAATATAGCACTGGGGGTGACATTAGAAATTCTTAACATGATGTTTAATTGTTGTCTATTTTTGTTTCTACTATTTAATAACTGTATGTTGTCCTACAGTCCTCCGGCCGCTAACAAAAGAATACGTCCCACCGCGTCAAAGCGGAAGGAACGCGAGGGACGTCCTCTCGAGCGCCCGATTAGAATTTTTTAACCGGCGTCCCAAGCTCGGTCTCAGACGCAGCCACCGGCACCCCAAGCTCGGTCGAAGCTAGAGTGAGAACTGTGTCGCGATCGCCAATGATCTAAAGCGCATCGACGACGAGGTCGAGTTCCCCTTCATACATAATATGGAGTCTCATACAAAGGCCCGACATGATATGTAGTTGGATGTTCAAAATCATTTTGTATTTGGATGTAATTTGGATGTGGTTGTTGTTGTTTGAAAACTTGACTTGTGGATTTTAGGGTATTTTTTCGTATACTTCATTTTGGATAAATTGTCGGATATTTTTTGAAGGATATGTTGTTTGGAAACTTGATTTGTTGGATATTTTGTCGGATATGTTGTTATTTTTGATGTAAGTTGGATCTGATTATCGTAATTTGGATACGTAATAGTAGATATATTGTTATGTGGACATGTGTGTGTATAAAATCTCTTTGGATACCTAATTGAAACTCTCTGTGAGGAGAGTTTGCATTTTAAACTCTCCTCACAGAGAGTTAGTATCAGGACTGCCACCCACCAGGCAGTCCTACACTAATATAGGACTGCCAGGGTGGTGGCACTCCTATTTGAAACTCTATGTGAGGAGAGTTTCAAATACAAACTCTCCTCACAAAGAGTTAGTATCATGACTGCCACAACCCTGGCAGTCCTATTTAGATTTTTTGGGGTTTCCCCACCTTTTTGCAATATGGTACGGCACAAGAAGTTGCATCTCATGCCCAAGTATCATGATGGTAGTTGAGGGGTGAGTATGATCGTAACTGTTTGCACGAGGAATCGAGGAATTAGACCTAACCTTGATTCTTTTGATTTCTAAGACACCTTAATATTCCTTGATTCTTTTGGTTTCTATCCTTGGATCCTCACAAAGAGTTTCAATTAGGACTGCTACACCCCTGGCAGTCCTACACAAAAGTAGGGCTACCAGCACCCTCGCAGTCCTACTTTAGTGTAGGACTGCCAGGGGTGTGGCAGTCCTAATTGAAACTCCATGTGAGGAGAGTTTGTATTTAGAAATCTCCTAATAGAGAGTTTCAATTAGGACTGCTAGCACCCTGGCAGTCCTACACTAATGTAGCACTGCCAGGCTCCTGGCAGTCCTATTTGAAAATGTAGCAGCCGAACGGCCACAACGATTTGTCGTGTTCTAGGATTAGGGTTTCTAAAAATATGTGAGAATTATCATGTTCAAAAAAATTATCCATGAACCCTAAAGTGATTCTAAACCTAATATTTATGTTTATGTTTTCTAATTTTGAGTATTAGTGGAAACATTTTTTGGTAGTTGATCTTAGACAAATTTGGGGAAAATTTTTTGCCAAACATGATTGAGATAGAAGAATTTTCTGGGGATAATTCTCGAAAAGAAAGGAAGAAAAATTTAGGGAAAAAATTGGACTAGGGCTTAATTCTATGACCTAGAAATGTTGGGAGAGAAGAAAAAAGTAGAAGGAGAGAAGAAAAGAGTTGAGGGATAGAGGAAAAGAGTAGAGGGAGGGAGAGAGAAAAAAAAATAGAAAAGTTATCTTTTATACCTATTGTTGGTCTGCCCCCAAGTAAAAAAAACTAATAGCAAACTTGTAATATTTGCTAATATTTTTGGGCTGCCCCCAAGTAAACTTGGTAGTGCCCTTAGAAAAAACCTATTTTTAGAGTTGAACCAAAAAAGGGAGCGGGCTGAGGCGGAGAACTAAAAAAATTCGGACCTTTTTAAAACGATCGATTATAGAATTGTTATAAAGATACGTAATACATATAACATTTATATGTAAAAGCCATTATAATAAGTCAGGTACTACTCCAAACCGTCTATTAAGAGGCATTCATAAATCTTTATAATACTTCTTTAATAAAATGTTATAAAAATATTTTTGTAAGCGTTATAAAAGAATATTTTTCTTATAGTATATCCTCTAAAATTAGATGACATTTAAATAGTGTCATTGAATACATGTTTTACGATACTTTTAAATTAGTGTCATGCATGATGATAAATATTTCAATACAATGAAAGGTTTTAGAAAAGAGTCATTATAAATAAATAAAAATAATGGCACTTATTTACAAAGTTCGTAAAAAAGTGTCGTTATTAACCATTTTTGTTGTAGTGTAAACAAATTTTGAATGGGAGGAGAGAAGATCTCGGCTGACGATGGAAGAGAAAGAACCAAGCGTGCTCGATAGAAAGAGAACCCTGACGGTGGTGCAAAATAATCCAAAAGTCTATAGCCGAGTTTTTTTTAAGGATTTTATTTCATATATTTTTAGGTTATTATTCAATTAACAAATTATAAAAATATATCTTCCTACATAGGTTCATGTTGCCAATAAATAGTGTCTTTCTGCGACATGTACCATTCATGTCACCAAATATATTGTGTCTTTCTGCGACATGTATCATATGCCGCAGAATGTATATTATCTTCCTGCGACATATATCATTCATGTCGTCAAACATATATTATCTTTCTACGATATGTACCACATTCCGTAGAACATATCGTATCTTTCTGCGATATGTAAATGTCGTGATATGTATAGGATTTTTGGCGAAACTGATATTTCGATTCCCTCCAGTGAAATTTATGTGGATTCTGTGACATACTAGAACTCATGTCGCCAATACATGTAAAAAATAGCTTTTAGAGAGATAAAATGATCCTATGTCGCTAAAACATGTTGCTAAAAATGCAATTTCTTGTAGTGAATTTTGGGTCAATGTTTTATCATGAATCCAAACCTTTAGACTCTATTATTTATGGTTTCTACCTAGGAAAATATTGTATCTAGTTACCTATGTTATATAAAAGAGTAATGCTATTCGTACCTCCAAATTGTCCCTCCAATACATCCCTCCTTATGTGGCAGCTGACGTGGCATGTTAAATAATATTATGTGATTTGACATGGCCGATGACATAGCAAATTTTAACCCAAAAAGTTAATTACCCAATTTTGTCCATGTTAATTTAATGTTAATATTAATATTAATTAATGTTAATCACTACAACAAAAAGGCCTATCAATAACGCTCGACAAAATGTATTGATGATGCCTGATACCTAAGCGTTATCAAAGTTCGATACCTTTTTTCTATGATGGTTTGGACTAATTCTGGACTTTTTATAACATTTATAAAACAAAACGTTATTAATATTTTAGAGCGGTGGCAAACTTGTAATATTTTTTAAGTTTAATTTTTGGCAAAATCCTTGCTACACCCCGCGCTTCAACAAAAATTTCCCTCTCCCCCAAAACCGTTCTGGTCTTCTCCTTCTCCTCCTTTCTTTTCTCCCTACTCTTCCCAACTCCAAAATCCTAACCATAGATCCAAAACCCTAACTCTAGGTCAGCAACACCCTCCTCTCCTCCTCTTCTTCTTTTTCCTTTCCCCCAACTCCAAAACCCTAACCCTAGATCCAAAACCCTAAACCTAGTTAGAAAGGGAGAAGGAGATGGGGAGGGAGCTGGAGGCCCAACCCTTTCCATCTTCGACAGAGGAGACCAGTCCACAGTCGAGAAGATCCATCCCCTCTTCGCCTCCACCTTGGTCGGCCTTGTCGAGGGATTCGTCGACTTCGTCACATGGAGAGAGCGCCGCCGTCAACAAGACCAACCGGAGGGTCGATTCAGAACTCTTGTATCTTTTATTCAAGCATCATCTTCCAACTCTTGTATCTTTTATTCTTATATTTACTTATTTATTCAAGAGAGAGGAAGTTCAGGGATGCGATGGCTCAGTGATGCTTTGGTGGTGGCGATGGTGAGGAAGTTGGATCGTAGACATAGCACTACTTCTTGGCTCTAGTACCTCAAGGTTCCTTTTTTTTTATTCAATCTGCACCATCCTTCTTGTGTTCGATAAAATGCCCATGCCATGTGTTTTTTTTCTTTGGGATTATTTTTTCTACATGCCATGTTTTTTTCTACTGGCCTTCTTTTTTCGTTTGAGGAAACATCTACTTTGTTGAATGAAAAGTGGATTTAAAAGTCAGAGTAGCTGTGTAAATGATCCAGACCCGGGTGCTTGGTTGCCCTCATATTATTTGTTACTACTTTGCTTCTTTGTTAGCTACTGACACTAGCTAAGAATATTCTGAATCCCCTTCAACATTTTGTTGTGAACGTTGAGATTTTTTATACTAATTTTTTTATCTAACTGACAGAAATTGTTGTGTGCTTTTTATGCTTAAACGATGACAATATTTGTCCATCTTCCTGTATATGCTATACATCAAACATTAAAAAGACATCAGCTATGAAACTGGAATCCAAATTAGAAATCGATTTTTAGTATCTTTTAGCAAATGTTTAAACATATCACATTATTGTTGATACTATTCTCCAGAATGCTGAGTGTCCTTCCTTGAGTATCTTATTAAATGTATCTATGACCAGTGTTGAGTATGGTAGTGCAGATTGTCTGGCTAATGGTGTTATGTTATTGATACAGGTAGACTAATTATGTACTTTTTGCCACAAAATTGTGTATTTTTTTTGCTATGAGACATAACTGATAGACTGGCTATGGGGTTATTTTATTAATTTAAAATTTTAATAGTAAAATTGTTTATTCTTGCAGTCTTCAAATCGCACAGATCGAGAATGGAAACATAAAACCACAAATGTTGCAAAGCAAGAGGACAGTGAGAATGAGAAGTACGACATGAACAAGATATTGGAGGATATCCAGTACTTGGGTAAATGCCACCATCTTAACTTCATATTGCTCAATTTGTAATCCCTTTATATAATTCGTGTTTTGACAGTTATCATATTTACATATTTCTCTTGCCTAACTAGTTCTCAGTGAACTTATGAGAAAGCTCATTTCACATATTGGTCCTTTTGTTGAAACAAGTGTTTTCCCTTATCACCAAGAAATGTTTAAAATATGATAAATGATATATATGAGAAACCAAACGAGGTTTCTCATCCTTTTGTTGAAACAAGTGTTTTCTCTTATTTGATATTTTTGCTGAATGCTTTCTCCATTTAATTTTGTCCATCAGATTTTGGTTGAAAAAATAGGACTTTCTACTGGGTGTAAACCTTCAACTTTAGAATCTAGCCAAATATTGCGTAAGTTAAAATATCTTGTACTCATTAGTCATTGTAGTTATTAGAGTACTAATACCAATAGATCAATGAGAACGCAAGTGTTATATTTTTGTTATTAAATTGCAGGGTGCTGCCAATGGTAGAATGATACTGCACAAAGGATTGCGACTCTAGAGTTTGATCGCATTCGTAAGTCAATGGGAGTTATATTGTAAAATTGAAATTTCAGAAAGTAATTCCTTACTTGTAAAGGTACTTTCTGACCCCTCCATTTCCTCTTAATTACTATTTGGATAATTAACTATTTACTTTCCTACCTTTTTGGAGATGTAGGAGTAATATTTGGCAACATGGTGGTGTATTTTTAATCAAGTAGATCCATTAATGCTTTAACTAGGGTTGGAATAGAGGCAATCCTATCTTTCAGTATTAAAAGTGGACATACTTGATTAATTTGGTTTTAAAGCAGGTGACCACTTAACCGCTGTATGTTGTCCTTATTAGTTTTCTTAGCAGGTCATGTGTAGTGTAGTGTCATGTTGCATCTAATTTTATTGGTTTACAATGTTTGCAACTTTTCCTTATATTTAAAAGATGTCCATAGTTTACGACACCTTATCATGGTCATGCATCTACTGTTCAATGCCAACGAGTCTTCTTAATCTGGTTTCCTCTTATTTCAACTTTAGCTTATTTTGCAATGGAACCATATAACAAATAGAGTTTGGTGGCAAGATTTTCCTTGTAGAAAAGCTCCAGATTACTCATCCTATTTTTGCACAGTTGAAGATTCAAAATCTGATTTAACAGCACATCTAGCTAGCTGTATTGCATATCTTATCAGTAATATACCCAGCCAAGCCTACTGGATCGAGTTAGCAAAGTATGATTTTGGAATTGCTACATGCCATTTGGTCGCTTCAATACCTGGGATGAACGTACAGAGTTCTTGTTATGCCAAAACTAACCATTTCCTATCTGTAAGTGGTTGTATGTTCCCTTTAATCATAATTTTTTGACTTTCAAGTATTTGCTATAAGTGACCAATTGATCCTGCATATAAAATTTCTAGCTCTTCCCATACATTATACAACTCATGGGAGTCTGCTCAACCTGGATGAAGGTCCCCCAAACAACCACCTAAATTCTCTTGTGTTTATGTCTATTTATATAATATTCTGAAGCTATTTCAATTTTTCTATAAAATTCTAAAGATGCATTTTTGGCCTTCTTTATGTTTTTTTCCATTCTTACATAGAAAGGAAATAATAAGATGTAATGAAGTGAAAGTTGTTGAACCTTGTTATATGGGGCACCAATGTAATGTTTCATTTTTAACATTATATTACAAAGTATATTGAACCTTGTTTTATCTTTTTCAGGGTTTTGCTACATGTTCTATGGACAACTTTGATGTGGCCAAGTTTTGATGTGGACAATTTTGGTAGTTGTAAGTATATATATATATATATATATATATATATATATATATATATATATATATATATATATATATATATATGTATTTGGGTATTCTATTTTTAGAATGTAATGAAGATGTTGATATGTACTCTATTTTAAGAAATGTAATAAAGATGGTGATATATATTGTTAAGTTTTTGGAATGTAATATATAATGTGCAGTATAGAGCGTTATAAATATGCTAATTTGAATCGTATAAAGTGTTATAAATGTGCTGCATTGAGCCTATACATATTATCTATTCATAACGTTTTAAAAATGTCCTGAATTGTGCACTATATATTAACTATTCATAACGCTTTTATAGAAACTATCCATGACAGTTTTTTTATAACGCTTTTAAAAAATATTTATAACACCCGTTTTTATAACGCTTTCTTTGGAAAAAAAGCGTCATGGTTTGTCATTAATGACGCTTTTTAGCCATCATTAAAAGAATTTTTTTGTTGTAGTGAATATTAATATTGATGAATATTAATGTTAATATTAATAATATTATTAATATTAACGTTAATATTAATTTTAATGTTAATATTAATGTTAATGTTAATAGTAATGTTAATGTTAACATTAATTTTAATATTAATTTTAATGTTAATTTGAATTTTAATTTTAAATTTGCCACGTCAGCTGCTACATCAATATGCCACGTCAGCTGCTACATCAATATGCCACGTAAGGTGGAACGATTTGGAGGTACAATTTGGAGGGAAAAATAGAATTATTCTATATAAAAATATACGACGGAAAATGAAGGTACTTACCTACGTACGGAACATGGACCGCTTGTGTGTCGTAAAATTCAGTCCGCACACCTCTTCGAAAAACCTTTGTATGGAGGGAAATATGGACAGAATATATAGACTATTATATATTAAATCGAAGGTAATTCGAAGAACTAAGATATAGAAAAGGTTTGGAGAAGTTTTACCAAATGTTTTGGTATGCACACCCAATTCTTTGCACAGAATTCGTGGACAGCACTCTGTTATGGACATATCGTCGTGCAACAGAGGTTTGAGGGGTCAAAATTCTAAAAACAATTATGTAAAAATATGGAAATAAAAGTTAAGAGATAGAGGAAGATTTTTCATAAAGGGCTCGAGGCTCGTACCAATTGTTTTTGTGGTACAAAACGTTGTTGAAGTCATCACTATCCAGCAGTCCTATTCTAAAATCACCTTCAGTCCAACGAGTTTGTAAAGGAGTTTTGGATTAGAAAATGAATGGAATGAGGGAGAAATGACCCACAAGACTGTAGGGGGTAAGGGGTAAAGGTTGTGACAAAGTTTTAGGGGAAATGGGGTAGTGGGGAGGTGGTTTTGGCAACTAAAAGTGGTGGTCACCACTTAATTCTGAAAATACATGTAAGCTAAAGTGGTGTTCTATCTAGACACTTGTGTGTGCACGACATGGGTCAAGTAAGGGCTTGGTTAGGGTCTACTAGGTCTTTTGCAAGTGTGGACCATGTTTGGGCTTGATCGAAGTTGATTTGGATAGGTTTGGGTGGCCTACAATAGTCACTAGCACCACCCTAACTAGACTGAAATTAAACTAGCTAAAATGCACCTAGCCAATTCCAAAACCATAGTACTATCTATGAATTATTAACCTTAAACATAATAATAAATATATTTGTATATGAACAAGCAAACAAGTATATATATATATATATATATATATATATATATATATATATATATATATATATATATATATATATATATATATATATATATATATATATATATATATATATATATATATATTTTAACAAGCAAACAAGTATATATATATATATATATATATATATATATATATATATATATATTTATATATATATTTATATATATATATTTATATATATATATTTTTATATATATATTTTTTTATATATTTTATATATATATATATATATATATATATATATATATATATATTTATATATATATATATATATATATATATATATATATATATATATATATATATATATATATTTTTTGTTTTTTTTTATTTTTTTTGTTTTTTTTTCTTTTTTTTTACGAAAAAGCATTTTATTGAAAGCTAAAAGTGGCTCATGAAGTGCATTACACAGGTACCGGACCAAAGACAAAAGGGCCCTGATCAGCAGTGACAAAAGCAAAACAAGAAAATACCATGGGCCGACCCTCTGAAATTTCAAAAATGAAATTTCAAAAAAGTCAAAAAGAACCACATTCAGATCGATGTGGGCACGCGGCCCTAGGTGCACCCAACCCGAAGCCGGCGGTGCACTGCCCGATGTGGGCGCTGGCAGGGAGAGGAGTTCTTTTTTTTTTTTTTGGGGTCAACAGTCAACCGGATTTGAAAAAATTCAAAAACGAAAATGGAAAAGGCAATAGTCGGTTGCACTGGTCCCGAGGGGGGGACAGGTGTCCTGCCCAAGGGGGGAGCACACTGCCCCAGGCCCGAGAGGGCGAGGGACCCGAGGAGCGCTGCTCCAGCGGGCGCTGAGCCCGAGGCGTCAGCGTTGACCGCTGAGGCCGAGGCGGCAGTGAGGACCGGGCGGGGGCGGCGGTCAGCGGGCGAGCCGCGGCGGGCGGGGGGGGCGACCCCCAGGGCTAGCGTCCACACGGCGGGGTCCGGCGAGGGAAGCTGGTGGAAGACTCCGGGGAAAGAAGGGGGAGGCCGAGAAGGTCGACGGCGAGGAGGATCCACTCCGGGGGGAGGACGGTCCCGGAGGAGGCGCGGGGCCCAGGACGCTTGGGGGGAGCCCATCGCGGGCCCGAGACGGGGGGGGTGCGCCACCGGGGCCGGAGGAGCCGGAAAGACTGGGACGCGCCGGAGGGTGAGCCGGCGGGGGTAGCCGACACGGGAGAGGCGCGGACGCCTGCCAATGATAGGGGGAGAGCCGGGAGGCGCCAGTTGGGGGGTGGCGGGGAGACGAGGAGGCAGGTCCGGCGAGGTATCACAGGACGGCACGGAGGCCGCTGGAGCCCGCAAGACGGGGCCGGTCAAGAGAGGCGGAGGGGGGGGGGGGAGTGGCCTCCAGCGCGCGCCGGAAGCTCCTGAGGTCGTATGGAGGCTGAGGAGCCGTCCACGCAGGGAGGACGGAGCTCGCGAAAGAGAGGGCAGCGGCGGAGAGGCCGCCGCATGGCGGCAGCGCTTCGACGGAAGATGGCCGCCGAGCAGCCACGAGGGCCCAGGAGATGGGCTCGCTGCACGGAGGAGAGGACTCCACCGGTGCCGGGGAGAGACCCGGAGGAGCAGCCAGGGCGGAGGAGAGGGAGGGAGGAACGGCGCCGGAGGAAGACGGCGTGCACGACATGGACGCCGCAATGGAGGGAGCCGGCCACGCAAGGGGGGCGGCGGTAGGAGGAGACCCCGAGTAAGGGGGCGCCGGCGACGCAACGGAGGCAGCCAGGGGAGGAAGCGCCGGAGACGCTTCAGATCTGGAACCGCCGAGGGGGTGGAAACCGGCGCATGCGCGGGAGGCCCCAGGAAAGAGGACGCTGCCGGGGGTGGAGGCGGCGGTGCAGCGATGGGGACGACGGGGGGCGCCGGCACAGCAGGTGGGGGTGGGTGCGGAGGGCCGCGCCTAGCCCGGGACCGCCTGCGTCGCCCAGGACGACGAAGGGACTGGGAGGTGGGGAGGGGATGAGAGCAACCCATCGGCGATACGGCGGCGGCGGGGAGGGATCCCCACGACGGGGAGAGCCTGGCCTGGTCCGACCACATAGGGGTAGGGGAAGACCGCCGAGGGGGACGAAGTGATGGAAGGGCACCGACGTCCCCGGCAGGCCGACCGGCCAGCCGACCCATAAGATTCCGGCGGAAGGAATGGCTATAAGGGGTGAGCCATTCCGCTGCTTCATCCCACCGAGTCCAATATTATATATATATATATATATATATATATATATATATATATATATATATATATATATATATATATATATATATATATATATATATATATATATATATATATTTATATAAATATATATAAAAAATATATATATATATATATATATATATACACATACAAATAATTTTTAAATAACATATAATACATATATATACATGACATGGAATTATGGTTTAAGTACACTACCTACTAACTAGATAAAATAATTTAATTTATTGGAAAACGAAGGTTACAATATCCCCTAAGAAATTATCTAACAAAATCTGAATCACTTACTATACATATATTAATCGCACTCATCCGAATCTTTTACTATGCATACATTAATCACATTCCAAACATGATCTCAATATCTGATAAGATCGTCCAATTTCAACCAAATAAATCACTTATCTTTCAAGTGTCAATCTAAATTCACAGGTACCATGCAACATATCAAAAATATGATCCATCTCACTAGTCAACTTTCTTCCATTAAAAAGAAATCTTGAACCATCAAAATCCAATCAATTCTATTAGCCAAAACTCAATTCTTCAGTCAATTCCATATGTCGATGAGATTGCTAATACAAGTATTCCATCTAATACACAACACAATGTTACCTCGAGTAAGATCAATCCAAATTCAAGAAAAATCAAATCTAAAGATTACACTACCATCAATCACTTTTCCATGACCACAATTTCGAATCATAATTCAATTCGCCAACAAATTTCATATATCACCTCCACTTGAGTATAATATAATAAGACAATCTGATATTAATAAGACATCAATCCGCTCAATCCAAGTACATTATCGTTCTTCCAACTGTAAGCAATCTATCAAAATTCACAATAACCAACTCAAACCCAAGCTTTATATATCAATTTCGCTATCCTAGCTCTATTTTAAGGCAATCTACCCAGACAACTCTTCTTAAGGTCAATCCTACTGACCTTAGTGCTCAACATTGGGACATCTTCCTAACTACTAGGCTAGCTCATAAGAGTCACTCAAATATTATGCTAACTCATCTCCAACAGACAACCACAATTACTGTGCTCATCACAATCCTAGGGTCAAATCTTACTCAGCAATATAAGGGATTCTATCCAAATTTATGAAAAATACTCTTCTAACTCAAAACATCTAAACAACCTGAATCAGATCAGCCCGCTGACCTCAACATATCAGAATCCAAGGGTCAAAATCAAGAAAAGTCTTTACTAGGGTATCCAACAATCATCATCGACTATATCATGATCAACAACATCTATCCAAGCAACTCTCATTATTCATATCCTCAAATCTGTATGGTAAATTCCATAATTTCTAAGTCACAAATCTTATTTACCAAATCACAAGTCATAAATCTCGATCACCCATCACAAGTTATAAATCTCAATCACCAATCCACCAATCATAACTTACTTTTAATTCCAATCCAACCATACTCAATCCATGCAACCTGTCACGACCCGCACCCACTGTAAGGGCACGTGTGCGTAACAACGCCCAGCACACACCGTAAAAACGGTGTAGAATGCTGTAGGTTTTCTACTCTAACAACAGTTTATATATAATATCAAAACCTGTCGAGAATATGGTCAACTCCGAACGGAGGACAAGCAATGATAATATACGAGTGCTCAATCACAACTCTAAGATGATAAAGTAAATACTGAAGATAAAGACGACATGACAATAAAATATAACCTATCAAGTCCAAACACAAAGAATATACAAGTCTAAGTCCAAAGTCTCTAATACTAAACAAAACAATAACAATCCCAAGAGTAACTGGAGACAAGGTCCAGTACAAAAACCTACTCTATCTACAGGATAGGCAGTATCTCGCCCTGCGGTACTGCACCCTGCGGGTAGGGTATCTGTCTCTAAACCCACTACGTCCGGTGGGCCGTAGTAAGTGCAATAATAGTCCTCCTCTGCATCTGTAATATTTTCAACATATCCGGTCAGGATGAAACGAGTACATATATCTCATAAAAGATCTCAAGATAGAATAAAAGCCATAAGACTGTAAATAGAGCATATACGATAAAATCATGGAGTGTACATGTATGTATCATGGCATGGTAAGCTGTAGAGCTAGAGCTAGAACAGGAAAGTAGAACTGAATCATGGTATGTACACAAATCAAGGTAAGCCATATATCCAATGTGTGTGAGTAGTAGTTTCAGCTTGTGATCGGCTTGGGAACCTATAAGATCTGGCCTGGCTAGTCATAAGTGCGGTATATGACTAACACTATTCAAGAATGCAAGATGGATTTGATCACAGGCATACGCTACTACTCCCCCTACCCCCAACTGGTAGGATGGATCCAAACAGGACACGTCACTACACGGGATTCTAATGAGAAGGGAGCAAGTCTTCTCTAGAATCAGTGACCACATATTGTGCAAGAGCTACAAGGGAGCTTGCACAATACATCCCAACCTAAGAAGGAGAAACATCTCTCGTCGAGATCCAGAAATACCAATCCGTGAGAACCATGTGTCAGGAATAAGCATATCTACACTAAGTACATGAATCATAACAGTTATCATAAATTGGGAAAAAGTTATCAGAGAATGTACTCGTCTGTGATATGATAAATATGTCAACTGGATCTAATGCAGCGTCTCGAGAACCTATAGAGAACAAGACGCATCAATACTACGTTTAGGAAGTAAAGTCAAATCAAATTAAATCCTATTAAGTCGTTCTAGGTCAAGGCAAGTCTAGTTAGGTCAACCTTGGTCATAGGAGAACATTGGAAGTCAACCCATATCCGAGTCCATCTTGAACTCCGAAACCCATATCTTGGCCGTAGGCCAATATCTTAATTTACCCCTTTCACTAAATTCCACTCGCTCACAAACCCTCTCTAATTTGATTTCCTACATTCCCTTCTCCTTCTCCTTCTCCTTCTCCTAATTCTCCGTCTTATTCTTCTTCTTATTCTTTTTCTCCTTATTCTCCTTCTCTTTCTCTTATTCTCCGTCTTATTCTCCGTCTCCTTCTTCTTATTCTCCGTCTCCTTCTCCTTATTCTCCGTCTCCTTCTCCTTATTCTCCGTCTTATTCTCCGTCTCCTTCTCCTTATTCTCCGTCACCTTCTCCTTATTCTCCGTCATATTCTCCGTCTTATTCTTCGTCTCCTTCTTCTTATTCTCCGTCTCCTTCTCCTTATTCTCCGTCTTATTCTCCGTCTCCTTCTCCTTATTCTCCGTCTCCTTCTCCTTATTCTCCGTCTTATTCTCCGTCTCCGTCTCCTTATTCTCCATCTTATTCTCCGTCTCCTTCTACTCCTACTGCTATTCCTGCTAACTGCTGCTGCTGCCAGTGCTATGGCTAATGCTGCTGCTGCTACTGCTATTTCTGCTAACTGTTGCTGCTGCCAGTGCTATGGCTAATGTTGCTGCTGCTACTGCTATTTCTGCTAACTGCTGCTACTGCTTCCTACTGCTATTGCTGCTACTTCTTATTCTCTTCATTCCCTCCCTCTATATATATATCTACCTATATATTTATCTAAACATCTAGCTATCTATCTATCTATATATATATATATATATATATATATATATATATATATATATATATATATATATATATATATATATATATTTTATTATATATATATATATATATATATAAAATATATATATATATATATATATATATATATATATATATATATATATATATATAGACACACACACACACAAAAACAAAAAAAAAACAAAAAAAAAAAAAAAAATATATATATATATATATATATATATATATATATATATATATATATATATATATAAAATATATATATATATATATATATATATATATATATATATATATATAGACACACACACACACACTAAAACACACTCTCTCTCCTGACACCACCACCACCACTCTCCTCTACACACACAAAATACATATATATATACACACACACACACACACATATATATATATATATATCTATATATATATATATATATATATATATATATATATATTCCTCTCTAAAAAGGAAAACCCCTAATAAATCCTTAAACTAGGTTTTTAGGAAAACATATAAAAGCTATGGTCATAATGTAGAGAATGGTCTCCTCTACATTTATTATGAAGGAATAAATGATAAAGAGGGAATTAATGGGGGTTAATGAGCATACCTAGAATTGGTTTCCTTGAGGAATAAGAAGCTTCAAAAGAAAAGAGTGAAATGAAGAGAGAGAGATTGCTTAGAGATGAAGCAAAGGGGAGGGGGAGGTGGCCTATACATGTCCGGCCATAGGGGGGGTTTATTGGTTTCTAGCCTAGTTTGGATGGCATGTGGGCCAAGCCCAGCTAGTATGTGGGTCCCACTAGTGTCCAGACTACCCGGGTCTCCAACTTAAGTCCGAATTGGATAAAATCCAAACTAAGTCAAACAAATCCCTAAAATCCTATAAAATCAAATAAAATTCCCAAAAATTATAAAACTTGAAAAATGACAAAAATACCCCTAATTCGAAAACTGGGGGTGATAAATCTACCCTCCTTAAAAGAATTTTATCCTCGAAATTGAATGAGAACACTAACACAGCAATCATGAATTGAACAAGGAAGGAAAAGAAACAATTTTACCTCAAGGCTCGAAGAGATATGGGAATCGCTCCCGCATGTCGTCCTCTCTCTCCCAGGTAGACTCATCTGGTGTGTGGTGTCTCCATGCAACACGAACCAAGGGAATGACCTGGTTCCGGAGCACCTTCTCTCTTCAGTCCAAGATCTCAACCGGCTTCTCTGGATTGCTGAGTGTCGGTCCCACTACGATCTCGGAGTGGTCCAAGACGTGACTGGGATCTGCCACGTACCATCTCAGCTGCGACACATGGAACACGTTGTGCACTCCCTCTAATGCGGGCGGTAACTCCAGTCGGTAAGATACTGCACCGACCCTGCCCAAGATACGGAATTGTCAGATGTATCGTGGACTAAGCTTCCCGCCGCCACTAAAACGAATCGTGCCACGCGTCGGAGAAATCCGCAGGAACACAAGATCATCAACCTAGAACAAAACACAAGGCTTAAAGCTTGATCTAAAATAATCACAATCAGACTCAAATACTATAAAAATCTAAACTATACCTCAAACTCCAACGGCCTCCGGTGGCTATCGGCCCAATGCCGCTGCCTATCCTGCACCACCCGAAGTCTATCTCTGATAACCCTGACCTTCTCTGCAGCATCCAGTACCATCTCAGGGCCAAGCAAAACCCTCTCGCCAACATCATCCCAAGACAAGGGAGTACGGCACCTCCGTCCGTATAGAGCCTCGAAAGGTGTCATCTCTATACTGGCTTGGTAGCTGTTGTTGTAAGCAAACTCTACCAAGTGAAGGTGGTCCTCCCAAGATCTCCCGAAGTCCAAGACACAGGTACGAAGCATATCCTCGAGGGTCTGAATCCTCCTCTCCGACTGTCCGTCTGTCTGGGGGTGGTATGCGGTACTGAACTTGAGCGATGTGCCCAAGCTAACCTGCAAACTCCTCCAGAAGTGGAAAGTGAATCGGCTGTCCCGATCCGAGACTATACTCACAGGAACCCCGTGCAATAGGACTATCTGCCGCACGTACATCTCGGCCAACCTCTCCGTAGACAAATCCACCTTAAAAGGCAAAAAGTGGGCCGATTTGGTCAATCGATCAACAATGACCCAAATCGCATCTTTCCCTCCTGGAGAGCGCGGAAGCCCAGATACAAAGTCCATAGTGATATGCTCCCACTTCCACTCAGGAATAGGTAGTGGCTGGAGTAATCCACCGGGTCTCTGCCTCCTGGCTTTTACCTGCTGGCACACCAAGCATCTAGAAACGAACTGAGCCACCTCGCATTTCATGCCATACCACCAAACATGCTGTCTCAAGTCTCTATACATCTTGTTGGCTCCAGGATGCATAGAGTACTGAGAACGATGTGCCTCCTGAAGAACCTCCTTCTGAAGTCCTCCGCTCGGTACGCACAATCTGGTACCATGCCTCAACGACCCATCTCCCGCTATAGAGAACTCATCCAACAGTCCTGCCCGGACCTGCTCCCGGATGACCCTCAGAGCCTCATCATCAAACTGAGCTGCCCTGACTCTGTCCATCAGCTCCAACTGTACCTGGAGACCCCACATCTGCGCCTCAAACCCAGGAACTATCACCTCTATGCCCAAGCTCTCCAGATCTGCCAGAAGGTGACGATCCATCGTCAAACACATGGCCACAGGATACCTGCTCAAAGCATCCGTGACCACGTTGGCCTTCCCCGGATGGTACTGTAAGGATATATCAAAATCCTTCATCAGCTCTAACCATTGCCTCTGTCTAATATTCAGCTCCTTTTGGGTAAATACGTACTTCAAGCTCTTGTGATCTGTATAGATCTCAACTCGCTCTGCGTACAGATAGTGTTTCCACAGCTTCAAAGTAAAGATGACCGCTGCCAGCTCCAGATCGTGGGTAGGATAGTTTCTCTCATGAGGACGTAACTGCCTAGATGTATAGGCAATCACCTTCCCGTGCTGCTGAAGTACACAACCCAAACCCCATCCCGAAGTGTCACTGTAGATCGTTAAACCACCAGATCCAGATGGCAGCGTCAAGATAGGAGCTGTAGTCAACTTCGCCTTCAGCTCCTCAAAGGCGGCCTGGCACTCCTCGGACCAAACAAACTCCTCGTCCTTCCTGGTAAGTCGGGTCATCGGCTGGGCAATCCTGGAAAAGTCCTGCACGAACCTCCGGTAATAACCTGCCAGACCCAGAAAACTCCGAACCTCTGCTACTGAGCTCGACGTAAACCAGGACTCCACTGCAGAAATCTTCTTTGGATCCACTGAAATCCCCTCGCCAGAGACAACATGGCCTAGGAACTCCACGCGATCCAAGAAGAACTCACACTTCGACAGCTTCCCATACAGCTGCTCCCTCCTGAGAGTGTCCAACACAATCCTCAGGTGCTCCTCGTGCTCCTCTGGCGTCTTCGAATAGATGAAAATCTCATCAATGAAGACCACCACAAACTTGTCAAGGTACTGATGAAATACCTTGTTCATCAAATTCATGAATACCGCCGGGGCGTTGGTCAACCCAAACGGCATGACGGTATACTCATACTGGCCATAGCGAGTCCGAAATGTAGTCTTCGAAATGTCATCCCGCTTCACCTTCAGCTGATGGTATCCGGTACGCAAGTCGATCTTCGAGAACACCCTCGCGCCACTCAAATGGTCGAACAAGTCATCAATCCTTGGCAAAGGATACTTGTTCTTGATGGTAAGGTTGTTGAGCGCCCTGTAATCAATGCACATACGTACCGTACCATCCTTCTTCGGGACGAAAAGAACTGGCGCGCCCCAAGGTGAAGAACTAGATCGAATAAAGCCCTTGTCCTCCAGCTCATCGACCTGTTTCTTCAGCTCAGCTAACTCACTGTTGTTGATTCTATAGACGTGCTGGGAGATAGGCTCAGCGCCCGGCACTAGGTCTATAGAAAACTCAACATCATGATCTGGCGGCATCCCGGGCAACTCCTCGGGAAAAATATCCAAGAACTCAGTAATAAGTGGATGTGGCAATACCGGCCCCGCCAACAACGCTCCGCAGAATCCATCTCCTGGCTCCGCTGCACCCCTGGTGAACTCAAACTCTGGCTCTCCTGACGGCTTAAACAGAATCCTGCCCCCTCTACAGTCTATGCTAGCATGGTGCATGCTCAACCAATCCATACCGAGTACCACATCGTAGCTCGAAAGTGGCATTACGAGCAAACACGCACTCAGCTCCCGGCCTCTTAAAGAAACTCTCCGCCCCTTGCAAACATTATTAACCAGGATGATGCCATTCCCAGTCATAATCTTGCAAGTCCTACCAAGATACTCAGCAATGATATTGTGCCTAAGAGCAAAAGAAACAGACACAAAACTGTGCATAGCACCAGAATCAAACAAGGCTAAAACTAGAAAAGAATCAAGCAGAACAGAACCTGCGACAACATCCGCTATAGGCTCCATCTCCTCGGCCGCAAGGGCAAAAGCTCTACCCTGAACACCCTTCTGCTGGCGATGCTGGACAAACTGCTGCTGCTGGGTCGGAAGTGGACCCCGCTGCTGAACTACCGGCACACTATCTGGTGCCCTCAGAACAGGTGCCCTCTGAGTTACTCCAGCGACACGGGAGTTCTTGGGACACTCCCGCATCTGATGCCCAACGGCACCGCAAAAGAGACACAAACCCAGCCTCCTCCTACAGAACTCACAGAGGTGACCGAGCTTCTTGCAGAAGTGGTATGGAGGATCATCCTGCCCCGGACGCTGCTGAACCCTCTGGACAGATGCCCTGGCCTGCACCTGCTGCTGATGATGCTGGAACGGCTGATGCTGAAGCTGAGGGCGCTTAGCAGTCCCCGCGCTGCTACTGGCCCCCGAAAATAACTTACTATCCCTCTTCGGCTTCAAGCCCCACTCTCTCTCTACCTTCCGAGCCTCCGTATAGACCTCTACATATGTCGCATAGAAGGAAGGGATCAGGATCTTGATATCCCATGTCAATCCCTCCCGGAAGCGCTCTGCTCGGATCACTGGGTCGCTCACCATGTACTCGGCGTATCGGCTCAGCCGGTCGAACTCCGCCGCATACTCCTCCACAGTCATACTGCCCTGCTGCAGGTTCTGAAACTGCCGCACTAGGTCGATCTTGTCTGTAGGGGAAAAGAACTTCTCTCTGAACAGGACCCGAAACTCAGCCCAAGTGTGGCCCTCTCCTGCAAGAGCCGGCTCGTTCCGGAACCATGTTCGGGCAACATCTAATAACTGCAAGCCAACCGCCTCGACCTTCAGGTCGTCTGCCAGGCGGGAGGCCCTCATCTGACGCTCGATATCCTCGAGCCAGTTATCAGCATACACAATGCCCTCGGTCCCTTTGAAATCCCTCGGACCCATCTTCTTGAAAGCCTGGATGTCTCCGATCTTCTGCTGCTGCACCTCCCTCTGTGGAGCCCCATGCCCCACCGTAGCCAGAGCCAACCTATGAGCATCCTCCATTCCCTGGCGCATGGCCTCAGTCTGTCTCATCTGTGCCTCGTGCTGGGCCCGTTGGGACTCCAGCACCTGTTGAAAGAATGCTAGCATCTGCACCATGTCTGTGGGCAGAGGAGGCAACGGAAGAATAGCTCCTACCACCGGTGGAGGAGTCCCCTGCTGAGGAGGAGGAGGAAGAACGCCCCCGACAGCTCCCGTCGTAGCCTCCGGCACTGCAGGAAGAGCACCTGCAGTAACCCCAGGGACAGTCATCGAGAGTGCTGGAGGAGTACCCCCGAGAGCCCCTACTGAAGTCCCAACTGCAGGGGAAGTGACTGGAGCCTGTCTGCCAGAGGTAGCAGACCTCTCCGTCTCCCCGTGCTCCTCACCGGAAGAATGAGCCATAACCATCCTGGAGACAGATTGAAAGGAAGATATCAATATGGCACAAAAAGGATTATATCAAGGGAGGACAGCTAGAATACATTAAATCAATATCAAAGGCGATAAGCAAGATAAGCAAGGAAAGATCCTACTGTGATTGAGTACTCTTAGCCTACCACCTCTTATATGTAACACAGGCTCGTAGTCAACACTCTAAGACGAGTGCCGCTACGACATCGCACTAATTGTGACTTCAGGACTACGTGGGCCACCACTAAAAACGTGTCACGACCCGCACCCGCTGTAAGGGCACATGTGCGTAACAACACCCAGTCCACACCGTAAAAACGGCGTGGAACGCTGTAGGTTTTCTACTCTAACAACAGTTTATATATAATATCAAAACCTGTCGAGAATATGGTCAACTCCGAACGGAGGACAAGCAATGATAATATACGAGTGCTCAATCACAACTCTAAGATGATAAAGTAAATACTGAAGATAAAGACAACATGACAATAAAATATAACCTGTCAAGTCCAAACACAAAGAATATACAAGTCTAAGTCCAAAGTCTCTAATACTAAACAAAACAATAACAATCCCAAGAGTAACTGGAGACAAGGTCCAGTACAAAAACCTACTCTATCTACAGGATAGGCGGTATCTCGCACTGCGGTACTGCACCCTGCGGGTCTAGGGTATCTGTCTCTAAACCCACTACGTCCGGTGGGCCGTAGTAAGTGCAATAATAGTCCTCCTCTGCATCGGTAATATTTTCAACATATCCGGTCAGGATGGAACGAGTACATATATCTCATAACAGATCTCAAGATAGAATAAAAGCCATAAGACTGTAAATAGAGCATATACAATAAAATCATGGAGTGTATATGTATGTATCATGGCATGGTAAGCTGTAGAGCTAGAGCTAGAACAGGAAAGTAGAACTGAATCATGGTATGTACATAAATCAAGGTAAGCCATATATCCAATGTGTGTGAGTAGAAGTTTCAGCTTGTGATCGGCTTGGGAACCTGTAAGATCTGGCCTGGCTAGTCATAAGTGCGGTATATGACTAACACTGTTCAAGAATGTAAGATGGATTTGATCACAGGCATACGCTACTACTCCCCCTTCCCCCAACTGGTAGGATGGATCCAAACAGGACACGTCACTACACGGGATTCTAATGAGAAGGGAGCAAGTCTTCTCTAGAATCAGTGACCACATATTGTGCAAGAGCTACAAGGGAGCTTGCACAATACATCCCAACCTAAGAAGGAGAAACATCTCTCGTCGAGATCCAGGAATACCAATCCGTGAGAACCATGTGTTAGGAATAAGCATATCTACACTAAGTACATGAATCATAATAGTTATCATAAATTGGGAAAAAGTTATCAGAGAATGTACTCGCCTGTGATATGATAAAATATGTCAACTGGATCTAATGCAGCTCTCGAGAACCTATAGAGAACAAGATGCATCAATACTACGTTTAGGAAGTAAAGTCAAATCAAATTAAATCCTATTAAGTCATTCTAGGTCAAGGCAAGTCTAGTTAGGTCAACCTTGGTCATAGGAGAACATTGGAAGTCAAACCATATCCGAGTCCATCTTGAACTCCGAAACCCATATCTTGGCCGTAGGCCAATATCTTAATTTACCTCTTTCACTAAATTCGACTCACTCACAAACCCTCTCTAATTTAATTTTCTACATTCCCTTCTCCTTCTCCTTCTCCTTATTCTTCGTCTTATTCTTCTTCTTATTCTTCTTCTCCTTATTCTTCTTCTCTTTCTCTTATTCTCCACCTTATTCTCCGTCTCCTTCTCCTTATTCTCCTTCTCCTTCTTCTTATTCTCCGTCTCCTTCTCTTTATTCTCCGTCTCCTTCTCCTTATTCTCCGTCTTATTCTCCGTCTCCTTCTCCTTATTCTCCGTCTTATTCTCCGTCTCCTTCTCCTTATTCTCCGTCTCCTTCTCTTTATTCTCCGTCTTATTCTTCTTCTCCTTCTTCTTATTCTCCGTCTCCTTCTCCTTATTCTCCGTCTTATTCTCCGTCTCCTTCTCCTTATTCTCCGTCTTATTCTCCGTCTTATTCTCCGTCTCCTTCTCCTTATTCTCTGCCTCCTTCTGCTCCTACTGCTATTCCTGCTAACTGCTGCTGCCAGTGCTATGGCTAATGCTGCTGCTGCTACTGCTATTTCTGCTAACTACTGCTGCTGCCAGTGCTATGGCTAATGCTGCTGCTGCTACTGCTATTTCTGCTAACTGCTGCTACTGCTTCCTACTGCTATTGCTACTACTTCTTATTCTCTTCATTCCCTCCCTCTATATATATATATCTACCTATATATTTATCTAAACATCTAGCTATCTATCTATATATATATATATATATATATATATATATATATATATATATATATATATATATATATATATATATATATATATATAAATATATATATATATATATATATATATATATATATATATATATAGACTCTCAAACACACAACACATCTACATATATATATATATATATATATATATATATATATATATATAAATATAGACTCTCAAACACACAGCACATCTACATATATATATATATATATATATATATATATATATATATATATATATATATAGATAATATATATAAAAATGGACGGGATTTGGGCTTGGATCCCACTGGGGGAGCACTCCCGCTCCTTGGCCAAGGCCGGCGACCGCCCGCCCTTGGGCGTCGCCCCCCTCGTCGAGCGTATCCAGCTCATCCCGGCCATCGCGGGCAGCCCGGCTGGCCGGGCGTCCCCTGGTCGCTCCCCGCGCTAGGTTCCTCCCCCCCTGCCCGACGTGCGGAGGCATCTCCCCGTTCCTCCCTCCCCCTCGGCGTAGCCACCGCCCGCGTCGCCGCAGACCCCGCCGGAATCGGCGCCTCCGGCAGTCCTCGTCTCCTTCCATCCTCAGCCCCCCGCCAGTCCAAGCCCCGTTCGTCTCCTCCGGCTCGGCGTGGACCCTGCCCGTGCAGGCGCTCCCTCCGGCCACTATCGGTCCGCCTCCCTCCGACCTCCATCAGGCCGCGGCTCCACCCTCCCTCTCCCCCTCCCTGTGGAAACCCCCCGAGTCGGGACCCCCTCCAGCCCCTTTTCTCCGCCCTCCTGCGGGTCCAGCGTCCGCCTCCGGCTCGCCCCGACCGCCCCACCCTGAGCCGCCGCCTCTGGAGGCCCTCGCCCTGGCGTCCGTCCTCCCCGCCTCGTCCGTGAGCGCCCCCGCCGCGCCTCTTCCCTCTGCGCAGCCCCCCGCCCCGGAGGCGGGCCTTCTCGCGGCGCCTCCCGCCCTGGCAGAGGCCTCCCCTCCGGAGCTTCCAGCGCCTACCCCCGCGTCGGAAGCGGGCGTCTTCCTGGAGCTCCCTTCCTCCTCGACGCTTTCGGGTTCCATTCCTCACTCCGTCCACCTTGCCCCGACTCCTTCCTCTGCGGCGGGGGCCTACTAGCAGGACCCAGCCACCCTCCGGTGGTACTGGGTTTCCGTCCCCGCCCAGCCGGCCGCTTCCCTCTGGCCCTCCCCTAGCGGCCTCGACTCCACCTCCGCGGCGCAGTGGGCGGCGTACGCCCTCGCTTTGGGGTCGTACCGTCGCTATTACTAGCCCCCGTCTGCCGGTCACCCGACGCGCCTCTTTCCCGGTGGCCGTCCCTCCTTGGTGACGCTCCCTCCCAACCCCCTCCCGTTGGCTCGAGGCAGCCTTGCTCGCCGCTCCCCGCAGAGCTCTTTGGCTCCCTCCGCGGACGGGCTCCCCTCTACAGCGGCCTCGCCTCCTTCGCTGCCGCGCCCGGCGTGGCCATCGGCGGCGTCCTCCACCTCCACCCCCTCTTCCCCAGGCTTCCGGTCGTCTCCCCTCCTCCCTCTTCCTTCGTCCTCCCTCCGTAGCCGGAGACGACCCCCCCTGTCGGCGCCTCAGCGGACGTCCTCGGACCCCTCCTCAGCGGGCAGCGCGCCGGGCTCCTTTCCTCTCCGCCTCGGACTTCGCGGGCGTCGCCGTGACCCTCCCCTTGGATCCCCCTTCGCCGCAGCTCCAGGGCCACTCCTGCCGGAGCTCCGCCCCTCTCGGCTGGTCTGCGCCCTCCACCGCCGCCGTATCCCGCACCCCCTCGGGCCCTCCGCCCCCCTCGGGCCTTGCGCCAGGCCTGGCCTCCTCGGGCCCAGAGCCTGGACCAGGGCCCCTCGGGTCCCGCATCTGACCCACGTGCCCCCCCACGTGGCTTATCCTCCCGCCTTTCTGTGTTGTCTTTTTCTGCGTTTGAATTCGAATTTTGAGTCTGGGTCACTCACTGGGTCCCGGTGATGTGGCTTTGTCATGTATGTTTGTTTTTCGTTTCAATAATATTGTATTATTCCAAAAAAAATATATATATATATATATATATATACACACACACACTAAAATACACTCTCTCTCCTGACACCACCACCACCACTCTCCTCTACACACACACAAAATACATATATATATACACACACACACACACACACACACACACACACACACACATATATATATATGTATATATATATATATATATATATATATATATATATATATATATATATATATATATATATATATATATATTCCTCTCTAAAAAGGAAAACCCCTAATAAATCCTTAAACTAGGTTTTTAGGAAAACCTATAAAAGCTATGGTCATAATGTAGAGAATGGTCTCCTCTACATTTATTGTGAAGGAATAAATGATAAAGAGGGAATTAATGGGGGTTAATGAGCATACCTAGAATTGGTTTCCTTGAGGAATAAGAAACTTCAAAAGAAAAGAGTGAAATGAAGAGAGAGAGAGATTACTTAGAGATGAAGCAAAGGAGAGGGGGAGGTGGCCTATACATGTCCGGCCATGGGGGGTTTATTGGTTTCTAGCCTAGTTAGGATGGCATGTGGGCCAAGCCCAGCTAGTATGTGGGTCCCACTAGTGTCCAGACTACCCGGGTCTCCAACTTAAGTCCGAATTGGATAAAATCCAAACTAAGTCAAACAAATCCCTAAAATCCTATAAAATCAAATAAAATTCCCAAAAATTATAAAACTTGGAAAATGACGAAAATACCCCTAATTTGAAAACTGGGGGTAACACAACCAATTTACTTGTATAATCCAAATCAACTTAAAATCAATCCATAAGTGTAGACAATTATTGTAGTAACCAATCGTTCTAATCCTACATATTCATTCCAGTCAAGTTATAAGTTGACTCAAAATTCTCACAATCCATCTAGTTTGCCACTTCCAAATTCATTAAATCAATCACCAAGAATTCCATATCCGTTAAGCCGAGTCAAACTAATATTCATTCATGCCATGCTCAAGGTTCATCTAAACGAGTCATCTGAAAATTCAATACTATCATTCAATCCACCAATAGTCCATTAGCTAGAATCCATCAAGATAATAAAATTCAATAATTCAATATACAACACAATCATCGTTCATCTAAGTGCTAATATTCCAGAATCAACGTCTATCGATCTTTGATACACCTCAATATAATCAAATATATAGATGGTAAAACATCCATTTGCAAAACTTAAATTGATTCAATCAATGTTATCTTCCAAACTCGATATAAAAATTTACTCATCCACACTCAAGATCAAATCATCTATAAGCTATCTCAGGTCATTGAGCAACACAATTCTTAAATCCTTAGTCATTCTCATATCCTCCGAGAAAACTTCCAATTGTGCCACCAAGTCTTCATACTCAACTCAAAATTTAATTTGATCAATTCAAACCATAGTTCAAATCATGAACCATATAGATTTTCTTAACCAAGCCATCCATTTCATAATCTTGAATCCTTATCCAATACAATCTTAATCTTCCAAAATTCATTATCGATCATCTGAACCAATCTAATAAAAGACATTAGAAATTGCATCAACGAGGCATAACTATAAACTGAGACTTAGTACTACCCCATCCATAGTTGGCTCATCGATAGCCAAATCATCAAGCAAGCAAACACCACTAGGACTGCCCAATACACCACTATACACTCACACATCCATTTACATACTCTGAATCAGCTTTCAGATAATCCTTACCACGGTGATCCCAATGATGACAAATATAATATCTACTTCTACACCATTCAATAATCACTTGAAACCCAATTATTGTCATTCCACTCATTCTGATGTTGCGTGGATTCCAACTCTAAATCCTTTTAGGATTAATTTTCTTTTGCTTTATCTTTTTTAAGAGTTGATAAGAATCATATTTCTTTTAGGACTCTTATTTTGACTCTATCTTTTATTAGGGTAGGTTTTATCTTTATTTTATTAGGATAAGTTTTATCTTTATTTTATTAGGACAGGTTTTATCTTTATTTGAGTAGGATTAGGTTGTCATAAAAGCCCTATAAATAGGCACCTTCTATATGCAATTGGGGAACAACTTTTAATCAATAAAAATTCTTCTTTAAAGTTTGAGATTTGTTCTCTTCTTTTCTTGGTCGTGGACTCGACTGTTCCGTGGATTCGGAAGCCCTTCGCTTGAGGTTTTCAAGCAACCTTCGTGTGGACCCCTCACATGGCCCTCCGTCGGAGATTTTGTGGCACCGCTTCGCTCTCACTAAGCAACGGTAGTCCAGTTAACGTCATCACCGATCGACTTGGCCATTGTCAAGCACGAAGGTAAGTCTGTTTCGCTATCTCGCTGCATCAAGTGGTATTAGAGCCCTACAGTTTGAGGATTCTAATTTTTTGGGAGCCTTTGAAAAGTTTCCTTTTTTATGCAACAATGGCAAAATCTATCACGTGCAAGAAGTTTGATGCTCTATCAGACAGCGTTGACATCTTGTCAAACAAATTAGATGCCTTGTCTGACAAATTGGACAGAGTACTAGATTTTCTTGGTATCCAATATAATGCTACAGTTGATTTCACGAGGATACCACACACAAAGATAAGAGGCGCAAATGCTCATTCTACTACCAGCCATTCAAAAAAGGGACTCGAATGTGCTCACAACAGTTGTCCACTTAGAGCACCAGTGGTGTTGTTGACTATGAAGATGACGAGATTGAGAAGATCGTATCAAAGTCGGATGCATACATTGCAGATGCTGAGCTAAAATCTTCAACACCTCAAGAAGAGACTTTCTCCTTCGACGGAGCATTGAAGAACTCACCAATATTGAAAGCTTCCAATACTGATGGCAGACCGCCTCATCACAAAGCTCGGAGTGATCCGCCAGACACGTCATCTAAGTTCGATCGTCGGTTCCTAGATTTTTGAGATACTGCAAACATATACGTTTTCTTCAGAAAACTTCAAGCTCTACAATTTTTTCAAAGATCATTTTGAAGAGCGGATACCATCATATCGAGATTCGACTTGATGATGAGTGGAAGACTATTGTCAAAATTTGAGAATGACTATATGAATGCCTCTTTATGCCCTTTGGACTTTTGAATGCGTCAAAAATCTTTATGCACATCAAAAATCATATTTTGAAGTTATTAATGAGAAAGTTAATAGTCGTCTACTTTGATGATATCCTGATTTATAGCAAGAGCCAAGTTAATTATCTAAAGTACCTCAGGGAAGTTCTCAACCTTGTTCGAATTAAGAAGGGTACTGTACATACTAACCAACTCATCTTCTTAGGATTTGTGACTAGCGTCGATGGTCGTAGTATTGATAAAGAGAAGATTCGAGCAAGCCGCGACTGGCCTATACCAAAGACAGTGACTAAAATTCAAAGCTTCTATGGTCTCGCCAACTTCCACCTACGATTCATCCGCTACTTCAGCATAAAGACACACAGATCTCCCAACCATCAATATCTTCGATCTTTACGAATATTTTTCACCTGGCGAACCGCTTTATTCTGAGAAGAACTCGGGGACGAGTTCTTTTGAAGCAGGGGAGACTGATGTAGTATGGATTCCAACTCCGAATCCTTCTAGGATTCTTTTTCTTTTGCTTTATCTTTTTTAAGAGTTGATAAGAATCATATTTCTTTTCGGACTCTTATTTTGACTCTATCGTTTAGTAGGGTTGGTTTTATCTTTATTTTATTAGGATAGGTTTTATCTTTATTTGAGTAGAATTAGGTTGTCATAAAAGCCCTATTAATAGGCACCTTCTGTTTGCAATTGGGGAACAAATTTTAATCAATAAAAATTCTTGTTTAAAGTTTTAGATTTTTTCTCTTCTTTTCTTGGTCGTGGACTTGATGGTTTCGTGGATTCGGAAGTCCCTCGCTTGAGGTTTTCAAGCAACCTTCGTGTGGACCCCTCACAAGGCCCTCTGTCGGAGTTTTTGCGGCACCGCTTCGCTCTCACCAAGCAAAAGTGGTCCAGTTATCGTCATCACTGATCGACTTGGCCATTGCCAAGCATGAAGGTAAGCCCGTTCTGCTATCTCGCTGCATAAAATTTCCATTCCCTTAAATCCTGACACATTTCCTTCAATGCTTACATCAACAATACTCAAATCTTACTGCAGCACCTCTACTAATATCATGTTGCTCATCCAATATCCAATTGAAACATAAACCAACTTATTCTTATTCCAAATATCTAACTTATTTCCTGCTCAAACCATATGTTGCTACTCTTTCGAAACCACCGCTAAACAACAAAATACCGACACTCGAAATCATAATATATACTGACTTATTGTATGGAACACTCTGCAGAACATCGAGAGGGTGAAAGACTTAGATCATAAAAAATAACTCAGAGTTAAAGAGAATCGATTGAGGGTCCAAGAATGTAAAGTAGTACTTTGATACTAATGTCATGTCTCGGTCCCGCATGACCGAAATTGCCACTGGACATGATGTCGTATAAGCATGAATTATACATTGTACAAGGCAAGAATAAAACAAAGTTGATTAAACATCTCAAAATACAATTCATTACAGTAAAAATATGCAAAAAATAGACACAATATATATGAAACATGATTCTCTTTTATTGATAATTTGTAGTAGAATTATACCGGCGCTAGGCCAAAGAACAACTCGATTACAAATAATAAATCTCAATACAATTATGATACAACAAGGCTTACAACTCATGCAACTAATACAACAAACGATGTTTCATATATTATGTTCTATAAACAAAAGATATCATATTCAATTGAATAGCTTCAAGTACCAACCGAGCTCTAACCCCTCAGCATGTCCAAACAAAACTCCACACCTAAGGATTGTAGGTGAATACATTATCGTGTACTGGTGAGTGGTCCAAAACTAAATCACTAAAATCTAACACGTTGATTAAGTGAATACATGCAATTATAAATATGGCCTTTCTAATCTTGTCTTAGGATAAGTAACATGGCATAGCAAGCATGTGTCTATAAGCATAAAGGTGTCACTCAACACAATATATATTACCCGGTACTTATCACCCTTTTATGTCATTTAAAATAATATCAATCATAATACATAGATGTGTAAAATCTATGTCCATGTATAAGACACTCGTTAGCCTTCACAAAATACAAATATATGTGTGCGAACTCGTTCTCGCGATTAACTAGTTAAGCATGCAAGCAGATGACATTAGCATGCAATCTAACAATATGAAGGACACTGGCACTACAAGCTATATTGGACTATTTTCTTGGTAAGACGACAATCATTCACGTGCAGATAGCTAGCACCACTGAAGGTTCCAAAATACCCATACTGTGATGCGCCCATCCAGTCCAGATAGAAAGCCCACTTAAGGTTTCGCAATACCCCGTACATGAAGTATGTTCCATATAATTTCTTCTTAGGCCGAATCAATTTTGGTGACCTGGCAACCGTCCGAAAAAAACAACCTTGTGCACAAGTTGTCCATGACCATACAATATACGTGAACAGTTTATCAACTATAAAACATATACATGGTATATAAGTATGAGATAAAACGTTATGCATCCCAACTCATAAAATAAAACATACTCGTGATATCCACATTTCCATTCGATGTTCGATTGGCGATCTATTGGTCCCAAACATACAATGGCACCATGCCACAACTCAATAGTTTTGTGGTACTGCACCACACATTCATACTATACCGTGACACCAAGCCATACATCAATACCTTACCGTAGCACCAAACTACATATGTATACCTTACCGTGGCACCAACTCACACATTCATACTATGACATGGTACCAAGCCACATCCTTACCATTTTGTTTCTTTGTATAAATAATACGATACACAACCAGATACATAACAAACCTATCCTCCGTATAGCAACATAAACAACAATATTATATTCTATGTGATATGTATATAGCAACAGTCATATTATCTATCCTTTCTTGGTTCTATTTATTAGCATGCAACAATACTCATAGAATAAATAACTAGACATGCAACATCAATTTATTAAGTGTGAAGGTAAAGAAGCACATAATCAAAACTACCTACTTTGAAGAAATATCTATCTACCATGATCGAGCAGAACTCTGAATAATACATACACTTGAATCCAGGCCCAAACGGCCGTTCGAGTCAACAAACCATATCAATGTACCATGTGGAGCAGTACATTACAAACATCTTCTAATAATATAAAATTTTAAACCATCAAAATCCAATATATTCCATTAGCCAAGACTTAATCCTTTCGCCCAATTTTTTAGAATGTACGATTGCTATCCAAAGGAGTCCAGACTATGCAAAAAGTAATGCTACCTCAGGGAAGATAAATCCAAACCCTAGCTAAATCAAATCCAAGGATCATACTGCTATCAATCACTTTTCCATGCACACAATTTTGAATCATAATATAATTCATCAACAAAATTTTCATCCATCACCTCCATTTGAATATAATCATCTAAGATAATACAGTAACAAGAAATCAATCCACTAAATCTAAATGCAATCTATTCTTCCAACCGCAAACAATCAATCAAAATTTCAAGAACCAAATCAAATTCTAGGTTGTGCTTCCAATCTCGTTATCCCACCTCTATTCTTAAGGCAATCTATGTAGGCAACTCTTTTTAAAGTTATCATATTGATTCCTAGCGCTTAACATTGTGATGTATGCCTAACCACTAAGGCTAGCTAACTCATATGCCACACTTAAATATTATGATAACTCATCTCCAACTGACAACTAGAAATCACTGCACCCATCGACTTCCTAGGGCTAAACCTTATCGAACAATCTAAGAGATTCAAAATTAAGAGAAATACTTCTAACACAAAACAGCTAAACATCCAACATAGACCAATCCACTAATTTAAGCATTGCCAAAAATTCAAGGGTTGAAGTCTATCTAGCAAAGTCAGTTTCTAGGGTAAATCCATCCAACAATTATCCTCAGCTACACCATAATCAATGAATCAATCCAAGCAACTCTTATAGTCCAAATCCTAAATACGTTAGAAATTCTACCAATCTAAATCGTAAATCTCAATTACCAAATCACAAGTTATAAATTTTAATTACCAATCATAAGTCGTAAATCTCAATCATCAATCACAAATCATAATCTTAATCTGCCTTCCTTAATAATTCATCAATCACAACTTACTCACAATCCAATCCAATATGTACTCAATCACTATGCGTCCAATTCACTTGTATAGTCAAAATAAACTTTAAAACCAATCAACATGTCAAAATAATTCTCGCAGTCACCAAATATTTAAATCATAAAAATCTATTTCAACCAAAATATAGGTCGACTCAAAATTCTCGCAATCCATCAATTTTATTACTCTGAATCTATTACATCAATCACAAGGAATTCCAACATTTGGTGAGCTGAGTTTAACTAATATATGTAATGCCCTGCTCCGTACGGTGCATTATGCTGAGTCGTTGACTCGAAGAGTTACGTTGACCCGATTAGTATCGATGGAAATCGATACAAGAGTATGTTGACCCAAGAAATGCATCGAGTCGGATTGATGCAAAGAGTTACGTTGACCCGAGGAACGCATCGAGTAAGATCGATGCAAGTGTTAAATTGGCCCGAGAGAAAGCATTGAGTCATTTTGAAGATTCTAAAAAATCGAATCGATGCAACGTACAAGTCCGATTCAAATGAATATTGATTTTTGTTGGTTTCGTGTGCAGGCTATACGTTTACGCTGAAATATTAGAGGTCAACATTTTGCCTTATTTATAACGGAGTCCGCAAAATCAAATCACCGTCTCACAACGGACTGACGCATGGGCACGGTAGGCCGAATCAGTTGGATAATTCAACAAAGCACGAAGTGCTCGAATGGCTAAGTCAAAAGAGTTGGCCGTGCAACAAAGTTATAAATCGAGCTGCATCAGCTCAACGAAACGACAAGACGTATCGGCTTAAGGTAGGTGGCTTTGACTCTTCTTTCTTACTCCGTCATGCCTAACTAAAATGTATCGTTGTATGCTAAGTTAACCTATCGAGACCACAGGCATGGCTTGATCGAGAGATGAATATAGTGCGTGTCAAAAACTAGATAGAACAAATGAAATAAAATGTACATCAAATGTACGAGTCGCTATTGAACATTGAATATCATAAAGGCGAGCACCTCGGTGCGCCATAAGAACATGGGATAACTGTATCGGCAAGTGCCTTAGTGCACGAGTCATTTCGTACCCCCGTGCATGAGTTAGAAGGATAGAACATCGAAAGACTGTATCGACGAATACATCAAGTGCATAAAGTCACATGGCATTGAATAATCTATCAAGGCGTGCCTCAGTGCACAAGTCGGAGAAAATGAATATAAGTCTAGCATATTGAAAAATCGTGTCAAGCGTTCATCGAATGCACAAAACACGTATCGTTGAACGTTAAGTCGTAGTATGATTGCTTGGATTGTTTGGGACCTTTGAGTCATTCACTCGAATATCGAATCGAGGCATTGCAACATCGAAAGAACAGAATCGTACAAAGAATGTGAGAACATGGAAAGAATACAAAAAAAATAGAACGATGCAAAGTTTGAGTTTCGAACTCAGACTATGTTTGGATGTATGCTTAGATGCGAGTTGCATGATCAAATGGACTGTGAATTAACCCGTACGCGGGTTCGTTTCCTCGAACAGGCGCGCCGGGGCATCGAGAATGTTCGGCCTAGGAGAAATATTTATCGTGGTTAAGGAAGCATAAGCAATGAGGGACCTTCAGTAAGGCTCATAACCTAGGCTGAATGGGTTGCATCGCAATGCACTTTGAGAAACATAAGTCCATTCTGACATGGTGAATGTCAGTAATCTTCATATAGATAGAGGCCGGTGAGCTGAAAGTGCAGAAACATAGAGATCCTGTACAGAGCACTTATAACATGACATAGAAGGAATGAGGCGTATTCACCTTGCGTCAGTACAAGGGCAAGTACGTTGATGTTGGTAAGAAGTCACGAAACAATACGGGAATGCTATTGGTTGCCTGCTTGCTTATGCTAATTATCGATAACATGCTTGCCATGATAACCTGCTTTATTGCATTCGAATATGGCATGAACTGATCCTAAGGCAAGTATAGAAAGTTCACTAAATTGTATGCTGCATGATTCAATATACCTACTTAATGTCGATTTAGGTAAAATGGGTTTTGATCAGTACAGTAAGGACAAAAGTACTAATCCCCTACTAGTTTGCTAGCAGGTTCAGGAAATGGTCTGCACGCGGCGGAGATTCGCTTGATCGCGCTGAGGGATAGAATGTCGTAACATTTAAAGCATGTGATCACATTGATGCTCGGTCTTGCAACATGATTGATGCGGCCGAGATATAGAAGACATGATGTACGGAACGGTAAAATCCTTTGTAGGCAAGAAAGAACGTGAGTGCTGTAAGCTAATCTAGCAAATTCAGTTAGGCTATTGAAAGCCTTTGTAACCTCAGTTCATTTATCAATAAAAAGAATTATTTTGTATACTACGTTTTCTTTCGTTGCTAATATCAAATTAAAGATAATCATTTGAGAACTTATCATCTTGGCTTTTACGAGCACAACTCTAGACTCGTACGGCATCACGCCCTAGCGAGGATGATAATTCGGATAAATCGATGTGAGGACGAGCGATTTTTCGGGTCGGGGCGTGACAAATTGATACCAGAGCTCTAGGCTCAAATTTTCTCAGGACGCTTGCTTCGTTTCAATTCTAAAAGTTGTCCACCATCATGAAATGACTCTTGACTCTAGTCGATGCTATATTGGATGTTCTATACAATAAGTCTAATACAAATTATGTAATTTTGCCACATGTGTTTTGAAAATTACATGATATTTAATGGAAAAGTCATAAAATGTTTGTTGCTGCAAAGTACAACAAGTCACGAGATACAAATTCAAACATTTGTTGCTGCAAGTGTAACACATCGTGAATGGTGAATTGAGATGTTCGTTGTTTCAATGCAACGGTTGGTATGAGATATGTTGGTTGCATCGATACGATAAAAGTCGTGGGATGTTGCTGCATCAATTGCAACAAGTTGATTGTGAATGATGTGTTGCAATAAAAATGAAAGTTGATATCAAATATGTTGAACGGAGCATTAGCTTTGAATGTCGAAAATAAATTATTGCACGAGGTACAATGGATGTCAAAAATAAATCGTTGCACGAAGTACAACGGATGGGACTGAAATCATATATCGATAGAATGAATCGTTCGGTTGTGCATTGAACTTGTGTTGGCAAATGAATACATTGGCCGAATTGAGTCATATTTTTATTAATCAAAAGTTACGGTTGTGATCGGCATGATCACTGCAGAAATCGTAAGTTGGAATAAACAGTTGTTTCATACCGAGTATGATGTGAGAGAAATGACTTGATTTTCGAGTGGTATATGCCATACCACCTATGCGATGAATGGCTCGATTCTGAGTGGTATATCCTATACCACTTGTGTAATAAATTGCATCGACACGTTGTGAGAATTGTAGAAGGTTTGTCCGCAATAGATGGGAGAGTACCGAGAATCGATTCGAAATTTGTGTGACGATATATTGATGCTAGTGTTCTTCTATGATTGGTTGGAACGGTATGATGGGGAGTCATATCAATGAATGATACATCGGACGAAAAGTTACAAGTCGGTCGAATGACCGAGACTAACGAAATGATTATGTCTTGAGACAATAGTCGGATCGGTTGGATAGAAAACTCTAAGTTATGACGAGTCGAACGACTTGCGAGCTCGATAAAATGTTGTTCTATGCGAATTAAAAATTGGATAGCATGAACTACGACTCGATAAAAATGTTGGCGATGTGAATTGTAATCGGATCGCACAACTTGCAACTTCGATGAGAACGTTGGTTGATGCGGATAATCGTGCCTAAGAAAATAGTTGGTTATGTTACGACGAAACTAAATTGAGTACGATTGAAATGCGTAAACCTTAGAGGACGCGATCGTATAACTCGAGGGTTCGATGTTAGATAATATGTTACTCGGTTACGCAATCGAAGTATAGCGGGATGCGACGAATCAGAAAACAATTAGATACGTATAGGAAAGTTCATTGAGAACTAGATGTAGGCGATGCGAGCTAAGTCGACGTTGATACAGATTCGAAGTTGACCCTCTCGCGCTTGCGAAATTGATATGACCTTTCAAAATTTATATGCTAAAAAATGTAAGCACGATGCAACAATATAAAATGGGATGGGCCTACGATATCGAGATTTTTAAAAATAGCAATACGAAGGTATCAAACTGGTTGATCGTAAACTTTGTGATTGATCAGGATGAGACTATAAAGTCATTGATGATTATTTTGATGCATATAGCATCTTGTCTGTCGACCGTGGGTAGAAAGACTCGAACTCGATACAAGTAGATGTTTCGAGAATTGCGGAATCATCAACGGTAGTGTATGACTTTACTCAGAGGATAGTTGTGCCTCAGTTGCACAAATAGAAATGGTTTTTTCGGATTTGGGTAGTCGCATAGAAATTGTCGGAACGTGATTTGGCTCTGAAATAATATGGCATGGTTTATAGTAACTGTCCTTCGTTAATGATCCACAATTATCAAGCGTAGCTTCGGGGCAGCTGACCCTAGAAGACTTGACCGCCAAATCAAATTGAATGTTACAGACCCGTACGATATCACATATAGAATTGCGTCAGTAACAAATATAATGGGGTACATATTGATGATAAGTTTAGGCAATTTTAAGAATTATGCTATGCATGAGAGCGAGCGGTAAGAGAATGACTTACGAGTTATGTCGTTAGATTTGGATTTATCTTGCAATTGAGCTTGCGTGAATCAAACTTATTTTCGATGTAGCAAGATGGACAAGTTTGGAAATTTGACTAGGAAATTCCTACTCGATAGGGATCGAACATAAGATGCGTCGTAGAAAGACCTTTATGTCAAAACGATTGTTGCCTTTGAGCATCGTCGACTCGAATGGAACTTTTGTGTCGAATAGATTGTGGCCCTTGTGCAACGTCAATTTAAAGTTGAATCAGAAAATTTAAGCACGGTGTCTCAATAAGTCACCTAGCGGGAGTAGACCTAAATGTTAATGCCTATATAAAGGAAAATCATATCGAGATGAGTTGCAATATGTAACTTCAAAAATTGTTGGGCAGCGATTTCGAACACAAGGAGTTGCGAAGACTTGTTGCGGTCGGATGCACGATGTCTTAACGCGACGCATAGGACTGGGTCCATGCAAAACTTACAAAATAAGAAATGCGATCTTTTGAATCTCATTGTATGCCGCAATTTTGTTGGATGATCACGTGTGCATCAAATATGCATATGTGATAGAATTGCAAGAACAAACACTAGACCCCAAGTCCAATCGAGAGTACAAGATGGTAAGTAATTGAGGATAAGAAGTTACCTGTTAACCTTGTTTCGATATCCTACAACTGAGCTTGGCTAAAATGCATATATTAGTGGGATGCCTAAAATATGTGTATTAATCCAAACTAAGTTGTATGATCCAAACGAATGTGAGACGAGATCGTGAAACGATCTAGAGAAACACTTAAAATTGAGTGTTGGTTTCGGTTCGAGGACGAACCTTATTTTGAGGGGTGTATTATGTAATGCCTCACTTCGTACAGTGCGTTATGCTGAGTCGTTGACTCGAAGAGTTGCGTTGACCCGATTAAGTATCAATGTGAATCGATACAAGAGTATGTTGACCGAAGAAATGTATCGAGTCTGATCGATGCAAAGAGTTACGTCGACCCGAGGAACGCATCGAGTAAGATCGATACAAGTGTTAAGTTGGCCCGAGAGAAAGTATTGAGTCGGTCCGAATATTCTAAGAAATCGAATCGATGCAATGCACAAGTCCGATTCAAACGAATATTGATTTTGTTGGTTTCGTGTGCAGGATATATGTTTACGCTAAAATACAAGAGGTCGATATTTTGCCTTATTTACAACGGAATCCGCAAAACCAAATCACTGCCTCGCAATGAACTGACGCATGGGCACGGCAGCCCGAATCAGTTGGATAATTCAATAAAGCATAAAGTGCTCAAATGGCAAAGTTAGAAGGGTTGGTCATGCAACAAAGTTATGAAATTGAACCGCATCGGCTCGGCAAAACGACAAGGTGTATCGGCTTAAGTTGGGGGGCTTTGACTCTTCTTTCTAACTCAGTCATGCCTAACTAAAATGTATCATTGTATGCTAAGTTAACCTATCGAGACCACAGGCGTGGCTCGATCGAGAGATGAACATAGTGTGTGTCGAATACTAGATAGAATAATTGAAATAAAACGTACATCAAATGTACGAGTCGCTATTGAACATTGAATATCGCAAAGGCGAGCGCCTCGATGCACAAGCCATTAGAACATGGGATAACTGTATCGATAAGTGCCTTAGTGCACGAGTCATTTCATGCACCCGCACACGATTTAGAAAGATAAAATATTGAAAGACCGTATCGACGAATGCATCAAGTTCACAAAGTCACATAGCATTGAATAACCTATCGAGGCGTGCCTCAGTGCACAAGTTAGAGGAAATGAATATAAGTCTAACACATTGAAAGATCGTGTCGAGCGTGCATCGAATGCACGAATCGCGTATCGTTGATCGTTAAGTCGTAGTATGATTGCTTGGATTGTTTGGGACCTTTGAGTCGTGCACTTGGATTTCGAATCGAGGCGTTGAAACACCGAAAGAACGGAATCGTACAAAGAATGTAAGAACATGGAAAGAATACGAGAAATACGAAATGATGCAGAGTCTGAGTTTCGGACTCAGACTATGTTTGGTTGTATGCTTAGATGCGAGTTGCATGATCAATTGGACTATGAATTAACCAGTGCATGGGTTCGTTTCCTCGAATAGGCGCACCGGGGCATCGGGACTATTCGGCCTAGGAGGAATGTTTATCGCGGCTAAGGGAGCACGAGCATTGTTGGACCTTCAGTAAGGCTTATAACCTAGGTTGAATGGGTTGCGTCGTAATGCACCTTGAGAAACATAAGTCTATTCTGACATAGTGAATGTCAGTGATCTTCATATAGGTAGGGGCCGGTGAGCTGAAAGTGCAGGAACACAGAGATTCTGTATAGAGCACTTATTACATGACAGGGAAAGAATGAGGTGTATTCACCTTGCGTTGGTGCAAGGTCGAGTACGTCGATGTTAGTAAGAAGTCACGAAACAATACGGGAGTGTTGTTGGTTGCCTGCTTTCTTATGGTAATATCGATAACATTCTTGCCATGATAACCTGCTTTATTGCTTTCGAATATGTCAAGAACTGATCCTAAGGCAAGGATAGAAAGATCACTAAATTGTATAATGCATGATTCAATATATCTACTTAATGTCAGTTTAGGTAAAGTGGGTCTTTGATCAATACAGCGAGGACGAAAGTACTAATCTCCTACGAGTTTGCTAGCAGGTTCAGGGAATGGTCTTCTCGCAGCAGAGCTTCGCTTGATTGTGCTGAGGCATGGAATGCCATAGCGTTTGAAGCGTGCGATCGCATTGACGCTCGGACTTGCAACATGATTGATGCGGCCTAGATATAGAAGACATAATACATGAAACGGTAAAATCCTTTGTGGGCAAGAAATAACCTGAGTGTTGTAAGCTAATCTAGCAAATTCAGTTGAGCTATTGAAAGCCTTGGTAATCTTAGTTCATTTATTAGTAAAGAGAATTGTTTCATATACTATGTTTTCTTTCGTTGCTAATATCAAATCAAAGATAACCATTTGAGAACTTGTTATCTTGCCTTGTATGAGTGCAACTCCAGACTCGTACGGTATCACGTCCTAGCGAGGACGATGATTCGAATAAATTGATGCGAGGATGAGCAATTTTCTGGATCGGGACGTGACAATATCCATTTATGTTATACTCAGTATTACCTAACCAAGTCATAGGAAACTCCAATACTACCATTCAATCCATCTATATCTATTAGGTAGAATCCAGTAAGATAATATAATTCAACGATTCATCATGCTACACAATCATTATTTGTTCGGCCATAATATTCTCGAGTCAACATATTTTGATCTTTAATATACCTCGGTATCAACAAATATATGTGCAAGTTGGGAAAACATCCAATCGCCAAACTCAAATTTATTTCAACCAATATTATCTTCTAATTGGATATAAAAGCAACTATTTCATACCTAAAATCAAATCAGCTAGAGGCTATCTTAAGTCTACGAGCAATATAATTCTTAGAGTTATTCATATGCTCCAAATAAATTTCTAATTGCAACACCAAGTCTTTACACTCAACTTAAAATTTATTCCAATCGATTCAAGCTATAATTTAATACACATTCCATAATTAATTTCCCAATCAAGTCATCCATTTCATAAATCCAAATTCTTATCCAATACTCTTTTAATCTACCAAAATTATTCTCGATGATTCGAACCAATTTAACAAGGTACATGTAAAATTACATTCAACCAGGTATAACTCTAAATTGAGACATCCAACTATCCATCCATAATTGAAAGACTCATCGATACCAATAACATAATCAAGAAAACACCATTAGGGCTACCCAATACACCACTTAGGAAACTAAGCCACTCGACATACAAATACTCCTTCTCCATACTGGATCAGCGTACCCTCCGGAAGATCCTAACTACAGTGCCCCCTCCCCCTCCCGGTCCACAAATATAACATTTTTTCAGCCACTTGGCAATCAACTGAAATCAAATCGTAACCATTCAACTCGAACAACTTAACTCATCCCTATTCCTTGAAGTTTTGGCACACTTCATTCATCTCATGCAATAACAACACTCAAAACTTACTGCTGCACCTCTACCGAAATTATGTAGCATATCTAATATCCAAATTATCTATTACCAAATATTCTGCCTTACAATCTTCTCAAGCAATCTGTTGCTCCTCTTCAAAGCAATTAATGCTAACCAATAAAATATCCACATGAGAATCATAGCATATAAAGACTTATTGTATAAAACACTCAGCAGAACATCAACAAGGGTCAAAAGACATTGATTACAGAAGCAACTTAGAGTTGAAAAAAATTAACTAAGGGTCCAAGAAAGTAAAGTCACGCTCTGATACTATTATCTTACATTCTGATCCCGTAGGACCAAAAGTCTCCACTAGACATAATGTCGTACAAGCTTAAATTGTACTTGTACAAGGCAAGAACAAAAAGGTCGATAAAACTTCTTAGAAAAGAAAATCATTGCAGTAAAAAATAAGCAAAAAAGTTGATAGACACAAGATATATAAAAATGATTCTCTTTATTGATAATTTATAGCAGAATCACAATGACTCTTAGGCCAAAAGAATAACTCAATATTACGACAAGAATCTCATTACAATGAACGATGTCACAAGGCTTACAACTTGAGAAACTAGTACAATCGACAATATTTCATACATTATGTCCTTTATAGACACACATTTTATAATATCAAGAGTATCAACACTATTCATCTTCTTGATCTATATATGTTGATTGTATAGAACTTAATACTCAAGAAAATAATAATAATTATTATTATAATAATAATAATAATAATAATAATAATAATACCAGAAAATTTGTTGTGGAGAAAGAAATCTATAAGCAATTGGGTGTAACAAAAAGAGTTGTGAAAAATTGGGGAAACAAATAGTTTTCACCAGACTAACTGGCGAAAATAGGGTGGGTGTGGGTTGTTCTGGTTTTTTGGGTTTGGATTTTTTGATAGTTTGGGTTAGTTGGTTAGCTTTTTGTTGTTATTTAGTTAACAAATTTATGAACGATCTTTGAGGATGTATTTGATCTATCAAATAAATGAACTAAGACATCAAAACTTCACACATTAATAGAGAATATTACCAAGATTGCAGTGGTTCGACTGGAGCAAAAAATAACCAATCGTAGAGGAAGTTATCAGACGTCAAAGTTGGCTAGAAAATGTATTTTTATGACAGTGGCGAAATATACTAATGATTAGCCAATAATGGAGCCGACTTTACACAAGGAATTGGAGCATCAAGTGGGATTGTATTTGTCATTGGGTTTGCTTGGTTTTAAAATGGGGGTTGGTTTGGTTGGGTTTGTAATGGATGGTTTGGAATTGGGTTTTGTTAGACAATGGTTCTCAATAGCTAGTTCCCAACAACTAGTTCATAATCACTATATTTGCAACACGTTCTCTCCCCTACAACCAACAGATATCCATTTCCTACTACATTCAGATGATTTCATCCAAAAGATCTATTTCTTCTTCTAGAACTTTTTTACAAGGGATCAAAGTCTAACAATATTGTGCTCTCTTGGAGGTATATTAAATGGGTTAGCTTATGAAGGAGGTTTAACCTAAGTCTTATAATTAATCGAAATATTTTGTATAATATTTTACGTAATCTAATTGTCGAACAATTTTATATTGATTATCAATTTATATTAGTAAACATTTTTATATATTCTTGTATAAATTTAGACTGCGAACAAGTTGCAAGTTTATTCTTCAAGATAATTACAATCTCCGTATATAAATATTTATGTTACTCCACCACCACCAAGAATTAATACTGCTACTTTTAATAAAACTGTTAATATTGGTCCTAGTTCTTCTCACCAATTTATTTCATTTACTAAAGAAGAATATATTAGATGAAGGTGATTACGATGATATAAATAGTGATTATGTAGTTGAAAATTTAGATGAATTTGATGATAATGTTGCTAATGTTAACACTCCTGAATTAATCCAAATTTAGAAGTTTTGTTAGTAATATAGCAATTAAACATAACTTTAGTTGTTCGATTACTTTAAATAATGCTATCGGGATTGTACATAAATGTAAGAAATCAAGTTATAATTGGAGATTATACGCTAAAGCCATTTGTGAAGGCGGAACATTTTTTATTGTAACTTTAGAAAATTGATATTCTTCTTTAGGTGGACTTACAACAGGGTCGCATCAGCTACTATTACATGGTTTAAAAATAAGATAATTGGTAAAATTAGAGATGATCAGTCGTATAGTCCGTCGCATGTTGTCAATGATATATATAGAGAACACCAAATGCATTTTAAATATTCTAAAGCTTGAAAAGCTAGAAAAATTGCTTTATCTAAAATAAATTATAGTTATATTGATGCATATAATAGTCTTGAAGAGTATGGTTTTAGAATTATCGAGACAAATTCAGGTAGTAGATGTTTTATAAAGACTACATAAAATAATAGTTTTCAAAAAAAAATTGTTTCAAGGCATGTATTGATGGATTTTTAAGGAAATATTTACTTGTGATTAGTATTGATATATGTTACATTCATTTCTTCTAGATATCAATGTATTTTATTTATTACTTGTGCTCATGATCCTATATCAATTATCTCCAATTGTTTATGTTGTTGCTGAAAGTAAAATCACTATTCCTTGGACTTGGTTTCTGAACAATTTTAGAACATCTTTTGAAATTTATTTTAATGCATGGAATAAAAAATTATTTTAATCAAATAAATAAAAAGGATAATAAATTCTATGTGCTACTTTTCTAGAATCACTTTTTTTGTATTCAATATTTTGAACACAATTTAAAACCAGTATGTATATTGAAATATTTTTCAACATAGTTTAGGCTCTCTTGCAAGATGATATAATGAAATAGATGAGAATTATTACTTTGAAAGAATTAAAGCTGAAAATATAGATGTTTATAAATGGCTCGTTGGAGTAGATGATGAAACACGTGTTCTAGTGCCCAATTTATGCTCCTTACTTTGGATTAGATATTAACAATTCCAACCTTGTTGAATGCTTCAATAACTGTATTAAAACTTTACGTAATAAACCAATAACTACACTCCTTGATGGTATTCGAGCAAAGATTACTACACTTCAAGACAAAAATCAACAAAATGCTAAAAATCTTGAAACAGATTATTGTCCGAATACGTTAAAAACTATGGCTCGTGTCAAAAGAGAAAAATACAACTTGCAAGTGTTGTGTATTGATAGTATTTTGTTTGAAATATTAGATCGTGAAACACGTAGAACATATGTTGTTCGTTTAAATGATAAATATTGTTCATGTGGATAGTGGTATCATACTTGTCTTCCATGTGTACAGGCATGTTATGCGTATAACTCTTGTAATGTTAGTGTTGAACGTTTTTATTCTATTATATTTCTAAAGAAGCATTAAGAAGAGTATATGAGCCGCACTTGGAACCATTCTAATCCCTTACAATTGCAAAGTGCATTAATTAGAGGTCATATTGGAGTTTCAGAAGTACGATGCAAAGCTGGGAGGAAGAACCGCATCATAGTGAAGGATTTATCGATAAAAGATCTCTGATGTAGTAACTGTAATGGGTTAGGACACAATAGAAGAATATGTAAACCAACCACGAGAATGGAGGCATCTCAAAGAATGTAAAAATGTTTCATTTTTTATTTTTCATTTTGAAGTTGTAGTGGAGTTGTAATTTTTCATTTTGAAGTTGTAATGAAGTTGTTGGTTTTTTCTCTAGTTAAGCCACTCTGTTGGAAATATTAAGATGGATTTTACTCCCTCGACTAATGAATAATTAGGAAAGATTGATGCTCCAATTTCTTGTGTAAAGTCGGCTCCATTAATTGCTAATCATTTGCATATTTTACCACCATCAGAAAACACGTTTTCGAGCTGACTTTGAGGCCTGATAACTTTCTCTCTGATTGGTCATTTCCGATCCAGTCAAGCCAATGCAATCTCGGTAATATTCTCTATTACTGTGTTAAGTCTTGATGTCTAGCTCATTTATTTGATAGATCAAATTCCTCCTCAAATATTGTTCATAAATCTGTTAACTAATATATAAACAAAAAACTAACCAACTAAACCAATCCAACAAAAAAAACTCAAACCCCAAAAAAACTACACAACCTATTTCCGTCAGTCGGTCCCACTCCAATTTCTGCCAGATCGTCTGGCGAAAACTATTTATTTTTCCAAATTTCACAACTCTTTTCATTACACCCAATTTCGTATAAATTTCATTATCTACAAAAAATTATATATACATATATATATATATATATATATATATATATATATATATATATATATATATAAAATATATATATATATATATATATATATATATATATATATATAATAATTAAAAACAAATAAAACCATGAAACCCCCCTCCCTTATTTCCCATGTTTCATGAGTATTACAAGAAATACTCCTATTCCAAAAGTAATTACACCGACCACCTCTCTCTTTTATAAATTTTGTAAAACATAGGGATAGTCAGTGTTATAAGTTTCTATAGAAAATATAAACTATAGGGATGGTCCATGTAATTAGTTTCAAAAAGGAATATTTTCTGTAATAAGTGTAAAACATAGGATAGTTAACGCAAAAAATATTCCAGAAGTTTGCATAGTTTTTTTTTAGGTGTCCTTTCTCCAAGTTGGATGGCTCAAAGCCATCCAGCCATCCAAGGGAGATTCGAATCCGAGATCTGTGTTCGGGCGCCCCTCCGCACTACCACTACGCTAAGGGCATGTTTGGATGGCAGGGACTGGCCTGCAACTGGAGTTTTTTGCTGCAACTGAAGGCCGTAAGTGCCAGTTTCACAGTTTGGTTCACGGTGAAAGTGGAGACGAAGGTGGAAAATATCTGACACATTCCAGTTGCTGTTCCCCCATTTTCTTCACTTTTCACCTACAACAAAAATCAGCCGCAAGTAAGCTGCAAGTGGGATGCGGTGATCGTTCCAGGTGGAGGCAGAGATAAAGGATAGGAACCCAACGTAGATCTGGCTCGACGACGTCTGACATTACCGCCACCGCGTGTGACCACTATCCTTGCACTCACGTGTGACCATGTCGGTGTCGGCGTCGGCATCGACGGTGGGCCCTGGTTGTAGTGCCCCGTCTGTACATCGTGCCCCGTTTTCGTCCACGGGGTGCGCGAGAAAGGAACACTGTCGCTATCGATTCGGTCGGGACCGATAGGTCGAAATCGGCCGAGTCGATCGAACGGGAATGGTTGAATTAAAATCCATTCCAAGTTATGGAATGGCTTCTTCGGAACCAAGTCCCATATTCAGCGGGTTGCGCCTCGAGGATTGGCTCTGCGGCTGAGTCGGAAGAGACCTCTCGTTGCTCTGATTTTCATGCCGCACTTGATTTGGCTTTGGCTTTGGTTTTCGTGAATGCGTTTTTCGTGAATGCTTTCCGAATGAGTTTTTGTGACTTGCGTTTTTGAGCTTCACATTTATATCGAATTTCTTTGAATTATACAGTGTTCTAATCAGTTGCTTATACGATTGCAGGTGATCATGTAGGCGACGTCAGCGCAGCCAAATGGTCGCTCGCTTGAAGCAAGGCTAAGGCGAGTGGCTGACCTCCTTCGCCTCATCCCTCTATTTCAAAAATCAATACGAAGTTAAATGAACGCTTGTCATAATAGTGTAAAATCAAAGAAATCGGGGAACGATTTTTCATGAAACACTTGCTATCAAACTGTCGGTTTTGAAAATAGAAAACGTGTTTTCTTATACAAATCCACTTAGCCTATGCAAAATAATGAATGAATCGATTAACGTTTATCGCAACGATATGGCTAAGGAAGCAAATCGACTAAGTTCAAAAGAAAACGGTCATTGGACAACTTGTCGACAAGGTAAAGTTTTCTTGAACGATTGCCTAGGCCAAGGGACCGATTCGGCCCGGGAGGAACGAGTGTAGCAGCGCCAGCCTTTCATCGGCACGAGTTATGCGAGAACTTTTGCACAGGGCTCGCTACCCGACGTGAAAGGGTCGTCGTCTAACCCTGCTATAGTCTGCGATGGTTTGACATTGCCAGTGGCCTTCACACCCCTTTCACTGCTTAACAAGTGCACGGGACACGGGATGGATATGATAGTTGCTTAATGTTATACAATTTCATATACTTGCCTGAAAACATGTTGACATGCAATTGATCAGGATGGTTAGAAAGATCAAGTAAAAGGCTAGCTAACATGTTTATAAAACTTTTTGAATCAAATACAGAGCGTGGATTTAATTAGCCATTCGCCAGTACATGTATTCGTACTGATCCTCGCTCTTTGCAAGTCCTGCGAACCAGGAAGGACGCGCCAACTAGCTCGGCAACGTTCGTGATTTTGAAGCTTTGGCCGAACGTCGAGACTTTTCCTGCGACTCTAATTTTGAAAGCTCTCGACAGTCCAAGGAAGATGACTCAGCATCCCTCCCATCCAGGTCACTGGAGTACTTTATTGTATATTGAGGGATGTGTGCAATGTATGGAACGGCTATCTCATCGGCACTCTTTTGTAATCGAGTCATGTTGTAGCCCGCACGGCATGAGTCTTGTACTAGAGACTGTAAAAGATGTTCATTATCAATAAAGAATCAAGTTTTCTTTACACAATATGTGATTCAATTTGTCTGCGTACTCTCTTAGATCTCGTGTCTCGGATTTTCTTATGATTATGCCTTGTGCGATCGCAAATTAGGTTCGCACGGCATCACGCCCGGGAGACGACTATCGATTCGACGGAATCGAGACGTGACATAATGGTATCAAAGTACGGGTTTACGTCCTTGGCCTCCAGTGTCGATTTCTAGTCTCAAAACCGTTGACCTCGTGTCGATGAGATGAGTTGTTCCATACACTGAACCCTGGACATTTTTGAAACTAACGAAAATTGCCTTTCCCTTTTTTCTGCAGTTGCGGGAGCTCGGGCGGAGGACGAGACGAGCGCTTCCAGCGGCTCAAGTGCTTCTAGACCCCAGCATTCCGCCAATCCAACGGGAATGACGCCTACCATAGTCGGACCCTCCGGCGATCCAATGCAATGTATGCTGCAAATGCTTGAAATACAGCAACGTCAAAACGAGCTCCATCGTCAGCAAGCGGAGGCTCGTCAGACTCAATTTGAGAATCGGTTCGAGGCTCAATTCAAGCTGCAGCAGCAGTAGCTGAATACCCTCCAGCAAATCGTACAATCAGTCGTGGGCAACAACAACAATTCAACGATGACGCCTGCCGTGACCCAGCCTGCGGTTCGATCCAACAAAGCTGAACCAGAGGCGCCCGTGCTCTCACCTGCGATACCGAGAAGTTCTAACTTTGACGTGTCAAAATTTATGAAAAGCTGCCACACTTTCTTCAACGGCACAGAAGATCCCTCCGTAGCGATCGACTGGTTGGAGGAGATGGAAGACAAGTTCGAGCTTCTGGGTGTCGAGGACTTGAAGAAAGTCGCGTGTGCTCAACTTCTACTTTGAATGAACGCGCACGATTGGTGGGCTGTGTAGAAGCAGGCTATTCGACGTAAAGACGAGACGGGGGCGATCTCATGGGCGATATTCAGAAATGCGTTCAAGACCGAATATCTTTCTGCAGCCGTGTGATAGGAAAAAAATGAGTTTATGCAGTTGACGTAAGGGAATATGATTGTACGATAATATGCGGCCAAATTCAATAAACTGGCCAAGTTTGCTGGAGACTATCTACCTAACACTGCAAGTCAAGCTCGACGATTCGAAGTGGGCCTGCGTTCCACTATCAGTGCTCATGTCTAGGTGCCTGAATACAAAACCATGGGCGAGGTACTCAACCATGCCCTCCGTCTGGAGTTCGAGTATCCTCTTACTACTACCGTCGCTGTTCACTTTAATAACAAACTTTATAGTAATACGGGAGGCAACAATGCACACAAGCGTCAATATCGCGGCAACCAGAAAAAGGATCGAATGGTTTACGAGTTCTGCCACAAGGAGGTCACCAGGTCACCGAGTGCTGATTTAAGCACAGAGCATGTTTTGCGTGTGGCAAAGCAAATTACTTCGCAAGGGACTGCCCGGAAGCTACGTCGAACCAACGCCTCCCGCAACACCAATAAACCGATGCCAAGCACCTCGGGCTCCACCGACCGCACAACAGAATGGCCAAGACCATCGCCCCAATGCTCAAGGCCACGTCAACGCCATGACTCAAGACGAAGCATTCACGTCTGACACAGTCGTGATAGGTATACTGTAATCCAATGATAAACCTGCTCGTGTATTGTTTGATTCAGGTGCCACGCATAGTTTTATATAGACGGACTTTATCGCCGAGCACAAATTTTTCTTGACACCACTGGGTCTCGATCTCCCTGTTAACATACCGTCGGACATGCCACTACTTGCAAATTTAGTCTACGGAGACGGAATCATCTGTATAGGTGGTCAAAAGACCAGTCTCGATGCGATAGTTCTAGATATTAAGGACTACGACATCATTCTGGGGATGGATTGGCTCGGTCCGTGCAACGCAACCATAAACTGCGCTGAAAAGAGAATCACATTTCGTATACCTAGAGTGCATGAATTCTGCTACTCGTGTGGTGAGGCGTCGCCGACCTACATGGTGATCTTCGCAATATCTACTCGACGGATGCTGCATTCCGGGTACGAAGGCTATCTAGCTTCCGTTCGAAACATGCGACAGGATGGTACAAATGTGGGTCAGACCGACGTTGTGGCAGAATTTCCAGATGTATTCCCGGACGAGCTGCCCGGCATGTCATCCAATCGAGAGATTGAGTTCACTATCGATACATTTCCCGATACTCGACCGATCTCGAAAGTCCCGTACAGAATGGCCCCTGCAGAGCTTAAAGAACTCAAGGTGCAGTTACAAGAGTTACTCGACAAGGGATTCATCCAACCCAGTGTCTCGCCATGGGGAGCGCCCGTGCTATTTGTCAAGAAGAAGGATGGCTCTATGCGTCTTTGTATCGACTACCACGAGCTGAATAAAGCTACCGTCCGAAACAAATACCCCATGCCCTGCATAGACGATCTGTTTGATCAGCTTCAAGGAGCTACGGTTTTCTCAAATATTGATCTGCGCTCGGGTTACCATCAACTCAAGATCAGGCCAGACGATGTGCCAAAGTCTGCCTTTCTCACTCGTTACGGCTATTACGAATTCCTGGAAATGTCGTTCGGCCTAACGAACTCCCCTGCCGCTTTTATGGATTTGATGAATCGGGTGTTCCGACCATTCCTCGACAAGTTCGTAGTAGTCTTCATCGACGACATACTCATCTACTCGAAGAATAAGCAGCAACACACTGAGAATCTACGGATCGTACTTCAGACCCTTCGAGAAAATCAGTTGTATGCGAAGCAAAGTAAATATGAATTTTGGCTGAGTAGCATCGCATTCCTCGGACACATCATTTCAGCTGAAGGCATTACGGTCGACCCCAAGAAAGTTGAAGCCGTTATCGAATGGAAGCGGCTAACATCCGTCAGCGAGATTCGAAGTTTCTTTGGCTTAGCAGGATACTACCGACGCTTCGTAAAAGACTTTGCGAAGATCGCATCGCACTACTAAAATTTGCTTAATGGGCGACGTAAATTTAGCGACATTAGCAAAACATCGCTAAATTATGTACATTAGAGACGTATAAATGAAATGTCGGTAACCGTCGCTACTAGCGACTCAAATAGCGATGTGACAACGACGTATATTAGTTACGTGATCTAGTCGTCGCGAAACGTTGCTACAACGTCGCTAATAGTGACTAACTTAGCGACGGTAATGATAGCATCGCTAAATTCTAATTATATCCCCCCCCACCGATTCATTTTCCCTCCATTTTACTCTCTCACCCTCTCTCCTCACCCCCTCTGGCGCTCTCACTCTCTCCGACGACTCTCCTCCCTCTCCGGTACATGACTCTCCTCCTCCCTCTCTCTCTCTCTCTCTCCGACAATTTTGGTTGTTGGTGGTTGGGGGGTGCAGGTAGCTCGGGGGGAGGTACAGGAGGGGATACGGGTGGTTGTGGGTGAGTGGGGGGTGGCTGGAGGGTGGGGCAGGGGGGACGAGGGCGGCTGGGGGAGGGGAGCTAGGGTTAGGGTTCGGGTTAGGGTCTATTTCCTCCCATTTCACTCTCTCACTCTCTCTTCTTCCCCCTCCGGCACTCTCACGCTCTCCGGCGCTCTCACTCTCTCCGGCGACTCTCACTCTCTTCGGCGACTCTTCTCCCTCTTCGGTACGTGGTACTCTTTCCCTTCCTCTCTCTTTCTCTGTCTCTCTCTCTTCGGCTATATTGGTTGTTGGTGGTTGGGGGGTGCGCATGGCTCGGTAGGAGGGGCAGGGGGGATGCGGGTGGTTCGGGGGTGAGTGGGGGGTGGCTGGGGGGGTAGGGCAGGGGGGACGAGGGCGGCTGGGGGAGGGAAGCTAGGGGTAGGGTTCGGGTTAGGGGTAGGTATGTGTGGGCGGCTGGGGGAGGGAAGCAGAGGGGTGGGAGCGGCTGGGGTAGGGAGCAGGGGGGAGTAGAGGGTTAGTGTTCGGGTTAGGGGTGGTGTAGGTGGGGGGCTTGGTCAGGGGCACCGATAGTGCCAAAAATATCTGATAATTTAGTAATAATTATTTGTTTTCCGACACCGAAAAATGTGATACTCCGATTCGAACACACCGATAGTGCCAATATTTATAACAAGTAGTTTTGTTGGTTGGTTAATTGGTAACATGGTGATCGGGACATATAGTCCCTGCAGCCATTCGACTGGCGAGACAGAAACTATGGTACGACATGGTGATCAGGACATAGTCCCTGCAGCCATTCGACTGGCGAGGCAGAAACTATGTAGCCGTAGATAAAGTTGACTGTCCTCCGACCCTCATCCCTCGGCAATGATGATATGACAACCTATCACTATATCTTATATAGTAGTAGATGATGTCTTAGTATTACATTATGTAAATTCATCTTGATTCTATTACATTCTTTAGATACTAGATACGATAAGAATATATACTACACCATATGTACAGAACATAATGATCCACACTAATGTATGCTAGAATGAATCTTGGGTTGTGTTCTGAGCCATCCGTTCTCACATTTAAATAGATATGAATTAGTACTGTGAGAGCACCGGAAAGAGTGAGAGCGCCGGAGGGGGAGGAGAGAGAGTGAGAGAGTAAAATGGGGGAAATGAATTGGTGGGGGAATATAATTAGAATTTAGCGACGTTCATACTAACGTCGCTAAATTAGTCGCTATTAGTGACGTCATAGCGACGTTTCACGACGACTAGCTCATGTAACTATGTAGCGTCTGACTGTCCTCCGACCCTCATCCCTCGGCAATGATGATACGATAACCTATCACTATATCTTATATAGTAGTAGATGATGTTTTAGTATTACATTATGTGAGTTCATCTTGTTTCTGTTATATTCTTCAGATACTAGATACTAGATTCGATAAGAACGTATACTACACCATATGTACAGAACATAGATGATTCACACTAATGTATGCTAGAATGAATTTTGGGTTGTGTTCTGAGCCATCCATTCTCACACTTAAAACACATATGAATTAGAACTGTGTGTCAATCTTTGTTTTCGTATTTTCGGCGAACCCAGGGATTGGATTCTGTATTTTGTATTTTGGATTCTCTATTTTGGCTCCAGCTCCATCTCCATTTGCATTAATCTACAGTACGACATGGTGATCAGGACATAGTCCCTGCAGCCATTTGACTGGCGAGGCAGAAACTATGTAGCCGTAGATAAAGTTGACTGCCCTTTGACCCTCATCCCGCGGCAATGATGATACGACAACCTATCACTATATCTTATATAGTAGTAGATGATGTTTTAGTATTACATTATGTGAGTTCATCTTGATTATGTTACATTCTTCAGATACTAGATACTAGATTCGATAAGAACGTATACTACACCATACGTACAGAACATAGATGATTCACACTAATGTATGCTAGAATGAATTTTGAGTTGTGTTCTGAGCCATCCGTTCTCATACTTGGAGAAAAATTGAATTTTTGCTATTTTATCTGACGCACAAATACCGCTCGAGTGAGCCAAATGCATGCAGCCACTTCCCTCCCTCCATTCCCCCTGTCCCTCTCTCATGCTATCAACGTTACAACTTTTCCAGTGCTTCTCCCTCTAATGATGATGAACACAAAAATCAAAGACCCCTCTCCTTTCTCACTCTTCACAGTTCTTACAACAGGAAGGATCAGTGCTTTCTAGTTCTCTTCCATCCATCCATTCCTCCGTTCTGATCAAGCATCTTCCTTCTCCTCTTCTCCACCATGGCTCTGGACCCATCTGCTCCTCCCTACTTCCCTTCTTCTTATTTGACTCTCTCAGCCACATATGATATCCAGCTCAAGTGTAGAGTCGGAGGAGAAGAAGTGGACAGGAAGAGGAGGGGGAAGCAGCACAGTCGACGGCATGACCCGGAGGAAGTACAGAGGTTTTCTTCAACATCCGTAGGAGAACTATAAGGATATATCTTTTCACAACATGTCACCTTGTCAAAGACCCTTAATGTGAATATCATGTTACCGCGGTGTTGGAAGACTAACATGTCATAATTTTTTAAACCGTGTGTTTTGACATAATCCTCCCAACTCTTTCCTCCTATGTAGTAATCTTGCATTTCTTTATGAAGTCCAAGACGGCATATAGTGACTCGTAATGGAAAAATATGTCTTCTTGAACTTCATAAAGAAATACAAGATTACTACATAGGAGGAAAGAGTTGGAAGGATTATGTCAAAACACACGGCTTAGAAAATTATGACATGTTAGTCTTCCGACACCGTGGTAACATGGTTGTCACATTAAGGGTCTTTGACAAGGTGACATATTGTGAAAAGATATATCATTATAGTTCTCCTACGGATGTTGAAGAAAACCTCTGTACTTCCTCCGGGTCATACCGCCGGCTGTGCTGCTTCCCCCTCATCTTCCTGTCCACTTCTTCTGCCCCGACTCTACACTTGAGCTGAATATCATATGTGGCTGAGAGAGTCAAATAAGAAGAAGGGAAGTCGGGAGGAGCAGATGAGTCCAGAGCCATGGTGGAGGAGAGAAAAAGGAAGATGCTTGATCAGAACGGAGGAATGGATGGATGGAAGAGAACTAGAAAGCACTGATCCTTCCTGTTGTGAGAACTGTGAAGAGTGAGAAAGGAGAGGGGGGTCTTTGATTTTTGTATTCATCATCATTAGAGGGAGCAGTACTGGAAAAGTTGTGACGTTGATAGCATGAGAGAGGAAGAGGGTGAATGGAGGGAGGGAAGTGGCTGCATGTCTTTGGCTCACTCGAGCGGTATTTGTGCGTCATCTGGTGGCGCTCCTCCAGCTTCGGGTCCAGCTCCAGGCGATCAGTAGTTTCGTTTTTTGCATTTTTGGACTGTACTATATTTTTGACTTTATACGTATTTGGGGATATTCAGTTTTTTTGTTGAGGATACTGAGTTTGTACGTATGTGCGAATATTGATTTGGTTTGTTGAGGATATTATATATTGACATTGTTCGTTGCGGATAGTATTTTTTTATATTTTTTGTATATTCTAGAATGTATTGTGCGTGCCGGTATTGAGTGTTCCACCGAGTGGGTCGGCGAACCCAGGGATTGGATTCTTTATTTTGTATTTTGGATTCTGTATTTTGGCTCAAGCTCCAGCTCCATTTGCATTAATCTACGGTACGACATGGTGATCAGGACATAGTCCCTGCAGCCATTCGACTGGCGAGGCAGAAACTATGTAGCCGTAGATAAAGTTGACTGTCCTTCGACCCTCATCCTTCGGCAATGATGATATGACAACCTATCACTATATCTTATATAGTAGTAGATGATGTCTTAGTATTACATTATGTGAGTTCATCTTGATTCTGTTACATTCTTCAGATACTAGATACAATAAGAACATATACTACACCATATGTATAGAACATAATGATCCACACTAATGTATGCTAGAATGAATCTTGGGTTGTGTTCTGAGCCATCCGTTCTCACATTTAAATACATATAAATTAGTACTGTGAGAGCGCCGGAGAGAGTGAGAGTGCCGGAGGGGGGGAGGAGAGAGAGTGAGAGAGTAAAATGGGGGGAAATGAATTGGTGGGTGAATATAATTAAAATTTAGCGACGTTCATACTAACATCGCTAAAAGCGACGTTTCGCGACGACTAGCTCATATAACTATGTAGCCGTAGATGAAGTTGACTGTCCTCCGACCCTCATCCCTCGGCAATGATGATACGACAATCTATCACTAATCTTATATAGTAGTAGATGATATTTTAGTATTACATTATGTGAGTTCATCTTGATTCTGTTACATTCTTCAGATACTAGATACTAGATTCGATAAGAACGTATACTACACCATAAGTACAGAACATAGATGATTCATACTAATGTATGCTAGAATGAATTTTGGGTTGTGTTCTGAGCCATCCGTTCTCACACTTAAAACACATATGAATTAGTACTGTGTGTCAATCTTTGTTTTTTATTTTCGACGAACCCAGCGATTGGATTCTGTATTTTGTATTTTGACTTTGTACGTATTTGGAGATATTCAGATTTTTCGTTGAGGATACTGAGTTTGTACGTATTTGCGGATATTGATTTGGTTTGTTGAGGATATTATATATTGACATTGTTCATTGTGGATAGTATTTTTTCTTTATATTTTTTGTATATTCTGGAAAGTATTTTGCGTGCCGGTGTTGAGTGTTCCACCGAGGGGGTCGGCGAACCCAAGGATTGGATTCTGTATTTTGTATTTTGTATTCTGTATTTTGGCACAGGTTCCAGCTCCATTTGCATTCTGGAACCTTTTTTATATTTTTTTAACTTAGCGACATTTTTAGCGACGTTACCATTAGTCGCTAAATATTAGCGACATTAAAAAATGTCGCTAAAATCGTCGCTAAATGCTGACGTGGCAACACGTGGCACCATAATCTGATGTCAGCTCATCGTCGCCAAAACGTCGCAACAGTGTCGCTAAACGGCGACAACACAATAACGTCGCCTTATACGTCGCAAATTAGCGTCAACAATTAAACGTCGCACATAACGTCGCTAGTTAGCGACGTTAATGACGTCGCTAAATAACGTCACCCTAGCGACGTTTTGCGACGTTTTCTCGTTTAGCGACACATTTTTTTTGTCGTTTCCAAAACGTCGCCCAAAACGTCGCTAAATTCACTTAGCGATGTTTTCGTCGAGTTTAGGGACGTATTGTAACGTCGCTAATCTGATAAATTTTTGTAGTGTCGTCTCTGACTCGCCTCATCCAGAAAGGAGTCGCATTTGAATGGTCAGACGATTGTGAAGCTTCATTCCAAGAATTAAAGCAACGGCTCGTCTCGGCCCCGATACTCGCACTTCCAGAAGGGACTGAGGGTTTCCAGATATTCAGCAACGCATCCGGTCAGGGCTTGGGGTGTGTGCTGATGCAGCGAAACAAGGTGATATCTTTTGCTTCCCGACAGCTAAAGCCACACGAGAAGAACTATCCCACGCACGACCTGGAGTTAGCGGCGATTGTGTTCGCGTTAAAATTGTGGCGTCACTATTTTTATGGCGTGGCGTGCACGTTCTATACCGATCACAAGAGCCTCAAGTATCTATTCACGCAGAAGGAAGTAAACTTGCGGGAAAGGCGTTGGCTGGAACTGATTAAAGATTACGACTTGACTATCGACTATACGCCGGGAAAAGAAAATGTTGTGGCGGACGCTCTGAGTCGGAAGTATATTACCTCGCTATCCATCGACCGTAGACTGCTATGCGACCTAGAAGAGATGGGCATCGAACTCCGAGTTCGATTTCGGAATGTGCAGTTGGCAAAGTTGCAGTTAGAGTCTAGCTTGCTTGAAACGATCAAGACCGCTCAGAAGGACGATCCATACCTGAAAAAAATGCGAGAGCTAATCTCGACGGGCAGGACGACCGACTTTGCGGAAGAAGAAACCGGCATGCTTCGATTGAAGGGTAGGCTATGCGTTCCGGACGATTCAGAACTTAGAAAGGAGATACCGTCGGAGGCGTACTATACGAAATATACCTTGCATCCCGGTAGCACGAAGATGTACAAGGACCTCCGCACGAACTTCTAGTGGCACGGGATGAAAAAAGATGTGGCACTTTTTGTGTCACAATGCATGGCCTGTCAGCAGGTAAAAGCTGAGCACCAGAGACCGGGCGGGCAGATGCAGAATCTGGCGATTCCGGAATGGAAGTGGCAGCACGTGAGCATGGATTTTATTGTTGGTCTGCTGAAGACGCCGCGGGAAAATGATGCCATCTGGGTCATCGTCGATCGACTAACCAAGTCAACGCACTTTATTGCCATCAAAGTTACTTGGAGCATTGATCGCCTGGCGTAGATTTTTCTTGATGAGATAGTACGACTGTACGGAGTTCCAGGTATCCATCGTCTCCGATCGGGATTCACGGTTCCTGTCACGATTCTTGAGTAGCCTTCAGTCGGCGCTGGGTACCAAGTTGCAGTTCAGCTCAGCTTACCATCCTCAGACCGACAGCCAAACGGAGCACATCAATTAGATTCTCGAAGACATGCTACGACTCTGTACAATTGACTTTAAATCAAGCTGGGACAATCATCTACCTCTGGCCGAATTCGCATACAACAATAGCTATCAATCTAGCATTCAAATGGCGCCGTATGAAGCCTTGTACGGACGCAAGTGCCGATCACTCATTTGCTGGGATGAAGTCGGAGAGCGACAGATTCTCGGCCCGGAACTGGTGGAACAGATCGTGCAAAAAATTTGGCTCATTCGGGAAAGACTAAAGACTCCGCAGAGTCGTCAGAAAAGCTTTGCGGACGTTCATCGTCGATCCCTCGAGTTTCAAGAAGGCGATCACGTATTTCTCAAAGTGTCGCCCATGCGGGGAGTGACTCGGTTCGGCGTAAAGGGGAAGTTGAGTCCGAGATTCGTTGGGCCGTTCGAAATACTCGAACGGGTCGCCCCAGTGGCCTATAAAATTGCCCTACCGCCGGCGCTAGAAGGTGTACACAATGTCTTCCACGTCTCTCAATTACGGAAGTACGTGTACGACCCGAGCCACGTGGTAGATTTTGGCCAACTGGAGCTAAAGTTCGACTTATCCTACGTTGAAGAGCCAGTTCAAATATTAGAACGCAAGGATAAGCTGCTACGAAATCGAGCTATCCCTCTCGTCCGCGTCCTCTGGAGGAACCATTCGGTCGAATAGTCGACGTGGGAGCTTGAATCGAAAAAGAAGGAGAAATTTCCTTTATTGTTCTCGTAGAGGTAGGTTCTATCTTTAAGTTTCTTGGACGAAACTTTTTATTAGTTGGTTATGGTGTAGTGTCCCGTCCCTACATCGTGTCCCGTTTCCGTTCACGGGGTGCGCGAGAAAGGAACACTGTCGCTATCGATTCGGTCGGGACCGATAGGTCGGAATCGGTCGAGTCGATCGAACGGGAACAGTTAAATTAAGATCTATTCCACGTTATGGAATGGCTTCTTCGGAACCAAGTCCCATATTCAGCGGGTTGCGCCTCGAGGATTGGCTCTGCGGCTGAGTCGGAAGAGACCTTCCGTTGCTCTGATTTTTATGCCGTACTTGATTTAGCTTTGGCTTTGGTTTTCGTGAATGCATTTTTCGTGAATGTTTTTCGAATGAGTTTTCGTGACTTACGTTTTCGAGCTTCGCATTCATATCGAATTTTCTTGAATTATACAGTGTTCTAATCAGTTGCTTATGCGATTGCAGGTGATCGCGTAGGCGACGTCAGTGCAGCCAACCGGTCGCTCGCTTGAAGCAAGACTAAGGCGAGTGGCTGACTTCCTTTGCCTCGTCCCTCTATTTCAAAAATCAATATGAAGTTAAATGAATGCTTGTCATAATAGTGTAAAATCAAAAAAATCGTGGCACGATTCTTCACGAAACACTTGCTATTAAACTGCCAATTTTCAAAATAGAAAACGTGTTTTCTTATACAAATCCACTTAGCCTATGCAAAACAATGAATGAATCGATTAACGTTTATCACAACGATACGGCTAAGGAAGCAAATCGACTAAGTTCAAAAGAAAACGGTCATTGGACAACTTATCGACAAGGTGAAGTTTTCTCAAACGGTTGCCTAGGCCAATGGACCGATTCGGCCCGGGAGGAACGAGTGTAGCAGCGCCAGCCTTTCATCGGCGCGAGTTATGCGGGAACTTTCGCACAGGGCTCGCTACCCGACGCGAAAGGGTCGTCGTCTAACCCTGCTATAGTCCGCGATGGCTTGACATTGCCAGTGGCCTTCATACCCCTTTCACGGCTTAACAAGTGCACGGGACACGGGATGGATATGATAGTTGCTTAATGTTATACAATTTTATATACTTGCCTGAAAACATGTTGACATGCAATTGATTAGGATGGTTAGAAAGATCACGTAAAAGGCTAGCTAACATGTTTATAAAACTTCTTGAATCAAATGCAGAGCTTAGATTTAATTAGCCATTCGCCAGTACATGTGTTCGTACTGATCCTCGCCCTTTGCAGGTCCCGCGAACCAGGAAGGACGCGCCAACTAGCTCGGCGACGTTCGTGATTTTGAAGCTTCGGCCGTGCGTCGAAGACTTTTCCTGCGACTCTAGTTTTGAAGGCTCTCGACAGTCCAAGGAAGATGACTCAGCGTCCCTCCCATCCAGGTCACTGGAGTACTTTGTTGTATACTGAGGGATGTGTGCAATGTATGGAACGGCTATCTCATCGGCACTCTTTTTTAATCGAGTCATGTTGTAGCCCGTGCGGCATGAGTCTTGTACTAGAGTCTGTAAAAGTTGTTCATTATCAATAAAGAATCAAGTTTCCTTTACTCAATATGTGATTCAATTTGTCTGCGTACTCTCTTAGATCTCGTGTTTCGAATTTTCTTATGACTATGCCTTGTGCGATCGCAAATTAGGTTCGTACGGTATCACGTCCAGGGGACGACTATCGATTCGACGGAATCGGAACGTGACACTGGTGTCGGCGGGTGTCGGCGTCGGCGGGAGCTCTTCGAGGAGGTGGAAGGGCCTGGCGTCGACGGGAGCTCTTCCTGGCTCTAGCGTCGGCGGGAGCTCTTCGAGGGAGCTACTGCTGCTCTTTTGGGGAAGGAAAGGAGGCGTTAAAGGTCGTGACGGAGCTGCTGCTGCTCTTTTGGGGAGGAAAATAGTGTTGAGAGTAGATATTTGTGGAGAAGGAAAGTAGTAGATGATAATGAAGATTAATAAAATTTATAAGGTTTCTTATAAATTTGTTTTCAGTATAATTTTTCTTCATTGATGAGAATTTTATTTCTTATTTTTGGAATATTTTATTCATTAATTATATGTCAATTAAAATAATAAATAAAAAATTTGGTGGTAAGTTTTTTGGAAAGTTTATATTGAATAATTATATGTTAATTAAAATAATAAATAAAATGTTCGGAAAGTTTTATTCATTAATTATATTGTAATATTTCCAAACAACAATCCTAAATATTTTTGTGGTAAGGCTACCGAGAGTTACCATATCTCCAACTAACATCCACTTTCAACAACCATCCAAACAATCGAACTCATTTTCTCTCCATTTTCAACAACCATGCAAACACCAAACCCATTTTTTTTTTCCAGTTGCAGCAGACAAAAAGTACTCTATCCAAACACATTTTGGAAAGTGCCACTTGCTGCAAGTGCCCTGCAACTCATCATGATATAAGTGACACTTTCACACTTTCAAAGAGTTACATCTATCCAAACAGTCCCTAAGTGTCTTTGGAACAGAAGTCTGCATAGTTCAATCCATAGGTGAACCAAAACAAAAACAAAAACAAAAACAAAAAATCTCACTCAATTAACATGATTATCATTTATGTTCCATTTAAAAGAAGCAAAGCTCATGATAGATAAATATGCATCAAGTACATGGCGTACAGAAATTTCAACGGACGTTAACGCATGCACTCTGTGCTTCCAAGAGTGCATTGAACTCCTCCCTGGCCCTCAGCAGCCTCGGAGTGATGCAAGCAGAGGTCGGCGAGGGAGGATACGACACCACAGCCGCCGACGTCGAGAACCTGACGTGGCGGTTCGACGATTCGTGCGACCTCCTCGGCCCCGCCGACCGTGACGTGCTCTTCTTCAGCCCGCCCCTCCGCTCGCCGTCGAAGACGAACGCGGCCTTCACGGGAGAATCGGTGTCGTCGCCTCCCCCCCGTATCAGCTCCAGCGGCAGGTCGAAGTACGCATTGACGGGCCCTCCGAGTTCCTCTTCGACGTCGCCGGGGACGGCAGAGGAGGCCCAAGACGCGCACTCGAACTTCTCGAGGGAGGCAATCCTGGAGAGCACGCTGCGTCGGCGCTCTTCTCTGCCTTCGCCATTGCCCATGGCTTGTGGTTTCTCGTCTCGTCTCGCTTGTGCTTCTTGTTTCTTCTTCTTCTTCGAGAATGCGGCGGGAAAGAACAAGCACAGAGCACCACAGTTGAATTCTTCATCTTCCATTTTGCTGCTGCGTCGAGGTTGCACGTATTCCTGTAATTCCTTTGAGCTCGACTTTGAGACCGCGTGAAGGCCTCCTCCACCCTGTGGCTGGCTGATGTCGATAACATGGCGTCTCGAAAGAATGTCGAACTCGTCCGACGGTTGGGACGACCGACCGTCGCCGCACGACTTGCTTCGGAAGAGGCCCAACACCAGACGAGGCGGCCACTGCTGCGCGAATTGCGACGACGGCGCGACCGAATGCCGGCGAGCCAAGTGGGGGATGGCCGGGCGAGGCACCCTGGTCGGGTTGCTGCACCACCGAAAGCTGTCGGCGGGAGATGGGCCCCACTGCGGCGACGACGACGCTGCCGTGCCCGGGAGGCTGCAGCTGACGAACCTCGGCCTCACAAGCGCCGGTGGGCCGGCTACGGGCGCGTGCTGCTTCAGCGACACGGGATCGACCGATATTTGTTTCTCCGCGTCAGGTTGCGGTCCTGGCTTCTGGTTCCTGATTGAGCTTTCATCGCTGCAGAAATCATCTTCGTCTTCGTCTTCATCTTCACCTGCACTTTCTTCTTCTTCATCATCATCGTCTGTTTGGTCATATTCTTCCGACTCCTCGAAGGAGGATTCTTCGGAGGAGGAGGACTGCATGGCGATGTGTTCAGGAGTCGCTGCGAGAGAGGCGTGGAATGGTTTGTATTTGAACAGACTAAAAGCTCAGACTTGGTAGAAGGTGGATTGCATGATATGAGGAAGAGTGTTGTGCATGTTCGTTTATAGCTAGATTCTGATCAATAATACCAAAACAAATAACAAGAATATTTGTAGTTAGACAAGTTTATAGTTGACTGGTTGTGTAAACTTTACATGGCTAATTTTTTTCTTTTTAAATCCCAGGCGCACACACAGTTGGGAGACTCGAATTTTGTCCGTCCCTCTGGATGTCGGCTATAATACCACTAGGCTAGAGAGCTCGGACTACATGGCAACTTTAAAGTGATGCATATCTGGCTGGCTTCCTGTTCCCTGCATTATTAACACTCCTGCACTCGGTCATGAAATTGATGTATACCTGGCTGTCCCAATACAACAATGCGACTCGCGAGCAACCGCACGTCGCCGCATCCCCCTCCCACCCCCACCCTCCTCCTGTTTCATGTCCAGCCGTCCCGCCGCCGTGTCCGTCTGCGCGCTAGCACCAGCCCTTTCGGAGTGGACTTTTATGAAATGTCCACCCACTGGATGAGTTTTATGAAATATCCAGAATTAAGTATTTTCACGTTAAATATTCCAAGATTCCTTTTTAGATGCCACCCGCTGTAAACTGCTATTTTTATAATACCGAAACTACCCCTCCGCGCGAATTGGTCATCTATATGTATTTGAATTCAAAAAACTCAGATCTGGCTTGCGATTTTCGTCTTCTACTTCTTCACGAGAAATCTGAATTCCATTGCTCTCATCTTTAGCAGAGATCGCAAAGATCGTTCGTAGTTCGGTGTGCTTTTCTTCAGTCGAACTCAGATCATCGCTCGTCATCATCATCACCATCATCATCATCTTCATCGTGGAGACATTTGAAGTTTTCCGACGATTAAGTCAATTGTGGAGAGAAGATCTTTCTTCTTCTTTTCCATAAGAATTTTCATCGTTTTGAAAGAAGAACGAAACTCTTTATTCCTGACAAAATTTTTCTAAAACAAAAAATTATTTTCCGTGTTAAAACCACGGAGAATGACCATTCTCCACCACGGAGAATAACCATTCTCCGTGCTAAAATGACGGAGAATGACTATTCTCCGTTTTAAAAACCACGGAGAATGGCATTCTCCGTGTTAAAAACCACGGAGAATGACAATTTTCTATGGGTTTTAACACGGAGAATGTCATTCTCCGTGGTAAAGTGATGGTCATTCTCCGTCATTTTAGTACAGAAAATAGCTAAGATCCATCAAGTACACGGAGAATGGCCATTCTCCGTAGCCATTCTCCGTGTAATTTAGAAACGGAGAATGCCATTCTCCGTACTAAATTACACGGAGAATGGTCATTCTCCTACGTTTTAACACTGGAAATAACCATTCTCCGTGTAAATTAACATGGAGAATGTCATTCTCCGTTTTAATTAAGACGGAGAATGTCATTCTCCGTTTTATTTAACACGGAGAATGACATTCTCCGTGTTAATTTACACAGAGAATGGCATTCTCCGTGTTTCTAACACGGAGAATGGCCATTCTCCTGCACTTTAACACTGTAATGACCATTCTCCGTGCTAAATTACACGGAGAATGGCATTCTCCGTGTTTCTAATATGGAGAATGGCCATTCTCCTGCGTTTTAACACTGTAATGACCATTCTCCGTGCTAAATTACACGGAGAATGGCATTCTCCGTGTAAATTAAGACGAAGAATGATCATTCTCCGTGTAATTTAGCACGGAGAATGGCCATTCTCCGTGTAAATTAAGACGGAGAATGCCATTCTCCGTGTTACTAACACAGAGAATGACTATTCTCCGTATAAATTAAGACGGAGAATGGCCACCCTCATGCGAAATTAACATTTTTCGTGTTCTAATACGGAGAATGACCATTCTCCTGCATTTTATGGTCAGTCGAAACTTTGAAGGGCCATAACTTTTGACTGGGAGGTCGAAACGAGGCCCGGTTTGTCCCAAAACGAGCGTATCTTCGAGGAGGCTGAAAGTAACGGCTTCTCCGTTAGACGGCCTTCCAAAATTTTAGAATCGCAAAAAAAAAATGATGTTTTGACCTCCGTTTTAGCACTTTTGCCGTTTGTCTCGGTCTTTCCGAAATTTTTCGACGAGTTTTTGAAGATTTTTGAGGAGAAAACCTAGATTCGAAAGTGAGCAGCGTATGGAAGAAGATGAAGTATCAAAATATTTTTTTTAAGAGTAGTTTCGTGGGTGTTTTTATTAATTAGAAGGAAGGGCAAAAAGGTCATTCGGAACCCTCTTTATATATTTTTTGCTAATTCTGGGCACGCGATGAAAGTTTCTTTTGCGGTAGGTTTTTCATAAAACTTTTTAAATTTTTGGGTATTTCATAAATTTTCCCTTTTATTTAATACATATTTTCTTCGAAGAGGAAAAGAAGTTTCTAAAAAACTTTGTATTCTGTATAGAATAAACTTTTTATAACTTGCACATTGTTGCAATGCAAGAAGTCTCAATCGGTGCGTGATCGCTTCACTCTATAAATTGTCTGACACGACTTGCTACTTGTGACGAGGGAACTAGTACTCTCGAAGTACTCAAAACTCAGTTGGGCAGAGTGCTCTCTTACGGTGTTCCCGTAGTTTTTTTAGTTGCACAAAGATCGAGGCTATTTCTAGCTTAACATTTTGAAACGCTCAGAATCTTCAATTCTCGTAGGAATTGCTGAATTCAGTAGCAAAGCCCTTGCAGGAACGCATTTTGTTCGAAATGTCTGCCAATGACGCAGACGTATGTGTTGGGTTCTGAGGCATGTGCCAGCATGTGGTTGCGAACGTTGGCACAATAAGCATCGATCGTGCGCCACATAGCATCCTGCATTTATTAGGGATATAACATTGTCACGACCCGCTCCCAGATTTCTGGATACGAGTCGGACACGCACAGCCTACGTTGTAGACACAATGTAGTAAGTTGTATTTAATCTCAGAAAAACTCCAATGTTATGATATCAATCCTAAGCTCAATTACGGAACTAGTAAACGAAAATAATCCAGCACAAACTCACACGACCACAGATCACTATATATTTTTCATATATCATACATGTCCAGTATCCGAAAACAAATCCGGTAATCCTCATCATCAGTATTATACATTTGCTATACAAAATATCTACAAAATATATGATACAATCTAAATGATATACCCTAATCTTCTATAGTCTTCCAGAAGCTTCCAGTAGTCGTTGTCCAACTAGTGTCATTCACATCCTCTTGCCCTGGTCTAATATGTCAACTATTCAGTCAGGAAAGGAGCAAACTAAAATCTACAAAAGTGAGACAAATACAATATATGCACAAGTAAAGATGTAATGAACATGACTAACCTGAATCACCTGAGATGCATAATTGATTGAAATATGAAACAAGAAGATCATGACTCGTGATTTAAAATACATACGAAATATGTGACCGTCTGGGTAAAGATGATGAATAAGAACAAGTATATGATACGGCTTAATCACACGTGCACAGGTGTTTGATTAAGCTATCATCATGAATTCCTAAGTTGGACTTTGGTCACATACCCGCAGGATTTTCCCTCCCCAAGTACTAGTGAAGAACAAGAGCATAATAACCAGAAGCGCATGACCAATCGTATAACAATGTGTCCAACGTGAATACAAGTCCACATGAAATAAATAAGTCAAAGTCATAGAATGTATAACTTGCCTTGTCCATGCAAATTAATGTCTCAATGTCTCCACCTAGAGTAGGGCAAGAATAAGTTAGAATATAATCAATGGCATTATCTAGCTATTCGCTGACTACTAAGTACTTATAGAATATCACTAATCAATAGTTATAGCAAAATAATAATATTTTAGAGTAACCAAGTGTAATAATTATTCTAGTAAAATAGTTTTAATCAAAATAACATTTAGAGTACAACTAATTTTAGTAGTAAGAAAATACTAACAAAATAACTATAGTTATTATAATAAAAATCTTATTAATTATAGATGCTATCAATATAGTTTAAACAAGAGCATATATATATATATATATATATATATATATATATATATATATATATATATATATATATATATATATACTAGCAATATAACTAAGAAACCCTAACAATAATAATAATAATAATAATTCCAGCCTAAAATTAATCTCAGCCCAACCCATATACTAGCCCACATCCCATTACCTTATTTCTCCTATCTTTTCCCTTTTTTTACTAATACTTTGTCGGCCTGCTATGCCAACCCGCAAACCCGGCCTGCTAACATATTAGAAAACCCTAACCCTAAAGATTCATCTCTCTCGCTCTCTCTCATTTCTCAGTCGACAGAGGAAATCCTAATTTCTCTCCATTCTTCCAGTCACTCGCAGCCACCCACTTCACCACTCCACTCTCATTCTCTTCACTTCATTCCACCACACCTCTGACAACCCCCCCCCCAAGAAAATCCTAGCTACCAGAAGAAGGAGCAGCATATGGAGAACAAGAAGAAGAGGAGCTCGAGAGGCTCACTACTGGGCTCCAGCGCGGCAATGGCGGTGTGGTCGGCTTCCTTAAGACGACGGCTGTCCAAGGCGTCTCTGGTGACAAGAACGGCTTCGACGTCCAGACGTTGCGGTGGGCGTGGCGGCTAGGCATGAACTCGAGACGACGACTTTGACTCGGTCTCCAACAGTGGTGACGCGACTAGGCGGTGGAGCAGTAAGGAGAAGAGGAGCCCGGAGGATCTTCCGTACCATCTACTCGATGGTGACTACCCAGAGCACCAGAGTACCTTAGTGGATTTTTCTATATCATTCTCCAACTAGTTATGTACATTATTCTTTTGTGGCGTTTAGCTTTAGCTCGTGGATCTTGACATTTAGCCTACGGGCCTATACATGATTTGCATATTCTAGACTATAGCTAAAGCTTATCATGTATGACTATTATTCTTGCTAGTTCTTCATTTTGTATTACTAGATTCATGATCATTCATGTATATATAGTTTGGGACGTTTTACTATTTTATGTCTGATGATCATACTTCTTGTACCTTGCATATTTGCCTGTGATTGAGATACCTAGGATTGCTTGACCTAGGATTGACTGTTGGATTGTAGTATTAACCCCCATGTCTATACAGCTTATACGTTATTTCGGGGTACTGGAGTACTTTGGAATACGTAGCTGGCCTGGTCCGTCCCTACTTGCCAGTATTCTGGTTCTGGGACGTGACAGTTTTTCCTGTATATAGCTATCAACTACACACACACACACACACACACACACACACACACACACACACACACACACACACACATATATATATATATATATCCACAATTGTATATCGACTATTTAATATACATAGCTATCTAAAAAGTATATATATACATAGCTATCAAAATATGTAACTATCAACAAAATGCATGCAATATACTAGAGTTGAATCATGTCCATGAAAGTGATTGGACCAATAGATGTTGGAAAAATAGTCCTAATGAGTTATAGAAAAATTAAGTGGAAATTCTATATGAAATCTATGGTAAAAGAGATGATTTTTGAAAACGGGATCAATCACTAAGATTTAAACAAATCAAAATAATTTTTAGTAAAGTTGTCAATGGCAGTAAAGGGACAAACATGATATATAACATGGATATAGTATCAATAGTATCTGAAAATCATACATATCTGAAGTCACTTTGCCTAGAGTTCATGTCCCGCCAATATGCATCTAGCTGCAGTGAACCTTTGGTTCCATGACTCAAATAATGATAGATTACCAAATATTCTATCAACTTTATCCAATATTGTCGGAACAACTCAAGAGATCAAAATATTTATGCTTTTAGGACATAGCCTCAATAATACCCGAGAACCTATGAATATCTAAAATTACTTTGACTTAGAGCTCATCGCCAGTGCGCAGCTAGCTGTAGTGAACCCGTAGTCTCCATAATCCAGATAAATGAATGTAGTGCGCATCTGTCACACCATAGTAGGTCATCGAATATTTTCTCAACTTTATCCATAGAAATTTCAAAGGAGTTTATGAAAATTCAAACAAGTCCCAAGTTAATCAGGATAGGAAAAGATGTAGACATTTATACTTCTAGTGTAAGTATCATTTCTCGAGAATCAAACGATCGATTACCAGGAGGAAAAGATTGAGATGTGCAAAGGGAAGTATCTGCTCTTTGACCGTTCTCTATTTTGATAATTTCCAGAAAACCTATAGACTTTGAATCGATCCAATACTGACCGGTTAATTGAGTTGACTGAAAATAGAGTGAGTAAGGATTCGAGTTGGCTTGAATAATATCTTTAGAAAAATCTTGACCTATGATGGAATCATGTTGAAAAATAATTCCTTGTAGTCAAGGAAAGTTAAATTGGAAATTGACAAAATCGACAAAAAAATTCGAAATAAATAGTACATTTCAAGTTTGCGTGGAAGAAACTAATAAAAATATTACTTAGGAAATATTGGCCTATATCAGAATGATTTTTGGTGAAATAATTCCTTATATTCAAGGAAAAGGTTGGAGAATTTGAGAAGTATATTGGGCTAAATAGCTAGTCCATGGGTTCTATAATAGAATATTTGAATTGGTTCAAAGAGAGTCAAATTGAAGTAGTTTAGCAAAACCAACAAAGAAATTTGAAGGGCTTGAAAAAATTAGTCATTGATGAGAGGTTTGCTAAAAGAGAAGTCAAAACTTCTAAAAGAGTAACCTTGTCCCTAAAGAATAATGGAGATGACAATAATTCTTTGGAAACCGACTTTGCATCCCCTCAGCCATCCATATGACTCAAGAAGATACGATGATTTCAAGAAGATAGATAGTGAATATATATAATCATACAATCGGCCTAAGCTGTGATTGAGCATTCTTATATCACAGGCTCCCAATGGTACTCTAGTCCTAAGCACCATTAGATAGACTTGCATGGGCCACCAATAAAAATATGTCACGACCCGCTCCCAAATTTCTGGATACGAGTTGGACACGTCCAGCCTACGTTGTAGACACAACGCAGTAAGCTGTATTTAATCTCAGAAAAACTTCAATATCATGATATCAATCCTAAGCTGAATCACAGAACTAGTAAACGAAAATAATCCTGCACACACTTATACGACCACAAATAACTATATCTTTTTAGTACATCATACATGTTCAGTATCCGAAAATAAATCCGGTAATCCTCATCATTAGTATTATACATTTGAAACAATCTACAAAATATCTGATACAATCTAATGATATACCCTACTCTTCTATAGCCTTCCAAAAGCTTCCAGTAGTCATCGTCCAATATAAAATATCTAAAAAATATCTGATACAATCTAAATGATATACCCTAATCTTCTATTGTCTTCCAGAAGCTTCCAGTACTCGTCGTCTAACTAGTGCCATCCACATCCTCTTGTCCTGGTCTAATATGTCAACTATTCAGTCAGAAAAGAAGCAAAGTACAATCTACAATAGTTAGATAAATACAACATATGCATAAGTAATGATGCAATGAACATGACTAACATGAATCACCTGAGATGCATAATCTACTGAAATATGAAACAAGAAGATCATGACTCGTGATTTGAAATACATACAAAATATGTGACCTGCTGGATAAAGATCATAAATAATAACAAGTATATGGTACGGCTTATTCACACGTGCATAGGTGTGCAATTAAGTTATCATCATGAATTCCTAAGTTGGACTTTGGTCACATACCTATATAGTATTTTCCCTCCCTAAGTACCAGTAAAGAACAAGAGCATAATAACCAGAAGCACATGACCAATCGTGTAACAATGTGTCCAACATGAATATAAGTCCACATGAAGTAAATAAGTCAAAGTCATAGAATGTACTTGCCTTGTCCTTGCAAATTAATGTCTCAATGTCTCCACCTAGAGTAGGGCAAGAATATGTTAGAATATAATCAATGGCATTATCTAGCTATTCCCTAACTAACTAACTACGTATAGAATATCACTAATCAATAGTTATAGCAAAAAAAAAAGTAAAATAGGTTTTAAAAAAATAACATTTAGAGTACGACTAATTTTACTAGTAAGAAAATACTAACAAAATAACTATAGTTATTATAACAAAAATCTTATTAATTATAGATGCTATCAATATAGTTTAAACAAGAGTTTTATATATATATATATATATATATATATATATATATATATATATATATATATATATATATTGGAACCAGGTAAATTGTTTCTGGAATCGCTCCCACTGGGATTCGAACTCCTGACCACTTGGGCCGCATGCATCTGTCTTAACCACTAGGCTAGAGGTCATTTGCTATATATATATATATATATATATATATATATATATATATATATATATATATATATATATATATATATATTGAGGTGTCCTTTCTCCAAGCTGGGTCGTGTCCTTATTTCTCCTTTCTTTTCTTTTTTTTAATAATACTCTGCCGGCTTGCTATCCAGCCCGCAAACCCGGCCTTCTAACGTATTAGAAAACCCTGACCCTAAAGATTCATCTCTCTCTCTCTCTCTCACATTTCTCAGTCGACAGAGGAAACCCTAATTTCTCTCCATTCTTTCATTCACTCGCAGCCACCCACTTCATCACTCCACTCTCATTCTCTTCACTTAACTCCACCACACCTCCGACAACCCCCCAAAGAAAACCCGAGCTACCAGAAGAAGAAGGAGCAGTAGGAGGAGAACAAGGAGAAGAGGAGCTCGAGAGGCTCACCAATGGGCTCTGGCGCGACAACGGTGGTGTGGTCAGCTTCCTCGAGACGGCGGCTGTCCAAAGCGTCTCTGGTGACAAGAACGGCTTCGACGTCCAGACTTTACAACGGACGCGACGGCTAGGCGTGAACTCGGTCACCATTAGTGGTGACGCGACCAGGTGGGGGAGGCTTGGCGTCGAGATCTGGCCGGGTAGCTGTCAGCAGCGGTGGAGATGGACCAGATCTGGTTCTATCTAGTGGTGGCAAAGATCGTCGATAACGGTGATGATCTTGCGAGTGTGGTGGTGGTTGCTTGGTCTCCGGTGATGACTGGAGGTGGCTGCGACCTTCAGGAAGCGGTGGATCCGGTTGGATCTGGTCGTCCAGTGGCTACACGACTGGGAACGGCAAGATCTATGTCGATCAGGGTTATGGTTTGAACTCCGTCGAGTGGTGGTCGACGGATCTTGGCAATGGAGGCGATGAAGACTTCGAACGTCAGCGAGGCGCTGCGATATCGTGTTCGAGATCAACGTCGAGGGAACCGCAGCGAGTACTCGGCAAGGCGACAGCGGTGGTGCTCGCGGTGGTCCAAGCAACTCCAGTAGACTGGCAGCTTCTCGTGGCGACCTCCGACATTCATGGTTGCTGGACACAGTGATGGCAAGGCTCTGGGGTCAGACACAGCAGCCTCCAAAGGAAATAGGGTTAGGAATTAGGGTTCTGGTGGTGATGTACATGTCCAGTGTCGGGTGACACGAGACACACGGGCTTTAAGTCTGAATGTAATCTGTACGGGGACACAAAAGGGGTGGAGGTGACACGCGAGTGTCCGTATCAGGACAAGGAATATAATTGTAAAAACTGAATTAATGAAATGGATACAAACACGTGGACACACTAATTAGGACACTAGGATTAGAATGATTCATCGGCAATAATGATGGCTATTTATGGTCTCCTAGAATCTCTAGGCACATGGGTTAGGAAGAATATTCCTGAAATATTTCAGACTAATCCTGATTATTCTAGTGATTCCAGAATATTCCCACTGAGTCATGTGACTAGGTATTCAACAATGGATTTTCTAAATAACCAGTCCAATCCGGAACAATTACAAATTTGCCATTACTATATTAGGAACAATATAATTAATTAACTTAAAATAATCTTCCAGCTAAATAATTAATCCAAAAATAATATTTTAGATAATCAAAAGTAATTGGTATTTAATAATACATTTATAATTAGCTAAATAAATCCCTTTCAGCTAAACTCGATTAGAATAAATAATAATATTTAATTAAAATCTTTTAATAAATTAGAATAAAATATTCTAAAAAATATTAAAATATTAGGAAAATTTCTAAATTTCATTTGCTTAGAAATAGAGGGGTTACAAACATCCTATCAACGTAACAACTCACATGGGCTGATGTCACTACGAAGAACGTAACATCCTCTTTAATCGTGGCAATGCCTCAAAGAATATAATGTTCTCCATTAATTATGCATTGAACATCGTGTTACGGGGTCATTAACAAGTATTGAAGTCTTACATCAAGGTGTGAGATGGGCCGGGTGGCCCGCAACCTGGCCCGGGCCCACAACCTGGTCAACGCCGGTCTGGGCCGGCCCGAATCCTGTCAACAGACCGGCCCGGTTCGGCCTACCACTCAGCGGGTCCGGGCTGAGTCTTATTTTTTTGGCCCGGAAGTCCGGCTCGGTTCAGAAATGGGTCCGAACCGGTTTAGTCCACTAAGCTCGATCGACCCAGCCCAGTTCATACTCATATATATATATATATATATATATATATATATATATATATATATATATATATATATATATATATATATATATATATATATATATATATATTGTTATTAGTCATTTTATGTATATAACAATAAAATCCATTGAAGCAGAGTGCTTTCATCGTTGGTATTCTTTTTGATCTCTACGCATTTCACCACTCCACCGAAAATTTCTTCTGCACCTACCGTACTCCAGCTTGATAGTTTCCACCGCCTATCCAGGGTTGAGCCCTGGGATTTGACGACGGACTTGAAAAGCCACCTACAGACGCTTTACGTCCAATCATTCCGGTTAACGCTTGCATCCTCCATCTTACCGCGGCTGCTGGCACAGAGTTTGTAACACCCCAGTCCCAATATACATAGGACTAGAAATACGTACATGCCAGCTGTATGTATACACAAACTACTCCAATATATGGAATCTATGTATACACACATAAGCTGTAATAAAGAGCTCCAGCTCATAACAATATAACATGGTCAGAGGCAGTATCTAAATCTCATCCACAATGACAAATAAAAGTAATAATCAACCAAACGTCTCAAATGAAATATAAAAGTGAAATATCCGTCGGGTGGAAAAAAATCCACTACCGAGCTACTGAAAGAAATCAACTGAAATGAATATGAAAAAGAGTATCAACTACATAAGTCCATCAACTAAGAATAGAATCAAATAGGCTCCGAAGGCGAGACCTCCTCAGCTGCAAATGGAGAGTCTAGTCCGGAACCGTACTCCTCAGGATACTGCTCGCCGTCTATACCTGGAGAGATCACCAGGTCCTCAGAGGGACGTAACAAGATACAGGAAGAACATGCTAATATGAACTGTCAGAATAATAATAATATGCAAAGACTCTCCTAGACACAAATATGCATAAGGAATTCTAAGCGTCTATTGTACAATTTAGAGGACAACTTTCATGCGCATGGGTGAGATTTAGGCTATAAGTACGTAACTAGCATCCAGTCATCCGTATCCGGCCGTAACGTCTAAAACGTCAGAGGGTAACTGCAAATATATCACGCCATAGTTCCTTTCGAAAACTATGGTTTACTTGTTTGGCTTCCCATACGCACTAGTGACTGTCCTCCCCCAATATTTTCCACACTAACCAAGTCATATCCATAATCTGTCCAGTTTTGTAACTGCTCGAGTCTCTATATCTTAATTGTAGCAGTTACAATCATCTATCTGACACACGACTATAGAGATGGCCAATCAATATGTAAGTCGTGCCTATAGCAAAATATCTCAAATCGTGTAGTGAGAGTGTCATGGCCGAAGGAGATATAAGGATATCCCACAATAAGAAGGTAGTCCGCTAAAACTAAGTCAACATGCATCAAATAAAGTAAAATAACGAAAAACGACCAATAGAGTCGCTTGCACCCAAGTACGACTTGGACGCACAGTTTATAACAAAAGAAACCAACAAAGTAAATAAATGCTGAAAATAAATAATATGACAGTAAATATAGCAAGGTATACTTGCCTGGGTCCTGAGCATTGTGGTGGCGAAGATCAGACAGAAAAGTAGGTGGAACAACGACTGTCGAGGAACTAAGGTCCAAACAAACATCTCCGGATGCTGAAAATAGTCTATTATCTAATTATAATTAATATTGTACCTATTAGATTTATTTAATAAATTTTGAGATTAGGATATGGTATAGATTTCCGTATCAGCTTTCCGAAAAACTAAACGGATCGCATTTTCGTGCCGAAAATCTCCCAAAATCGCAAAAATATCGAAACACGTTTGTTTTTCGGACATCTAATACTTAAACAATTTTACAGAAATCTACAGAACAAATTTTGTCTATTAAAATACGTTTTTGGAAAGCTTACCTCGATATGCTTCTTTTAAAAAAATTAGAGGTGAACGGACTTCGAAGATAGGTGATATCGTCGTTCCAAGTTGTTCTTGCTACTAAAAAACGGGGCTGAATTCTAATAACGAATTTTAGTGTTTCTATTGGACTAAAAATAATTTTGAATTATGGCTGATAGAAGGGGAATGTATTGGGTTTATATAGGTATTTATTTCAGATTTATGTCCTAAATTAAATAGGATTTGATTTAAATAAATTGGAGTTTGCTTTGTTATGATAGGATATAGATAGAGATGTTTTCCTAGTAGAAGTAGGATTAGTATTTATTTAAAATATTATTTATATTTATCTAAATTATTATAGGTAATACATATAATTTATATTTATTTAAATAATCTACGTCTAATATTATTTATACAAGTTGCATTAGTTAATACTAAATTGACTTTTATTATATATTACGTAAATAGTGTACAATATATGTAAGAGGTAAAGTTTAATAAAATTAATGAAATAAATCCTAAAATCTTCTGAAAAAAATTATACAATGTATTTTAGAACCTTAATACTAGAAAAATAGTTTTATATATTTTTATACTAAATTTACTAATGAGCACTATTATTATTAATATCTTATTATTATTATTATTATTATTATTATTATTATTATTATTATTATTATCACCATATATTTGAATATATAAAAAAATAGAGGCCATTTATAATATTTTTAGTGTGTGCGGGGAATCGAACAATTGTACTAAATTGTCGGGGCCGGGGCACAGTCGGTCATGCCAAGATCCTAGACGTAGGGTCATTGGGTCTGTCCGATTAGATGTCGTGCATTAAAATCGTGCGCAATGAAAGATGGTCAAACTCCTAATTAATTATAAATACCGCGTCGTCTAAGTTGCACGTAAGAAAAATGAAGTGCATGGGAGGACTTTTGGGTGTAACGAAAAATCCATGGTCGTAGTATAGCTCGACTAGGTCACATATGCGAACTTGTTGGGTAAAATTATGTCATGTGGTGCTCCAATTGTTCATGCCACGGTAATGTGTATTTAATTATAAAATTAAATCTAAGGTTTTTATTCACCAATAATTTATTAAAAATAAAATTTAAAAATTATCACAATATCCTTAGTCGAAAATCTGGGGGTTTACATCCTACCCAACTTACAAGAATTTTGTCATCGAAATTAAAAATAACGCACGATCTGTGAAAACGAAATGCAAGGAGGAAAAAGAATTGTGCACGAAGATCATGTCACAATTTTTTTTTCGTGCAAATGGGAGAAACGGTTGTGTATGTCGTCCTCGTGCTTCCATGTTTTAGCGGAGCACTATTACACACGAACCGGAAGAGCAGAACAATTCATGGTACTTACAAGGATCATGGTAGTGGTTTCTAACTAAATAGGATACCCTCGTGTTTCTATATCTATCAAGGTTTATGCCATAAAATTCTAAGTCATGTTATATTCATGGACGTGATTTCTAAAGAGAAGGTAGTCACCTAGGTTAGGACACGCTCAAGGAAACGATCCTATTATTTTCAAGTTTCAAATGATTAGAAGGTCATGTTAATAGATCAAGGGTCGAGGAAAAGGACGAGTAACTCAAGACGGGGTCATAGTCACATGGCTTGGCCGACGGCTAGCTACACTTGTATATCCAAATATTATGGCCATAGGTGGTTGGTAACCTAAGTGGGATACTCGGTGCCTATTTATATCCTCAAGCACCAAAGTTTATTTTGAAATAGGTGAAGACGAAAAACAATAAAGGTTTCAAGGAATATGCAACTGAACACAAATATGGGTTCAAAGGCGATTGGATAGTCCAAAGGGAGTTGTCAAAGCAGCCGTAGATGAGATCCTAGAGGGTAAGTATATTGGTTAACTATCTCATTCCACGTAGAATAGTCATATGAAAAATGAACCAAGTGTACTATGGTTGATCAGACCATAATACGCCAGTTCTAATTAGACAATGTATTAGTGGGCGCCCACAATAAAACATATGTTCTGGACAAGCTCGATAAAAAGTAAGCTTGCAAAACTATGCTATAATAGCAACATTTAGTCAAGATAGTCCAAAATTATGAGTATGCGTGAAAGAAAGTATAAATAGTCTAAGTTCCTGAAGAATCTAAGTCTTGTCCGATGTTTGTGCCTATACTGTTGTCCTACTGTTTTCTTGTCTAAGGCTTTGACCAAATGGGTTAGTGTCCTCTAAACTCTATAGTATAGGAAAACCTATTTGTACTCTTCTTTAATGGGTCATAGGGTCTAAGGGGTGTTAGGTCTAGGGCATTCTACCCAACTTACAAGAATTTAACTAGTAGTGTGATGGGACAATGTGTCATGCCCACCTAGTATAGGTTACCTTCCTAACCACTATCAAGCACGAAAGAAAGATAAGAATTAATGGTAGAGAGAATCAAACAAGATATAAATCAAGGCAGTCAAGTGAGAATTTGAAAAAGGAAATCGAGGGCGACGGTTAGGTATGTGGATGAGATCCTAGACTATAATCCTATACGCAGGCTTGCTTTGTACGGTAAAGTAACCAAGCAATTTGTCGTTGACAAGCATGGGACACCACAAAAATATGTAACACCCCAGGCCCAATATACGTAGGACTAAGAATACGTACATGCCAGCTGTATGTATACACAGACTACTCCAATATATGGAATCTACGTATGCACACATAAACTGTAATAAAGAGCTCCAGCTCATAACAATATAACATGGTCACAGGCAGTATCTATATCTCATCCACAATGACAAATAAAAGTAATAATCAACCAAATGTCTCAAATAAAATATAAAAGTAAAATATCCGTCGGGCGAAAACAAATCCACTATCGAGCTACTGAAAGAAATCAACTGAACTGAATATAAGAAAGAGTATCAACTACATAAGTCCATCAACTAAGAATAGAATCAAATAGGCTCCGAAGGCGAGACCTCCTCAGCTGCAAATGGAGAGTCTAGTCCGGAACCGTACTCCTTAGGATACTGCTCGTCGTCTATACCTGGAGAGATCACCAGGTCCTCAGAGGGACGTAACAAGATACAGGAAGAACATGCTAATATGAACTGTCAAAATAATAATAATATGCAAAGACTCTCCTAGACACAAATATGCAAAGGGGATTCTAACCGTCTATTGTGCAATTTAGAGGACAACTTTCATACGCATGGGTGGAATTTAGGCTATAAGTACGTAACTGGCATCCAGTCATCCGTATCCGACCGTAACGTCCAAAACGTCAGAGAAATATATCACGTCATAGTTCCTTTCGAAAACTATGGTTTACCTGTTTGGCTTCCCATACGCACTAGTGACTGTCCTCCCCCAATATTTTTTACATTGACTAAGTCATGTCCATAATCTGTCCAGTTTTGCAACTGCTCGAGTCTCTATATCTTAATTGTAGCAGTTACAATCATCTATCCGACACACGACTATAGAGATGGCCAATCAATATGCAAGTCGTGCCCCTAGCAAAATATCTCAAACTGTGTAGTAAGAGTGTCATGGTCGAAGGAGATATAAGGATATCCCACAATAAGAAGGTAGTCCACTAAAACTAAGTCAACATGCATCAAATAAAGTAAAACAATGAAAAACGACTAATAGAGTCACTTGCACCCAAGAATGGCTTGGACGCACAATTTATAACAAAAGAAACTAAAAAAAATAAATAAATGCTAAAAATAAATAATATGACAGTAAATATAGCAAGGTATACTTGCCTGGGTCCTGAGCACCGTGGTGGCGAAGATCAGACAGGAAAGTAGGTGGAACAACGGATGCCGAGGAACTAAGGTCCAAACAAACATCTCTGGATGCTGAAAATAGTCTATTATCTAATTATAATTAATACTGTACCTATTAGATTTATTTAATAAATTTTGAGATTAGGATATGGTATAGATTTTTTTATCAGCTTTCCGAAAAACTAAACGGATCGTATTTTCGTGCCCGAAATCTCCCGAAATCGCGAAAATATTGAAACACGTTTGTTTTTCGGACATCTAATACTCAAACAGTTTTACAGAAATCTACAGAATAATTTTTGTCTATTAAAATATGTTTTTGGAAAGCTTACCTCAATATGCTTCTTTTAAAAAAAATTAGAGGTGAAACGGACTTCGGAGATAGGAGATATCGTCGTTCCAAGTTGCTCTTGCTGCTAAAAAGTGGGACTGAATTCTAATGACGAATTTTAGTGTTTCTATTGGACTAAAAATAATTTTGAATTATGGCTGATAGAAGGGGGATGTATTGGGTTTATATAGATATTTATTTCAGATTTATCTCCTAAATTAGATAGGATTTGATTTAAATAAATTGGAGTTTGCTTTGTTAGGATAGGATATAGATAGAGATGTTTTCCTGGTAGAAGTAGGATTAGTATTTATTTAAAATATTGTTTATATTTATCTAAATTATTATAGGTAATACATATCATTTATATTTATTTAAATAATCTACGTCTAATAATATTTATACAAGTTGCATTAGTTAATACTAAATTGACTTTTATTATATATTACGTAAATAGTGTACAATATATGTAAGAGGTAAAGTTTAATAAAAGTCATGAAATAAATCCAAAAATCTTAAGAAAAAAAATTGTACAATGTATTTTAGAAACTTAATACTAGAAAAATAGTTTTATATATTTTTAGACTAAATTTACTAATGAGCACTATTATTATTATTATTATTATTATTATTATTATTATTATTATTACCATATATTTGAATATATAAAAAAATAGAGGCCATTTATAATATTTTTAGTGTGTGCGGGGAATCGAACAATCGCACCAAATTGTCGGGGGCACAGTCAGTCATGCCAAGATCCTAGACGTAGGGTCATTGTGTCTGTCCGATTAGATGTCATGCGTTAAAATTGCGCGCAACGAAAGATGATCAAACTCCTAATTAATTATAAATATCGCGTCATCTAAGTTGCGCGTAAAAAAATGAAGTGCATGGGAGGGCTTTTGGGTGTAACGAAAAATCCATGGTCGTAGTATAGCTGGACTAGGTCACATATGCGAAACTTGTTGGGTAAAATTATGTCATGTGGCGCTCCAATTGTTCAAGCCACGGTAATGTGTATTTAATTATAAAATTAAATCTAAGGTTTTTATTCACCAATAATTTATTAAAAATAAAATTTAAAAATTACCACAATATCCAAATCTGGGGGTTTGCAGAGTTAGTCGATGCTTATTCCTCAGATACCGTCATTGCTTCTTCTCCGAGAAAAGAAGTTCACGACCCGTTGGCCTTCTACCTCCACGCGGCATTGCTCCGTCAGGCTTTCGTCCATTGCGGGACATTCAAATTATTAGCATATATGGTACTTGTTCAAAGACGATATATATGGTAGTTATTCAAATCATGTCACTCGTCATTAAATTCATTTATAAAAATTAATTGATAGTCATTCAAATTATTAGTATATATGGTAGTTATTCAAATAATATCACTGGTCGTTTTTAGTATATGACAATTAAATCTATTTATAAAAATTAATTGATAGTCATTCAAATTATTAGCATATATGGTAGTTATTCAAAGACGGTCATTTTTTGTATATAACAATTAATTGACAGCCATTTAAACCATAAATGGTAGTTATTCAAATTATATGCAAATTAAATCCGTTTATAAAAATTAATATATTGTATAAATTCGTTTAATATTCAAATCTGTTTAATATGACAATTAAACTTTGGACCATTAAATTTGTTTAATATTCAAATCCTGTCATTGTTATTTTAGTAAATGACAATTAAATCCGTTTATAAAAATTAATTAATAGCCATTCCAAGTTTTTAGTTTATAAAGAATGTTATCAAAATTTTAAATTGAATTAAATTATAAAATTTATTATTTTCTTTCTTCCGTTTATTTTTTAAGTTTTTTAAAAACCAAACCGGGCCAACCCGGAACCGGCCAGGACCTAGCCCAGTTCGGCCCGGCCCGGCCCCAACCGCGTCATGGGCCCGGGCTGCGTTTTCATTTTTTTTTTCTTCCAGCCCGGCCCGGACTGGCCCGCTTCCTCCATGGGCTAAGCCCGGACTGGCCCGAACCCGGTCAAACCCGGTCAATGTGGGCCACGGGCCGGCCCAGCCCGGCCCATCTCACACCTTGAGTCTTACACGACACAATTCTACGCAGTAACACAATTTTGCTAGATGGCTTCACAAACAGAATCATGCGGGGTTAACTTTGTTGTCGGATCCTACAGTGATTGCTTCATGCGCAACTGAATGTTCCTTCGTCACTTTGATTGTGTGTGAACAGAATTCTACGAGGCTAAGTGTTCTGTGTGAACTAGTTTTTCCTCTGTTTAGCGATCTGGAAACCTGTTTAGCTTTCGAAAAGTTCGTCCGCGAACCTCCATGAGGGGCGCCGTCCCCTCGATCCACGTCTATTGACTGGTCCGTATAACCCTTGAAACTCTGTATAGGACGATATATCATCGATGGTTCAGAGATTGCAGGACCGAGACTTTGATAATTTTTGAACACTTATACCACAGCAAAAATCGCAACCGTATATGTCGATTACATTATTCCAAATAATACATTTATAAATTCCACAACATCATATACGAACAAACAAATAATGAATTTACTACACTTACGACAAAAATGCTACATTTTTCATGGAATTGCTACTTACAAGCAACCAAGCAGCCTATAAAAGAAATTTAAAGGTTTGTATCTGAAATTTCAAATGAACACGACAATGACTAATATGCGAGTCATCTCAATAAGAACATAAAGAAAAGTAGCATCATTAATAAGTAATCTACAGGCAACATTATATCCAAACAAGGAGGGTACTGCTGAAGATTCAAGGTTTTCAAGGTTAGAACTCAATCTTGCACCATTTGGACTCGTCGAGATGCAGTAGTTGATTTGCTACTGTCATTGTCGTCTTCGGAACAAGCTTGGATTAATTCCTAGAAAGATGATCTGGTTCATCTTGCTCAAAGCCTCAACGCTAATCCCCCATTGTCATTATTATCTCCCCTAAAATACTCCAATAGCCTCAAATATTTTGCTGAAGTACCCACCAAGATCTATTTACAAGTACTTCAGTCACATTATCTCGAAAAAAAAACAAAACAAAAACATCGGTACCATTCCTGTTATGTATCATTCAAAAGAATTGCACTTGGCTAACATATTCAGGAAGAAAATTCAGTGCAGTTCTTTGTTCACATCAAGAACATCTTCAGATAAAGAAAAATATAAAATGTGGACAGCAACAGATGATATGATACATAATACGGCTACACAATTATTTACAAGCATTCCGTAATATCATCCAAAAATGTGGACACCTAATATTACAAAACATAAAAGGAGAGGCCATCGACTGTAAATTAGGGATGGCTCTAGTAATGAAATACAAATCAAATATCCTCTACTGGAGGGAATTGTAGAAAAGAATCAGTACAACAGAGACGCCAATCAAGACCGGCAAACCAGTCACAAGGTAGAGAGCACTGTACCCCTGCATGAGATCACAAAATGAGGGTATTTTCATTGCACGAAAACATTCAAAAATGGAACAGAACAACATAGTAGTTCACGGTAACAAGTGTCGGGATCAAGATCCACAAATTGGCAGTGGAAACCGACGGTGCTGATTATTACTTATATACCAAATTGGCAGGTGAAGTTGTTGTGTTGTTGAATTAAACCAATTAAAGCAGGGAATATCAAATATGACATGTTCCCCTAGAAAAAAGTTCCATAGAAGGGCACACAATCTACTGAATATGACTTACCACAGCTGCAGGCACTTCCATCTCGTCACTGTCGTCTTCAGATTCAATGTCAGCTGCTGAATCCCAGTCAATATTGAGTCGCCTAGCAGCTTCTCGAGGATCCACTCCAGTATCTGTAGCCTTTGCGTAGAGAGATCTCCGAGGCTTACTCTTTGGTGCTTCAACCTTCATCAGAAAAGGTATGTCGTCAACTGAGAACCTTTGAAAGAAATTTGAAGAAATAGAATGATCGGCTGTAGAAAGTGTCAGCGGATTGAAGATTACATGAAATATAATATGGCAATAGGTAAAAGCATGTGTATGTGCAAGCTGGCCTTGCTACAGCTTTGAAGCTCGATATTTTTGGGTACAGTTGTTAACTAACGTCTAGGAAGCACAGAGCAACAGACACATCTAAACAGGTGTCTTACCCATGTCCTGTACAACACTACTCATATATACCTCACACGCATGCGCAACAATTACAATCTCGATTCCCTTCTGTATAGTCGTTGTTTGTCTAATTATTTACATCATTTTCTTTACTCTTACAAATTCAGCAACAAGGTGGTGGCCTAGTTGGTAAATTTACGAGGTTTTAAGGAGGTCTTGAGTTCAATACTCACTAGCCCTTTAAATTTTATGTTAATGTATTGCTCCCCTTAGAAGAAAAAAAAAACTGTGTCTGCAACTAGCATTAAAAAGGAAAGAAGGCAATTACATATAGTGCAGAAAAATATTATATTGATGAATGGAGTTTCAAACAATGAAAATCTTGTCAAACCTTGTCTTTTCTAGCATTACAAATTGTAAAGCTTATAAGTGTACCTCAAGATCAGGCCAATTTATCATCTCCTCAGCAAGCAACCGAAGAGCAACGCGATTCTTTGGAATTCTTCCTTCATGCACCTATGAAAATACGATGAGCATAATAAACACTGCTTCAGATGGTAAAGAATGATAACAATACTATCTTTAGGTAGTCAATTATCTAAATTATTGGCTTATGATATAAACATAGATATGCATACCAATTACAAGTTACTTTTGACAAGAATATTTGAGCCGCTGAGCTTATTTCTGCTATAAGGTGAAGAATGAGTTACAGAAAAAACAAAATAAGAATGGATATAAAATTGTAAAGAGATCACAAGAAATGAATTCTACAAGGATCTGCAATACATGCATAGCTTGAATATCCAGTACCTTAACTTAAACTAACTTAAACGCTTAAACGGTGGGTGTGGTCATTAAAAAAATTCAATTTAAGGCTTGGTTCACCTAAGCCTGCCAGTCATCAGGTCCGGCCCAAGGCAAAATGAGGTCCTAGACTGAACTTCGAAATGGCCCCCTCATATACATGCATATATGTGTGTTATTTAGCTATCTAATTCAAAACCCTCATCCTTGATCCCGGCTTGGGAGGGGAAATGAAAACAGTTTTTGTTTTTGGTATGGGTCAAAGATCCAAATAACATATTATTCTATGATAGGGCCCTTTCCAAAAAAATATTTTCTTTAGCATGTAAAGTAATTCTTGTTTTATACAACATAATAAATCGATTAAAAAAATATTAACATCTATACAGTTCATAAATTTGGAGCCCCTACCACACTGAGGCCCTAGGCCATTGCCTAGTTGGCCTTGTGGTACGGCCGGCCCTGCCAGTTATCCATCTAAGCTTTCCCATTTCAGCTAGGTTCATCCTCTGGATATGTTCCTTAGTTTGCCTAACATTCCAACAATAAAGCATGGATGCAAACGTAGAGAGGTCGAATGGTAGGAAATTAAGAAAATGTCCAACACAAATTTGACAGTTGAAAAGGATTCATGTATCCAAAAAAATCATGAGAAAGGCTATATTGCTATTGTTAATGTCTACTTCTATATCACATCAAATATCGAATACCTGCTCTGAAATCCAAAATGTTACCATAACCAAAATGCTATTGTCCATAGTTCTTGATTTCCCTAACCCTAAACCTCAGGAGCCATTAAGTTTGGGAGCACTGTACATGAGAGGCTGGAATACGGATCATTGTAAGACAGTTTTGAGATGATTGCTCAGGAAGAGAGGGGACAACAATAGGTAACAGGACTCACTCAGTTCATGGTCTCTAATCCTGTTCACAACACGAGAAACCTCCTCCACTCAGTGCCAAAGAATAACCTGCCGAAGAAGGTTTGCAGGCCATTGTATGTTGTAGAAGATAGGGGAAATAAAGTTTCTTCTGGTCTTAGCAGTATGACTAACAACCAGAAAAGTTTTGGAACTCTGATGAATCAGAGTGAGGTGCAGGTTCCAAAGGGATTGTGTGAGATGCCAAAGCCTTTACAGCTTTATTTCTAGTTGTGTAACGGAAACACAATAAATGGGAAGAAATAATTTCCCAGGACTAGAGTAGGTTTGTTTATTGTTCGAAGAAACAATAAATGTATTGCCACCATGTATAATATTATGAACCCCTCAACGAGTGAGAGTTTGGGCTCATATATATAGAGATGTGAATGATACATTTACATATAGGTCCACACTTATTGAAATAGTGCACGATGATACTTAATATCTTAACAACCTTTCTCAAGATGGATCATATATATCAATCATGTACAGCTTATTATAAAGAAACTGAACACGGAAGCCTAAAAGAAATTTCGTAAAGATATCAGCTATCTAATCACCGGTTCTCACGTGGTCAAATATTATCACCCCCTTTTGATATTCATTACGGACGAAGTGAATTCCGATCTCAATATGTTCCATCATGTCATGGAATATGGGATTGGTAGCAATATAAATAGCTGATTGGTTATTACACCACATATTTGTTGCTTTAAATTCTGGTTCTTCTCCCAGGTCCTTTAGAAGATGTTGCAAATATAACACCTATGTTGTGCCTGTTGGCTGTGTGTGCCCCTCCACACACACATTTCATGAGCAAAAGTTCAATCTCCTATTTCCTTTAGTCCCACATCTGCGGGCACCGAATGTTGTTTCGATTCCTTCTTCGGGTCCGGGTTGAGACCCTAAAAACTTTTTGCTGTTCATTAAAGTTTGAAACGTTTGGACATTTAATCTTGTCCAGGTTCTTTGAACCACATTTTTTTCCATGTGTTTTGTATTTGTAACATTTGGTTTTATTGCCATTGATTTGTTCATTTGTAACGTCTGGATTAATTGGTCATTATTTCTGTCTGTTGGAATTCGCCTACATATTGAGTCATCTTCCTCTTCTTCTCAACACAAAAAAAATTCTACGTAAAATCTCTCTCTAAAATCTTGTTCTCCGAAACTCTTTCTCTTCTTCACATCCTTGCTCTAGGCAGAACTAAGTTGGGGTCAATCTCTCCGAGTTGTGTGCAACGAGAAAATACCGATAAAGCAAAAATTTTACCACTAGGAGCATTCGGAATAAGTTTGCACATAGACCTGAATTAACTCTTAAGGCAGTACTTCGTGCGCGACTTTCCCGGAGGCCGGTAACCTTTATTTTTTTTTTGTTTTGTTTGCAAATTTTTCAAAAGGAGAAGAAAATTATTCTAACAATCTAAGAGTTAATTGTATGATCATCTTATATTTTAGACAATTTGATTTTTGAATAAGTTTGACAGGGTCAAGAACGGCAATAGTTTTGATTGTTGATGTGTAGGAGATAGTCTGACTCCCATTTGTGAGATATACTTTTGCAAGGTACCAACATGGATGAACTAGAATCACATTGCAAAAGTATGAGTTTAGCTTTGTTAGCTCTGACCCCGTACTACCACCGAACTCACATGGTATTATATCTTCTTTAGGTGTATGTTTATAGCAGATCAATTATTGACATGTCTTGTGCTGTGTAGGTGGACTGTTGCATTTTCTTGCATACTAGAATTCCAATTTATTTTCTTGCCGCATTAGATTATTAAGGTTTCCATTATGCTTATTTTGAATTTGTTGATCTCATTAGGAAATAGTAGTGTTTGTGGAATTTGTTGTCACTAGAGGAAGTTTAGTAATCAAAAGGATCCTAGTCTCAGTAGGATTGCATAGGAATACTTTAAGATCGTAATCCCCCTAGCTACAATGTATGACCTCATTCTCTTAACAAAGGCCTTGGATTTTTTTTTCGTTGTCTCTTAATGGGTGTGGTTTTTTGGCTTGAAATTCCTGATGATTTAGGTTTTTCAGATTGAAACAGATGATAGCGTTTAATCTGTTGTTAGTTGCTACAATTATCTTGTTGTGCTTTATGAAAGTCATTTTCTTTAGTTACTCCTGCTCCTCCCCGCCATACATACTTCCTGCGGGGACCAGTGACCATTCGCCGATCCTGGTGCGCTTCGTGGAGAGACCCAAATGGAGAGCTCGTCCGTTCAGGTATGACAACAGTTGGTTCCTGTCGTCTGGCTATGAGGAGACTGTGGCGGGGGGTCTTTGTCAGGATGTGGTCGGCACAGCTCAGTTCTGTATGGTTCACAGGCTGAAGAAGACCAAACGCGCCATCAGAGACTGGGTGAGGGCTCTCCCCCAGACCTCCTTACAGGAGGAGGCGGAGCTGAGAGACCTGCAGTCAGACCTTCAGGGAGACATGATGAGTGGAGAGATGGCGGCTAGAGAGAAGAAGATGGCTGCAGAGGTCAACACCTTGCGTCTCCAGCAGGAGATTAGTGCGGCCCAACGGGCCAAATGCTCCTGGCTCAAGGATGGGGACCGTTGCACCAAATTCTTCTATGATGTCATTCGGGCTCGCCAGCACCGGAACTGCATCCAGAGACTTCTAGACAGGGATGGACGTCTTGTGACCGACCAGGTTGCTATCCAGGAGGAGATTGTCCGGTTCTACTCTGAGCTTTATCATCAGACGGACTATTCCACTGTATTCCCGCAGCTGACTACGAAGACGTTAATTACTGAGTATGGCAACAGTCTTCTTATGGCTCCTATCCGGATGGCGGAGGTGGAGGCGATTGTGATGAAGGCTGATGCTTCCAAGTCCCCTGGGCCGGACGGTTTCTCTAGCGGCTTCTACAAGCGACATTGGGGTGCCCTCAAGGCCCAGGTTCTAGAGGCTGTACAGGAGTTCTTTGAGTCGGACAAGCTCCTGAAGGAGCTGAACCACACCTTCCTGACGCTGGTGCCCAAGAAGGAGGGGACGACTTCCCTTGCTGACTTCCGACCGATTGCTTGCTGTAATTATTTGTACAAAATAATTACTCACCTTATGTGCAGGAGGATGGAGGACGCTATGCAGGGTCTGATTTCTTGGAATCAGGCGACATTCATCAAGGGGCGGTCTATTGCTGAGCATAGCCTGCTGGCTCATGAGATGATTCGGAAGTTCCACAAGCCAGGAGGGATGAAGGCGTGTGTGAAGCTCGACCTGAGGAAAGCATACGACACCGTCAACAGGGACTTCCTCTGTCATTTGATGGGTGCGATGGGCTTCTCCGAGACATGGGTAGACAGAGTCAGGGAGTGCATCACCTCTCCTACATTCTCGGTTCTCATTCAGGGTATTCCCTACGGGTTCTTCGGCAGCAGCAGGGGGCTTCGTCAGGGGGACCCGCTTTCTCCCTACCTATTCACCCTTGTGATGGAGTATTTTACCTGTTTGATGGACATCGCGGTGCATCGGGAGAGGATTGTACCGATATACAGCAGGGTCTCACCAGTGGTCTCACATCTCATATATGCGGATGATCTATTGGTATTGATGAGGCCTTCCATGCGAGGGATGAGGGAGCTTGCGGTGGTGATGGAGGAGTTCGGACAGTTATCGGGTCTTCGGTTGAACAGGGACAAGAGCAAAGTTTACTTCAACAGCTTTGCACTTTGAAGGAGGAACGGGCCCTGGAGCTTGGGGTGGAAAAGGGAGATCTCCCGGTGAAATATCTGGGGGTACCCCTATCTGTCAACTACGCGAAGGACCGAGAATGCCAGAGTCTGGTGGACTTTGCGCAGAGGAGGGTAGAGGGCTGGCAGGCGGCTGGCCTATCTTTTGGAGGGCGTATTGAGCTGGTACGATCGGTTATATCTGCTATTGCTCTATTCTGGCTCCAATCTATTCTGGTACCTTTGGCTACTATCAGAAAGATTGAGGACATATGTGCCAAGTTCATATGGCATGGGGGAATTCATGCCATCTCTTGGGAGAAGCTCTGTCGACCTAGGAAGGAGGGAGGTGTGGGTCTGCGTTCTCTAGTATCTGTCAGAGAGGCGGCGGGGATCAAGCTGGCGTGGAGGTTCCTTCAGGGCGGTTCTCTTTGGTCGGCTTGGATGTCTAGTCGGTACCTTTGGGGAAGGAACTTCTGGGTATGTGAAATTGACAACTTCTCTGTGGCTTTCAAGCATATCCTGAGGAACCGACCTGTACTTCGGAAGGCTATTCGGAGGAAGATGAGGGAGGGAGGGGAGACGGACCTATGGCTTGATCCGTGGATTGCAGGTCAGTCCCTTCTGGAGATTCTAGGTCCCCAGACGGACGGTGTGGCGTACAGAGGTCTGACTTGTAGGCACATCATCAGTGGTGGAGTCTGGAGGCCAGAGGAGTATCGTTTCACCGCTCAGTTAGGAGGGGAGATCAGGCAGGTACAGATCACTCCTGCTGTACTGACTGACGTATGGGTTTAGGCCCCTCCTAGCTCCACGGAGGATGCTGGGGAGTTCAGATTTAGCAGCTGCTATGATCTTGTTCGTTCCCACTTCGATAAGATCGAGGAGTACGACTTTATCTGGGGGAAGGGCCTAGCCAGGAAGATGCAACTGTCTGCATATAAACTGGTGCTGGGCCGGATGCTTACTAGGGACAGACTACTTCGGTTCGGGGTCCCAGTCCCTGACCCAAAGTGTGTTTTGTGTGAGACAGAGAATGAATCCATAGGGCATCTGTTCTTTCAGTGTCATGTGGCGTGGAGCATCTGGGCAGAACAGAGCCGGAGATACTTGGGAGGAGTTGGAAGGGAGCGTGACTTCAGAGAAATCCTTAAGTGGATTGGAGATCGCAGGGGCCAGGAGCAGAGTTGGGCCAGACGTGCAAGATTGAGGCTTGCTGCATCAGTTTGGCATGTCTGGAGGGAGAGGAACCGGCGCATTTATGAGGGACTGATCACCCCACCGGTGGGCATCCTTCATAACATTGAGTCGGATGTACTAGTAATGTCCCCCTGAGTTGGGATTGTATCTCTATGTTGTAACCTTATTGCGCTGATCGTGGAATAAAATTTACCCTTTTTCAAAAAAAAAAAAAAAAAATATATATATATATATATATATATATATATATATATATATATATATATATATATATATATATATATAATTGAAATCTCGCAAATCTTATTTAGATGGAATTGGGAATTAAGCATTTATTTTTCTTCATATTCAGATGGATTTGTGTAAGAAACAAACCTGATAATGGTACTTATTAGTTTCTACCTAATGTGCTTACTGTTTTGCAATTGTGTGTCAGATGATATCACAATATGACAACATATATAAATATACTCATCCTTCCTCTTAGCTTTATCATCACCGTGATACAAATGACGGACTTATAAGATGTTGCTACATACTAATTTCACTATTGTCACCAGAAGAGTTAACAATTTTGTGCTTCATGATAATTGTGGTTTTCTGATAACCTTCACTTGACAACTTTGTTGATTTTGTCCAGATTTTGTGCAACTGCTAGCATTGTGTGTTAATCTTCTTGATAAATTATATATTTTATATACGTTTTCCTTCATTATATCATATATGAACAAACATATATCATATTTCATATATGAACAAAATTATTTTGTATGCTTCCTTCCATTTAGTTTACTCAAGCAATATGTAGCACCAGACTTTTGCTCATTTTTTCATATCTCATACAAACAACACAACCTCATGAAGGTTATATAGACAGCCCTGAACCATAGGTTTTAATATGTTTCAATAGAAATAAGTGACAATAAAGGCTGAATAAATTATGGTTGTTTGGTGTATTAATGAGAATATATATTGATTGACATTGAAAGTCATTCATTTGAAATGAATGAAAACAATACTTGTTGGAAAGATTTTGGTAAATTTTCGAATAGGAAACATGAGGTGAATTAATGAGAGGGATTAATGATATTTAATGGGAATAAAGGTTTTTAGGAAATTTGGTTTTTCACCAATAACAACCAACCTTAGCTCAACTGGTAGAGTGGGCTGTAGTTTGTTAAATGGGTCCTAAGTTGTTACTTATATTGCTCTAGTTGGTCAATACAGCTTGAAAGTCATTGAAATGTTTCCTAACATTTTTATATGTTCTCTTTTTATGATAATAAGTACAATTGGAGGTCAATTCCATGTGCATTCATCCTTTTTTCATTCTAGCCCTAAAAGTAATTATTTTGCTTTTTATTCATGTTCTTCTATAAGTCCGGTTGTATTCGAAATTTTTGTTCACATGTCTGGAATTTAGTCTCATATAGTTTAAAAATGCCATGAATAGTTCTAATTCTTTTAAGACAAAATTGCATAAGTCTTATATGCATATACAATCCATTTTGTGTGCATACGGTTTCTTTAACCTTGTGTAAGCATACAAACAGTAGATCATAATAGAATTAGAACAATTGGAGGTCAATTCCATGTGCATTCATCCTTTTTTCATTCTAGCCCTAAAAGTAATTATTTTGCTTTTTATTCATGTTCTTCTATAAGTCCGGTTGTATTCGAAATTTTTGTTCACATGTCTGGAATTTAGTCTCATATAGTTTAAAAATGCCATGAATAGTTCTAATTCTTTTAAGACAAAATTGCATAAGTCTTATATGCATATACAATCCATTTTGTGTGCATACGGTTTCTTTAACCTTGTGTAAGCATACAAACAGTAGATCATAATAGACCATTGTTTAGCAATTGGTTAATATCTTGTGTACTCTAAATTGTACTCTAAATTGGAGGATGTATAAATGTTTAGCATGCACTCATGGTAGTGTTGACTGAAATATTTGCTACCAGTGCCTTCTAAGAATCACAAACACCATAATTGCAGTACAAGATATTCTAAGGTAAAATTTTCCCAATTGAATTTCTTATTTATGGTTCTTGATTCATACTCACCCTTAGCTCAACAATCCATCATGAAGTCAAATCCATTGGAGAGGACAGATATTGTTGACACAATATACCAATGTGTGTTTTGAAGTTGTCCATACAACTGTTGGAGTGGGTGGGGTTCCCAACCTATGTGGAGAAGACCCCGGAGTGCGACGAGCGCCGTCCGAAGTCGGAGAAGCTCGGGAAGTAGGCGACATTGCTGCTGCTGCTGCTGCTGCTGGAGCTTCTGGGAGCAGAGGATCCGAGTTCGGCCCGAACTCGGTCCCAGGCCGAGTTCTGGCCGAACTCGGTCTGGCTGTTCCAGCGTTTGGCCAGTAGGTGCTGGCTGCCCCGCACAGAGTTCTGGCCGAACTCTGTGTTGTCGGGGGCTGAAGCGGGATTATGGATGAGTTTTCATCATTGGATCTAATCCAACGGTCCAGGTTGGTTGCGGGATTGGGGAGTTATATTGAGTTTTCTCAACCCTAATTATCAATCGCAAGTATTGGACAACACAAAGTTCGAGAGAGAAGGAGGCAATAGTGCCATTGCAACTTCGGAGAAGAAGGCGGAGGATTGAAGGTTGATATTCGGAGGAGATCGTGTTCGGGTAATCTCTACTCGTCGTTCTCGTTCTTCGTAGCCTTGTAATCGTTGTTCTTTTCTCTGAGTGTTGTGGGGATCCGATTTGGATCGGAGGAGTTTGTAGAGGGTGTAATTCTTCTATTCCATTAGTGGAGGCTTCTCAGGGTTGGACTCCGATCGTCCCGTGGTTTTTCCCGCAAGGGTTTCCACGTCAAAAATTCTCTGTGTCTGCGTGGTTTGCTTTGTGTGTTCATTTTTGGTTCGTGCGTTGTTTGCTCGGTCCTCTCGCAGGTACTCTCCGGTTTGGGGAAAGGTTTTCCGCGTTTCTTTCCCAACAGAGTGGTATCAGAGCTTTGGGTTCGAAGGGTGTCAGGAGTTGACAGAGGAACCAGAGAGGAGAGATGGACGCGAAGCCGGTGCGCATGGTGAACCTTAATGGCACAAACTATCATTATTGGCGGAGCAAGATGAAGGATTTGCTATTTGTCAAGAAGCTGCATCTACCCGTGTTTGCATCCGAGAGGCCCAGTGATAAATCCGAGGAGGACTGGACGTTCGAGCACATACAGGTGTGTGGGTACATACGGCAGTTTGTTGATGAGAACGTGTACAACCACGTTGCCAATATTGAGCACGCGAAGACGTTGTGGGATAAGCTGGAATCCTTGTATGCGAAGAAGACCGGGGTAAACAAGTTGTTCCTGATCCGAACGATGATGGGTCTGCGGTACAAGGATGGGGCGTCTATTTCGGATCACTTGAGTGAGTTCCAGGGCGTGGTTGACCAGCTATCTTCTATGGGAGTCAAGTTCGACGACGAAGTTCAGGGACTGTGGCTGCTGTGTACCTTGCCAGACTCGTGGGAGACCGTACGAGTATCTATGATCGCTTCTGCTCCAGAGGGCGTGGTCAGTCTGGAGTTTGCCAAGAGCGGGGTGTTGAATGAAGAGATGCGGAGACGTTCTCAGGGCACTTCATCCACATCCCACCACTCAGAGGCATTGGTTTCAGAGAGCCGCGGAAGGGGCAAAAGCAGGGGTCCAGGTGGTGGCAGAGACAAGAGCAGGGGGAAGTCCAAAGGTCGGTACGAGGACTCAGAGTGTTACCATTGCGGTAAGAAGGGCCATATCAAGCGGAATTGTTTCGTTTGGAAGAAGGAGAAGAAGGGCGACAAGGGGAAGCAAGAAGAGAACACTACAGCGGCGGCCTCGACGCATGGAGGCGATGTGATCGTCGTAGGTGATGAGGTCATTACTAACCTCGCCTGCGATGACAATTCTTGGCTGGTGGACTCAGGGGCTTCAGCGCATGTATCTCACAATAGGGCACTGTTTGCCACTTACACGACAGGCGACTGTGGCGTGTTGAAGATGGGCAACGGAGATGTGTCGAAGGCGGTTGCCGTTGGAGATGTGCATTTGAGAACGAAGACGGGTGCGGTTCTTGTTCTCAAGGATGTTCGTCATGTCCCTGATATCCGTTTCAACCTGGTGTCGGTTGGAAGGTTGGATGACGAGGGATTCTTCAGTCTCTTCGGGAATAGTCAGTGGAAGCTTTCCAGAGGTTCGTTGGTGATTGCCAGAGGAAGCAAGAAGTCCGGTCTCTACTATATGGAGGGGAGCGCACAGGGGACACAGGAGGTGAACGCAGTCAGTGATGCGTCTACCGAGTTGTGGCACAGGCGGCTCGGCCATATCAGCGAGAAGGGGATGAGCTACTTGGTGAACAGGAAGGTGATTCCGGGGCTCAAGTCTACAAAGTTGGAGAAGTGCACGCACTGTTTGGCTGGGAAGCAAAATAGGGTGTCTTTCCAGAGTCACCCAAGTTCGAGGAAGCCGACGTTGCTCGAGTTGATTCACTCGGATGTCTGTGGTCCTATGAAGGTAAAATCTCTTGGTGGTGCTTCTTACTTTGTGACTTTTATTGATGACTGTTCCAGGAAGGTTTGGGTCTATGCCTTAAAGACCAAGGATCAGGTGCTGCCTACTTTCAAGGAGTTTCAGGCCTCCGTTGAAAGGGAGACGGGCAAGAAGTTGTTGTGTGTTCGGTCCGACAATGGCGGCGAATGCATCGGTCCCTTTGATGCGTATTGCAGAGAGCAAGGGATACGACACCAGAAGACTCCGCCAAAGACACCTCAGCTCAATGGTGTAGCGGAGCGCATGAACAGGACACTGATGGAGAGGGTGCGGTGTTTGCTGTCAGAAGCAAACTTGCCGGGCAGTTATTGGGGTGAGGCTCTTCTCACAGCTGCTTATATTATTAATTTGTCTCCTAGTGCTCCTTTGCAGGGTGATGTGCCTGACAAAGTATGGTACGGCAAAGAGCCGTCATACAGTCACCTGCGGGCGTTTGGTTGTAAGGCCTTCGTGCATGTACCGAAGGACGAGAGGACCAAACTTGAGCCGAAGACGAGGCGATGCGTCTTTGTCGGCTACGGTCGGGATGAGTTTGGCTATAGACTCTACGACCCAGTGGAAGGAAAGCTCTACAGAAGCAGGGACGTGGTGTTCGTCGAGGATCAGACCATGACCAACACTCAGGATTCCGAGACGCCTTCTGAGGCTGAGGAATTGCCTGAGTTAGAGTCATTTCGCTTCGAGCAGTTTCCAGAAGACATCGCGGAGGATCCAGTTATGGGGGAGCCGGTACATGGAGTTGCTCCCAACCTTGATCATCAGCCTGCTGATGGTGGTCAGGGTGTCCCTCAGGAGGATGAGCATGCCGGAGAGGTAGTTCCTGAAGGGGAGGAGGCTGTCGGTATACAGCCAGCACCAGTGGCTCCACTGAGAAGGAGCAACAGGGATCGTCGACCATCTACGAGATACTCGCCGGATGAGTATGTGCTACTGACTGACGGGGGAGAGCCCGAAAGTTTCGCAGAGGCTATGGAAGACGAACACAGGCAGGAGTGGATGGTGGCTATGCAGGAGGAGATGAGTTCCTTGCACACCAATTCTACTTATGATCTGGTGCGGTTGCCAAAGGGCAAGAAGGCTTTGAAGAATCGATGGGTGTTCAGAGTGAAGCAGACGGATGATGCTACTCGCCCTCGATACAAAGCGAGGCTGGTAGTCAAGGGCTACGGTCAGCGGAAAGGCGTGGATTATGATGAAATCTTTTCGCCTGTCGTCAAGCATTCGTCTATTCGGGTGGTGCTAGCATTAGCAGCCAGTTTCGACTTGGAGGTCGAGCAGATGGACGTGAAGACGGCGTTCCTCCACGGTGATCTTGAGGAGGAGTTGTACATGGAGCAGCCGGAGGGATTCTGTGAGAAGGGCAAGTCACATTTGGTCTGCCGGTTGAGGAAGAGCTTGTATGGTCTGAAGCAGGCTCCGAGGCAGTGGTACAGAAAGTTCGAGTCGTTTATGGGGGAGCATGGTTATGCACGGACGACGTCGGACCATTGTGCATTTGTGAGGTATTTTGCCGATGATGATTTTATCATCTTATTGCTCTATGTTGATGATATGCTATTAGTGGGTCGGAATGCCACTAGGATAGCGGAGTTGAAGCGCAAACTGGGCGCGGCCTTCTCTATGAAGGATTTGGGCGCAGCGAAGACTATTCTTGGGATGGAGATCAGCCGAGAGAGAGAGTCCAAGCTGCTACACTTGTCCCAAAAGAAGTACATTCACCGGGTACTTCAGCGTTTCGGGATGGACGGGTCGAAGAAAGTGAGTTCCCCCCTCGCGGCTCACTTTAAGTTCACTGAGGAGCAGTGTCCATCTACCGAGGACGAAAAGGAAGATATGGAGCGGGTTCCATATGCCTCAGCTGTGGGAAGCCTGATGTATGCTATGGTGTGTACGAGGCCAGATATTGCTCACGCAGTTGGTACGGTTAGCAGGTATCTTTCAAATCCTGGAAGGGTACACTGGAGTGCGGTTAAGTGGATTCTACGATACCTTCAGGGCACTGCCGGTTGGAGACTTTCTTTTGGTGGTGACGAGCCGAAGCTGGTCGGGTATACCGACGCTGATATGGCTGGAGATGTAGACACGAGGCGATCGACTTCGGGCTACGTGATGATGTTTGCGGGAGGAGCAGTGTCGTGGCAGTCGCGGTTGCAGAAGTGTGTTGCCTTGTCGACGACGGAGGCGGAATACATTGCGGCGACGGAGGCTTGCAAGGAGCTGTTGTGGATGAAGAAGCTGTTGCAGGAAATGGGACTGAAGCAAGAGCAGTATACTTTGCTTTGCGACAGTCAGAGTGCGATCCACCTTGTGAAGAATCAGACGTTTCATAGCCGGTCCAAGCACATCGAGACCCGGTATCATTGGATACGGGATGTGGTTGAGAAGAAGGACGCGGCGCTTGAGAAGGTGCATACCGACGACAACGGAGCTGATATGTTTACGAAGATTCTACCAAGGGGGAAGTTCGAGTACTGCAGGCAGATCGTCGGGATGACGACGTCCTCCCCATAGTTGTGAAGGGGGAGATTTGTTGGAGTGGGTGGGGTTCCCAACCTATGTGGAGAAGACCCCGGAGTGCGACGAGCGCCGTCCGAAGTCGGAGAAGCTCGGGAAGTAGGCGACGTTGCTGCTGCTGCTGCTGCTGCTGGAGCTTCTGGGAGCAGAGGATCCGAGTTCGGCCCGAACTCGGTCCCAGGCCGAGTTCTGGCCGAACTCGGTCTGGCTGTTCCAGCGTTTGGCCAGTAGGTGCTGGCTGCCCCGCACAGAGTTCTGGCCGAACTCTGTGTTGTCGGGGGCTGAAGCGGGATTATGGATGAGTTTTCATCATTGGATCTAATCCAACGGTCCAGGTTGGTTGCGGGATTGGGGAGTTATATTGAGTTTTCTCAACCCTAATTATCAATCGCAAGTATTGGACAACACAAAGTTCGAGAGAGAAGGAGGCAATAGTGCCATTGCAACTTCGGAGAAGAAGGCGGAGGATTGAAGGTTGATATTCGGAGGAGATCGTGTTCGGGTAATCTCTACTCGTCGTTCTCGTTCTTCGTAGCCTTGTAATCGTTGTTCTTTTCTCTGAGTGTTGTGGGGATCCGATTTGGATCGGAGGAGTTTGTAGAGGGTGTAATTCTTCTATTCCATTAGTGGAGGCTTCTCAGGGTTGGACTCCGATCGTCCCGTGGTTTTTCCCGCAAGGGTTTCCACGTCAAAAATTCTCTGTGTCTGCGTGGTTTGCTTTGTGTGTTCATTTTTGGTTCGTGCGTTGTTTGCTCGGTCCTCTCGCAGGTACTCTCCGGTTTGGGGAAAGGTTTTCCGCGTTTCTTTCCCAACAACAACTACCTAGCATATCAAAAAGTGTTGTGCCTACTCATGTTTTCTTTAAGAGAACTTGGTGGTTTCAATCATCAGCTAAATATTTTCTATTTATACAAATACTCAAATTTAGTGTTGGATATCTCTAAATTCATGAAATTGTCTAGAGACCTGAATGTTGTCTTGTTGAATTTTGGATCTTTTGTGTTGATCAATTATTTTGTTAAATTATTGTATCGAATGCATTGTTATGCCAGCATGAACAAGCTTGGGTCGATATCATTTCAGTTATCTGTCATATAATATACAAACTAAATTCTATTTTCTCGAATATATGATCATTAGAAATATTTTTTTAATCTTTGGAAAGAAGCAAAAATGTTAACTGTGACGGTAATACAAATTTATTTTTGTACTCACTTATTCTTAACATGATATTTGTAAATGTTATCTCTCTAAGCGAGAAGTATTAGAGATTGTGACTTGTTAGGAAAGGCTCAAACATGCTGAGGGTGAAGGTACATAAAAGAAAGTTCTTTGCTCTATCTTTCTGATATTAGTGAGTATTTAGCGAGAATAATGAAACTATATCTAAATAATGTATAAAATAACATATTTTTTGTATTGTTATTAATAAGTCATGATCATTTGGAAATGATTACGGTATTGTACATTATTGTATTAAAGTGATGTTATATGATATTTTTTCTAGGTCGGTTTGCATAGACCTTAGCTGACTATATTGTCACAATGTTAGAATTTCTAGTCAGAAAGAAATTACAATATTGTTCTGTCACAATAATTAGATTATGTTAGACATACATCGCTTTATATATATTATGTGACTTTATAATTATTTTGATTCGTTCAAACAATTTAGTCACAAGAAAATAGTTAATAAAATTGCAAATTCCTTTAAATCTAAAGTTTTAAAAGTTGAAATTATTTTGGGTACAAGCCGAAAGGGTCCTTCTGTCAACCGGACGTAAATAGCTCTAAGCGACACGATATTTAATCGTCCCCCTGTGGACTTCCGCTAGCTGGGAACCGGCCCCTACAGCTAATCCAAGTTGATCAAAACTTGATAAACTAAAGATTTGATGAGGTCAATTAGCAAAAATCACTTAAACTATTATTCTATTAATTTAGACTGTCATTTTTTAAACATGGCTTATAAAGATAAATCTTTAGAACCCAGGCTGAAAGTTATAAGAGATAACAGAGCCAGATGAGTCTTGGCTTACTATCCTATAGCTTATATCATCAATTAGTGAAATCACAAATTTTTAACTCTGATGACACAGAGTATAATTTATGAGTAACCCAAACATCTGGTTAGTCAAAAAAAAAAGACTACAATCGATTTCATAGAATTCTTAGGTGTTTTTCTGAGTCACTATATAATATTTTCTTCGGATATAAAAACACTTAAGATCACTAAGATCCAGTGTAAGGTTTCATTTATAAGTTGATAGGTCTATGTGACAAACTATCATAGTTAGGAGTATCAAAGAATTTGAAATAGTATATTTAAACCTAGTTTGTGCTGAAGTTGAATGGCTCAGATATCTTACTATGTATATATCAAGTAGATAAAGGCCAATTTTACTTGTGCTATGATTAAAACTGAATAGATCAAGCATCTTATTATGCATATATATGATCTACATATTTCTATACCTATCTTTTCCATAAATTACGCTAAAAGAGCTGATGAAGCATGATCTTGTGAATTCTAAGATGAATAGATACATGCAGCTGTATTTCAAGATATTAAAAAAAAGTCTAAAAGACAAAAATGTGGTTCTTGACTATAAAAGTCATAAAAGAACTTTACATATCTTTTGATGAAGAGTCTGTTTACTCTTAACGAAGAGTTTTAGGAAATTAATCCTAGAATCATCGAGTGGGTGGGGTTAAGCCCATAAATAAGTCACCAGCAGTGGCAACCCAACCGAGTCTGACTGGAGATCCCAAGAAGCCGGTTCAATGGGTAGGAACAAGCTGGACTTAGGTGACTATTATGGAACACTGACCCTGAGATTAAATTCTCTTAAAATAAATGCCCAAGAGGCTGTACATGTGTATATGGATACCCCATCCCAATGGTGACTGTTCCGGAGTGATATGGTTAGAGTGAGTTTTAACTCTTAATAAGTCCAAGCACGATATGCAGGGTTGACTCATATCACCAACCCTTGAGGACTTACCTATATGAGAGGTGGTGAAGGCCGCGACTATAGGACAGGACGATCCTAGACAACTCTCATGAATGTAAAAAAATGCGTATGGCCAAACAAATACGTCATCCGATAAACCCGAGTACCTCTAGCGTACTATGTGTGCTACTTTCTGAGACTGGTTCAAGAAGTCTGGTTCAAGGCATAGTCCATCAAGCACTTCTTTAGACAAAGACAATAGTCACTAAGTGAGATTCAAGGTTGTAGTTCATCTCATCTATGCATAGTATATACATGTCCAGAAACTCTCTACTTATTTTTCTTCTATTACTTCGAATCTTGACCTTTTGGGGGATTGTTGACTGTGTGTGCCCCTCCACACACACATTTCATGAGCAAAAGTCCAATCTCCTATTTCCTTTAGTCCCATATCTGCGGGCACTGAATGTTGTTTCGATTCCTTCTTCAGGTCCGGGTTGAGACCCTAAAAACTTTTTGCTGCTCATTAAAGTTTGAAACGTTTGGAAATTCAATCTTGTCCAGGTTCTTTGAACAACATTTTTTCCACGTGTTTTGTATTTGTAACGTTTGGTTTTATTGCCATTGATTTGTTCATTTGTAACGTCTGGATTAATTGGCTATTATTTATGTCCGTTGGAATTCGCCTATATATTGAACCATCTTCCTCTTCTTCTCGACACAGAAAAAATCCTACATAAAATATCTCTCTAAAATCTTGTTCTCCGAAACTCTCTTCTTCACATCCTTGCTCTGAGCAGAGCTAAGTCGGGGTCAATCTCTCAGAGTTGTGTACAACAAGGAGATACCGGTAGAGTGAAAATTTTACCACTATGAGCATTCGAAACAAGTCTGCACATAGACCCGAATTAACTCTTAGGGCAGTGCTTCGTGAGCGACTTCCCCGGAGGTCGGTAACCTTTATTTTATTTTATTTTTGTTTGCAGATTTTTCAAAAGGAGAAAAGAAAATTATTCTATCAGTGCCATGAGCAATAGTTCGGTATTCTGCTTCTGAACTCGATCGTGAGACCATACTCTGCTTCTTGCTCTTCCACGACACTAGATTTCTATCAATAAATACCGAATAGCCAGATGTAGACCGTCTATCCGTAAGACTTGTACTCCAGTCAGCATCTGTAAAGCACTCAAGATGAGTATTTCCTGATTCTCTATCCGAATTCTTTTTTTCGAATTCTGGACTAGATAGCGCAGGATTCTGAAAACTGTCTGCTAATGCGGAACTCGCAGAGAAACTAAAAATCTATTCACGACACTTATAGCAAAGAAAATGTCTGGATGAGTCATAACTGTCAAGTAGTTAAGTTTTTCAACCAGCCGACGATACTGATCAGGATTAGTCATAAGTATTCCCTCATCGGAGAGCAACTTTATCCGTGGATCTATGCGTGAGATTGCTCTTTTATTTTGCATCATTCATGCTTCAGTTACGATGTCAAGCACATATTTCTGCTGAGACATTACAATGTCGTGCTTTTCCCTTATGACTTCGATGTCCAAGAAGTACTTCAACGCTCCTATATCTTTGGTCTGAAACTGCTCATTTAGAAACTTTTTCAACCCTGCAATACCCTGAGTGTCGTCTCAAGTAATCATAATGTCATCAACATATACACCAAGTAATATCCATCTCGATGATGTCTATCGGTAAAATACCGAATGATACTTCTTTGATTGACAGATATCAAACTAGGTAACGACATGTTAAATCGACCAAACCAGGTACGAGATGATTATTTAAAATCGTAGAGGACCTTTCGTAGATGACATATTTTACCCTCTATTGCAACGAACCCAGGAGGTTGTACCACATATACTTTCTTATCAATGACCCCATGGAGAAATGCATTCTTAACATCTAACTAAGTAAGGGACTGTCATAGCAGACGGCTAAGGTCAAGAGCACGCACACAGAGGTCATCCTAGCAACTGGGAAGAGTGTTTCAAAATAATCTTCACCATAAGTCTGAGAATACTATTTTGCCACAAAACGAGCTTTCAGACGATCAAGGGTGTCATCCGGTTCCACCTTGATTGTGTACACCCGTTTGCAATCTACCGCCTTTTTACCGGTAGGTAAATCCACCAAGTTCATGTATGGTTCTCCTAAAGCGTCTGTATCTCTTCCATAGAGGCAAGCCAACCATGATGTTTGAGTCCTTTATTTGCATAATTGGATATCTGAATCACATCAATAGTAGCTACCAAGGAATAAGTGTGACTCGTGAGCCCTATGTAGTTGTCAACATACAAAGGATGGTCACGACAATATATGACGAGGGCGAGACAGTATATCAGGTGGTGGTAAATCGGTAGAGCTGGAGGACACTGATGATGACGCCAGCAGTACAACTGTGAGCGCTATTGGTGATGATTGTTCTAACGGGACTGGTGCTTGCAGACCATGTAGTGCCCCGCTGCCGTTGGGACGAAGCACTATGTAATAGGCTCGTGGCAAGTCAGACATGGTCGGGAAGATAGATGGCTATTCTGACTCAGCGACGAGTTTGGTATACGAAAACCATGACATCAATAAAATCAATTTGGACGAACGATATGAGTACCGTTCCAACTAATAGATCGGCTACTGCTGGAATAAGTCCTAGATGCAGTAGACTGTGTCTTGGCGAATGAACTCTAAAAAGAGCGACGCAACTGGTCTGTTGTTGGTTTTGTTGGTTTTCTTGGCTTTCTGAATGATTTGTTGCTTTGATAAGTGCGCTTTCGCGTCGGTTTCTGAATGCGCCTTTGGAAATTTCGAAGGAGGGATTAAAGAAGGAATTCTAATTCGATGCTCGTGCCATTGCAGGAGTTCGTGTAACTGACGCTTGACCGTCGCGAAGCGATCTCCTACTCTCGGCGTAATCTCTTTAGGTGGGTGGTTCTTCGGCCCCTTTTTTCTACTCCTTCCCGCCAACAAATTCTTAAAGTCCAACGTTCAAATCAATGATGCTAACTGGATGTATGCTTTACCACTAAGATCAAGAACTTGGGATAATTATATCAATTTAGAGAAATTAACTCCGAATTTATAAGTTTCACACCAAAAAGAGAAAAGGATAAAGTTCTAGGAAAGAGATAAAATTATTTCATGTTCTGCAAAATATAATGAAGAAACATTGGTTGCGGTATATTACGCCTCAGAGAATTTTGTGCCTACGGGACGCTAAATCAGAACGTACGGCTTCAGGAAAAAGAACTCTTGCACGAGTAAAAATGATTATGTTGTTTAATAGTGTCCGCGCTATACAATTTACTTCATACATATTAAACTGTTCATACATTCGCATGGTCATGGACGATTTGTGCACAAGATAAGCTTTCCTCGAAACGGTATCGGGACGATGGGACTGAATCGGCCTAGAAGAAAATTATGGAATCGTGCCTCAGCGCGAGGCATTGTGAGACCTCCAATTAGGCTCGCAACCTGGACAGGTAGGGTGCGTCGCAATGCTACGTAATCGTCCTTCATGGTGTCTGTATCACCAATGACCGTATATAAGATAGACTGCATGCTCAGCTATTGTCTTGTGCAGATGGTAAGTATTATATCTATTTTATGCAGGAAAGGAGCACGGCCGTGGTAAGATGAGTTGAGATTGGTTATGTTGTTTACTGTCTAAAATGTGCCTTCGATATGAACTACAAATCATATAGTTCTAAATAGAAAGATCACTTCGTATGCTAGAATCCTTAATAAGCAGTGTCGGTTTAGACGAGTGGGTTCATCCCATCCACTAGCAAGTGTGCTAACTCCCAACTCCCCAGGTGACGAACGCGCTGCGGGAGCTCGAGACTAGACTGAAGCTGAAGAACGGAGGTGGCTCGAAGCTCTCCTATTTTGAAGTATTTTGAAGCCCAATTAAGATCGAAGGCTTTTGTTCAAATGTATAAAGGGGCATGAATATATGAAACGACAAGAATTATTTCATGGCAGCTTGTCGAGAGTTTTTCTTTTGTGTTTTCAAAGATGTAGCCGCAACACATATGAAATGTAAAAATGGCCATGCACATATTTTGTAAGTTTTATGAATAAAAAGCTAAAAAAAATTCTATTCTACGTCTTCAACTCTCTGTACTGTTTAATTTCAACTCGTCGTCTCAAAAGAATTTCAAGTGCACGTCCTTACCTTGTACAAGTCCAATGAAGACTTGTACGGCATCACGCCCCGACTTTATGGATCGATTTATCTCGAGTCAAGACGAGGACGACCGATTTGGCGAGTCGGGATATAACAGACCATGGGACAGTAGACTGGCGATGTCGATTCTGACTGAGCTGGTGTTTGCGGACCATTGGACGGTAAAACTGGCTCAGTATAGGAGGACACCCTTACGGGAGGCTGCTGAGTTTGAACTGGATACAATAGAAACTTTTTATCTGGGTAAACATTTGGAACATAATCTTTAGTTGGAGGGGGTGGTGGGAACTCGATTTCAACAAATGTAACAACCTGAGACAATATATCTCTTCAAAGTTAGGAAAAAACAACGATATCCTTTTTGATCCTTAGGATATCTAAGAAAAATACACTCGAGTGCCTTCGAATCTAATTTAGAAAGGGTAGGTCGAGTATCCCGAACATAACATAAGCACCCAAAAATTTTGAGAGGTAGAGAAAATGGCATTCAATTGAGATATAACATAGAAAAAAAAGTTGCTCCATCGAAGACACGAGACGGCATACGATTAATCAGATAACATGTCAAAAGTACAGCATCCGACCAAAATTTCCTGAATGTATTGGCGTGAAACATAAGTACTCGAATTGTTTCTAACAGATGGCAATTCTTACGTTCTGCTATGATCTCATGTTTAGCAAGATGAGAGGACAACACCCGAGACACAAACTCAGACCATTGTCGTTCTGAAGACACTTAATGAAAACCGCAAATTGGATTTTGATTTCCACAAAGAAATTACACCAGATATCAAATAATTCGTAACAGTTCTTCATTAGATAGACATAGGTGACTCGTGAGTAGTCATCAACAAAGGACACAAATACTTAAACTCCATCACTGATTCAACATAACATGGACCAATAAGTCAGAATGGACTAATTTAAACGAAGCTGAAATAGATTCATCCAAACCTACTGGATAAGATGTACGATGATGTTTAGCTAGACTACACAACTCACAATTAAGAGAACCTCGAAGATCTAGCAATGGACACAATTTTTGGAGAGCTTGGATAGACGGATGATCAAGCCAACAGTGCAACTCAAACGGATCGGGGAACACACCCGCACAGGCAAATTTAAGTCAATCAGATATAAGCCGCCAGTCACATGCCCCATACCAATAGTCTTTCCTGACTTCAGGTCCTGAAAAACACATCAGAGAAGAATGTTACCGAGCAGTGTAAGTCACGGATTATCCGACTAATGAATAATATGCTGAATAGGTTTCGAGGTGTATATAAAACTGAAGTGAGTGGCATGGTGGAAGAAAGAATGATATTTTCTCTTCCACGAACTTTCAGAGAATTGTCATTTGAAACAGTAATATTTGTCATACGACCCACAGATATATAATCATGCAGCATACATGCATCGCCTGTCATGTGATCAGACACGCCCGAATAAATCACCTATTGTTTTGGTCTTACCACACACGCCACTGAGTATCCGACTGTAGATCCAGATGTAGAGGCTTCACCACGACGCTGAACTTGAAATTCAGTGAATTCTGCATATGTCTTTGTAGTCATCTGCATGGATATCCCTTCATCATCATGACCATCTGATGCAATATTGGAAGTAGGAGGTTTGGAACACTGTCATTGAAAATGGCCAGGTTAACCATAGTGGAAGTATGTTCGCGGTCGTCCTCCATCACGACCGCTATTTCCTCGTCTACCATTACGGCCAGCATTTCGACCACTACGTCTACCACCTCGGCCCCCACGGAATCCACCATGAGCAGCATCCAATGCAGATCGTTCAGCATTACTTCCAACTATTTTTGTTGTCCGTAGGACACGAAAGAGGGCTTCCGTCATAGATGGAACCTCATCCCAGCAATAATCTAAAACCGTGCAAAGTCTGCATCAGAACGAAGTGAGACAAGATACATCATGACATAAAGTTGCTGATGTTGAGTTATCGTCTTATTGATATTCGTCGTCAAGGGTAACACATTATCCACCTCATTAGTTAGGGCCTTAAAGGCACAAAAGTGATCCTTATGTGACTTGTCTCCCTGATCAGCTCGGTAGACGCCAACAGCCGAGTCATAAATGCGAGACAAATAGCATTTTTTACATCAAATGCAGTCGCTATGACCTCCCATAACTCTTTTACCGCATCCTTATTCTGAACCATATTCTCAACTAATAGTTCCATCGAATTCATCAACTGTGTGAACAGTCTATTGTCGTCCGTCTCACATTGCTCATATGTGAGATCATCCACTGCTGGAGGTTGTCAGTTAAATGCTTTGACAACCGCATTATCTGAAGCATCTTATCGACCTTCTTGCACCATGTGAAGTTACCATCCAGACCCTCCAGCCGTCGATCGACAAGTCGATTCGATGAAATCATGCGTCCCGGCCACTGTATTCCAGACACTGGGATTGTCAGCACTGCTACTTGCTTCAGTGTTCGTCATCCTTCAAGTTCTCGATTCGACTATCGTTGGACATCCGATCCAATATACTCATCAACCTTGCCAATGCGTAATGTTCACATCAACAATGTCAAAACTTGCTCGTGCAAATTTGGCAGAGATCGAATGTGGATCACGCAATCAATGACAGAGATTCACACAAACCAAGTTTGCTCTTTGTTATATCCTGATGTGGATATCGGGACAGGAACAGAAGTTCATACAAACAATCAAATTTGCTTTTTGTTAACTCTTGATGTTATTGTCGAAGTTCAGAGGTTTACACAAACAATCATAGTTTACCTTTTGAAGATCTCAACACCGACGATTTTTTTGGATTGACTTGGGTGGCTAGGTTAGGTTAGGGTTTGGAGGTGGAGGGGGACATGGTGGTTAGGTTAGGGTTAGAGATCGGCTGGTTTGTACAGGGAGGCGGGGAAGGGGGGCGGTGGCTACATAGAAAGGTAAGGGGGTTGCAGGAAGGCAAGAGGGGGGCTGCAGGGAGCAGGGGCTGGGGATGCAGGGAGGCAGGGGGCTGTAGGAAGCAAGTGAAGGGGATGCAAGGGAGCAGACAGAAGGGGAGGGTTTGCAGGGAACATGCGACAGAGATGTGGGGGGAGCAGGCGGCAGGGGAGTGGTGAAATTGTGCGGCAGTAGTGCGCAAGCAACAGGGGGGGGCAGCGTATACGACATGGGGGTGGTGCACATGCTGCAGGGGGAGGGGGCAGAGAGGGGGGAGGGGTTTGGTGGCAGCTAGAGTTTTGAGTGTGAGAGAGAGAAGGAGAGGAGGAGGCCACTAGGGTTAAGGTTTTGGCTCTGATACCATGTAAAATATTATTAACCCCTCAACTATAATTAAGGGTTTAGACTAATATATATAGATAGAAATGTGAATGGTACATTTACATATAGGTATACACTTATTGGAATATTGTATAATGGTACTTAATATCTTAACACACCACATATTAGCCAATGCACTCTGGAAAACATCATTGCCCGTGGTGGAATTTGGAACCTAACTTAGAGGATTGGCGCAGGTCAACAACCTGTTTTAAAAAAATACTGTCAACTTTTATGGAGCTTCCTCGTACTCCATAGCCGAACCCATTATGATAGGAGAAGATTTGGATGATAAGGAAGAATAATGGATTTTTCTTCTTCAAGTTTCGTGCAAGTGCAGAGCTGGAGATGATCCTTCATAGGGTTCCTTGGTACCAACTTAGGCATTGAATGGTGACATGCAAGTGAATCTGTGGGGAGTGGTTTGGAGAAGGACATCATCCATATTTGTCTTCCAAGTTCCCGTGCTTCTCTCTAGCCCCAGGTCCATAAGCATTGCAACTAACAAGATGGGATCTATAGTCTACACATGATTGAGGCCACATATATGGAACCTAATTTTCCAGAGCATTGTCTTGAGATCGCAACGACAAAGAACATATAAAGGTAAACATGCAGTTGGAACAAGAAGGGATATAGTACAAATAGCTTCCAAGTAGTTTGGTACGAATAGTCTGATGCCAAAAAAATCTGATACTCCGATTCGAAACCGTCGATACTGCCAATACCGGCGATCCTAATACTCATAGGAATAGTCCGATACCGATTCCGATACTGCAACAGACACCACCAGATTAATCATATTAAGCTCCATTTAGTGGGCCTATTAATCTTATTCGTCGACTCATCCTTTTTTAACCCTAGGGAATTGCCTTTATCTCTATGGCACATTAAGCCAAAGAGTGGATACAAGTGACATCCTCATATCAAATCCTGGAGGGTATTCCTCAAATAGCCATTACAATCCAGAGGTGAGAGAAAAGTCAAATTGTGCCCTCTAATGAGTCTGAGGCAAACTAGAAACAGAAAGCAAGTTAGTTGAAGCAGGATTAGGTGAAGAACTAGTAGTAAACCACATGTACAAGAACACTATTGCTAGACTGAAAACTAGAGCGTGGTTAAGTCCCAATTCAAGTAATGCATGCATGGAAGGTAAAAGTAAGAATGCAACATGTGGTAGATCGGTAGAAGAGCATGTTGTTATATGTAGGAGCTATGAGCAGGCAAACTTGGTAAAATCGCTTTTCAAGGAGTTTAAGGTAAAAGGTAAAGGAATATATTTTGACATATAATAGTTATGAACAAGATTTCCTATATATGCGGGAAGGAAAGAGTGTAACATAAGATACGTGATGGAAGATATCTATGCTCTTGGCATGCTTAGAATATTAATAAAATATGCCATTTAGCTTCAAAAATTGTAGATTCATATAAATGCATATCATGAGGGAATCGGAGTTATGCATCTTACAGAACGCAGCACATACGTCTTCCAAAGCTTCAGCATAATCATCCCTGGTAATATCGTCGGGATCTTCAATTCCAAGGAGTATCTTACGTTCTGTATCTCTAGGATCCTCAATCATGACAGTTAACTTCACCTGAGGGCATTGGAGGGTAAAAGGATAATGTACTAATTTCCATTTCCATCTAAACAACTCGAAAGAAGAAAAAAAAAAGTTAACCACCAGTCTGTGCCATTACAAACATACTTGACCAATGTTCTTAAAAATAGGTGAAAAGAAACTATAGCATCCATGATATTAGGAAGGTTGTCTCATATAACTTAAGGTTTTAAACAAGGTAGTAATCCCAAGGATTTGAGATATAGGTTTCTCTATTATTGTTATTGTTGTTTAATAAACTATGGTGCACAAATAAGGACACAGATAAGGACAAAATACGGATACATGATACAAATATTTTCATACAGGTACTAAGTAGTCACCTATGTTGCATAAATACGGACAAAGATAAGGGTACAAAAACAATGCAGATATGGATTTCAGTTTCCCCTGTTCGTACCGTACAACATAGTCTAGGAAAAATCTGCTATATATTTCATTTGGGCTAGTTTGCAATTAAATGCCCTAAGCTTTGCCATATTAGCAAGTTTCCACTCTAAACTATTACAATTAGAACTTAACACCCTCTACTTTTCCCGACCAATAACTTGTTTTAACAGTGATACCTTCCAGTTTTCACACTTCCAAATAATGTCTTAAAGTTACAGGGTGCGAGGATAGCAAGTTGAAAATCAGGGGAAAGTTCAGGCATTCGGTTGTTTTTTTTTTTTTTTTTTTGAGATGAAGGATGGGATCAAGGAGATTCCAACCAAATTTATTGAAGTAAAACATAAGGTAAAACATCGGATACAGGTAGTAGATATTACAAGTTAAACACTATAAAAAATACTACAATCTCAAATTCAATGCAAACGGAAAAGTGCATGAAGGGCTTCCCTGAGATTCTGCTAACAAGGACAAGTAAACTTCACGAGAACTATTAGCCATTAGTATAGAGCATTATGTTAGCAACCAGATTAGAGGCAGTGTTTAGAAGCTCCAACCGTCCAGAAGTAATAAAAGTAGTCAAACTTTCTTACGAGAGCATCACAATCATCGGAGATGTTTAAAAAGAATCCATCTGGTTGTTAATTATAACAGTCTAGGGTAGCAACTTAGGGTAGCGATCAAGGTTCTAAACGGCGGTAGACGGGTGCACGGCAGAGAGAGTCCGCCTACCGCCTGTCGTCTAGGCACCGCATAGGCGCCTCCTAAGCGGTTGATACATTTTGGACATTTTTACTATTTTACTACTTTTTTTTTGCATAATATGCATATTTTTAAGGGTGTTCCATGCATAATTAAGTTGTAGAACGAAGATTTATGAAGTTTTAGTTTTGTAAAGGTGAATCATAGGCCCATAATACTTGCAAAATCTTTTGGCCAAAACATCTTGTTAGGTATTTGCTCCGCCTAGGCGTCTGTCTACGCCGTCTCACCTCCGCCTACGCCGCCAAACCTCCATTGGCTGCCTACTCCACACAGGCGGTGCGGACAGAGACCGCCTACTGCCTAGGCGGCCGCCTCAACCGCCATTTAGAACATTGGTAGCGACTTGTTGATTTGTAATAGTTTAGGATAGCTTGCAGATCGAAAAAATCTGGTTGTATTTAGTTGCATCTTAGCCTAAATTTTGAGTCTGAGCAAAACAACCGCCACCAGGTAAGATAGGGCTTCCATGATGTACGCGGACGAGCTAATTGTATTGTTGTTAGTAGGTTTTCCAAAGTGTGCTTAATTATGTGACTATTGCCCACAATTTATTCACAGGTTCCGGTCAAACTACACACAGTAAAGCAGCAATCTAGAAATTGCCCATTTGAGAAATGAAGATGAGCTCACCTCGCCGAAGAGCATGTCCCTGTTCTTCTTGAGAAGCTCCAGCACCTTTCGCCAACAAAGAAAGCACTAATCAGTACACAACCATGCACGTATATTTTTTCAAGAAGTAAGAAGAAGAAGAAGACCCTTTTTATCTGTGCAATGTATTCCAAGTCCTCCGGTGTCACTTCCTCTTCCTCTTCTTCTTCTTCTTCTTCTTGCTGCTGATGCTCCTCTTCAGTGGGGGAGACTCTCAGCTCGGTCTCCTCCTTGCCTACCGACCGGACAGGGCCGGTCCGGCGCCGGAGACGGAGGGGCGGCCAAGAAGGGACGGCGAGGAGCGGAGTGGGGGAGATGGGTCTGGAGGGGATGTGGAGGAGGGGGAGGGGGGGAGGGTACGGGAGTGGAAGAAGAGCCATGTTTTCTGTTGGGTGGTGGGAGTGTGGTGGTGGGAAATTCCTTAAGTTTATCTCCCATTGTTAGTAGATATGGCAATGGATAAAGGGCCTTGGCCCAAATAGGGAATTAATTGTATCATGTAGGGCTCAATGTTGAGGGAGTCATGACATGCTACTTGTATTAAATGTTAATTATAACGACTTAGTATTTTTGTCTACATTTATTTCGTGCTACAATTGAACTTCCTCATCCAAGATTTATATAAGTCTTTCTACAAATGCTTAACTAGATCGCTAAGACGAAAATGAAAAAATGTGGAACAAAAAAAATTATTGGAATGTTGAAAACTTTACTATACCTGAAAAAGTTTACAACTACTTACTATACTAGGAAGAGTTTACAATTAATTGTGTGGTGAGGAACATACGAGACTCATATCTTATTTATAGGCTCACAAGAGTATTACAAGAAACTTTTAGAAAAAAGAAAGATCTAGGCCTCCGATATTAACATGATGAAAAGATCGTAGAGCTTCTAGAAAATTAGGGAAACTTCATGAAGTTTGAGAGAATTTGACCATACTCTTGAGAATTCTAGAACCTTTCAACTAAATCTCTTGGCTTGTATTGTTGTGCAACATCAACTCGATGGAGCAAAAAATCTTGTACGTAATAGTAAGCTAGTGACACTTTCGACAACTGCCTCTCCCTATATACCCTATGGCACTTGTGGGTGATGATCCCATGAAATTAGGATCTATAATGAGTTTGAGTTGCTTATGTTTAGAGAGGGACGACATGACAGAGGTGGATCAAGGTATGTATTGGGTCGGACGATCAAATTCGGCCCGGGTTCGACACGGTCAAACTCGTCCTGAGTCGGTCTACGTAATGGACCGACTCGATGGGTTCATGATGGGTTTAATGTACCGGCCCATAGGTCCAGCCCGACCCAAAACTAGGTCTGAATCGAGTTTGGCTCCCTAACCCAGTCGACGACTCGGTCAAGCTCAGTCTTAGGCCCAGTAAACCCAGCCCCCCCCCCCCCCCCCCCGAGCCCACCTCATTAATATTTTGGAAAATATTTTACCAAAATACCCCCCTTTATTAACATTATTATAACCTTATGTCACCACCACTTTCCTGGAACAGGAGTATTTTTGACTTTTTCCTAATTACTGTTAATAGTGTGGTTTCATATATTATATCTTGAGTGCTAATTATTTTTTTGAAAACTAAACTTTATATTTTTGTTAATTATTTAAATAGTTAATATGGTGCATGTGTTATATTTTGAATATGATTAATGGTTAGCCTTTAAATTAGAATGATGATTAGTGATCTTAGAAGACCCAAACCCACTTGTCATGACCACCCAACAAGATGATTAGAACTAGCCTAATTGAACTTTAGTTAGTCTCTAGCTAGATTAGAAGAATTAGTTAGAAGGCCTAACTAAACACCTCAATAAAAAGAGAGGTTTAATCCCTAACTTGTCATGACTAAAAAGAAGGGCTTAGTGGACATTTCCTATTGCCCAAAACCCTAACCCTAAATCCCTATGGCAGCCCACATTGTTTATAAAGTCCCACTTCATCTTCTTCCTCTTTTCATTTTTATTTCAAGCCCCAATTTAGGAGTTTTTCTCCCAAATTGCTCCTACACCCAATTTTTTTTTCCAAATTGAGCCAAATTCGTTTCATTCTCTCCCCCTTGGAGAGGAGAAGCCTCTATTGGCTAGCTAAGAAGGGATTGGAAGGATTTGGAGCCTTGAAGCTTGGTGGAGATCTAGATCTAAAAATTTTACATTGGGAATCTATCTCCCTTTTGGTATGAGCTCTCTAAACCCTTCCATTTTATTTCATTAGTGTAACTACATTCATTTAGGACCCCATTTGCATTAGGATATCATTAGAGAGGAGTTGAGACTCTCCTCTACCTATTTGAAGGTTTTTTCCATTTTATTTTGATACAAATTTGGAGAAATCGACTTTGTGACCACCAAGTGTTCGATACGTGTCCCCAAACGAACTTCGTATCCTTTTTGAGTCGAGATTGGGTGTATATGTCCTAAATAGGAAACGTGGTATTGTGTCATGGTATCTCATGATACACATGGTTAGATTTGGGTATATACATGTGTTTCTTTTGTCCAAATTTGTCATAATATTCATCCACGATTTTAGTAGCCAGAACAACTTAGAAATATCATAACTTTTAGCTCAGAACTTCGATTAATCTTCCTTTTTTTTAAAGAACCGTATCGAAGTTAGCTTTCCAAATATATGTATTATTAGGCTAAAATCGTTCTAGAACTTTCTATAAAATTGTTTGAGTTTCAGTTGTCCGAAAGACGAATGCATTTCGGTGTTTTCGTGATTCTGGGAGCTTCCGGACACGAAAATGTGATCCGTTTGAAGTTTCGGAAAGCTAATACGAAGGGTTATGACATAATTTAATCCTAGAATTTAGTGAAGGTCTAATTGGTACAATATTAATTTTAAGTAGAAAAATGACTATACGATAATGTAATTTTGTATAACCTATGAGCCTATGTAGTATGGATATTAAGTGAATGTAGGTACCATATGTTGTCGAGTATATGTATGATATAGTACATATATATGTATATATATTATTGTTAGGTAATATGTGTTAGTTAGTATGTGTTAATGTTGATACAAATGGTTATCAAGTAAGCCAAATATAGATAAGTTATATGTCAAGGTATTAAAGTTTTGGTCAAGGTACTAGTGTGATACTTGGGTACCATGAGAATATTGGTATCGTGACACTCAAGTATCATGAGTAAGAATAAGAGAGTATTGGAACTTGAGTAAGATATCCTATTTGGTATCAAGTATTAGTATTAGAGTTAGTTGGGATATGTTAGAGTTATCTTAGAAGTTAAGATAATTAGGGTATATAAATATCTTAGTATCTATGATATATTAGAGTTAGAAGATTAGATGGTTAGTTAGTTAGTGTCTAGTATATGTTAGAGTTAAGATAGATAGTATCTTAGGATACTAGATGTTAGTATCTTAGGAGTAGATAGTGTATCTTAGATTTACCTTTACCTTAAGGTAATGGTTTACCTACAAGGTAAGGTATTGGGCTTATCTTCAAGGTAAAGGGGTTTGCCTAGATATTAAGGTTAGATGTTAAGATATTGGTTAGCTAGTAGCTTATGGTAGATACTAGATATCTAAGATTGATATTAGTAGCTAAGGTATTTATACCTAGACTAAGGTATTGGACTTCCCACCAAGGTATTGGTATTAGGATACTAATAGGACCAAGGTATATTGGTATATGTTATGGATAGGTAAAGATAATGGTATATGTTATGGGTAGGTAAAGGTAATGGTATATGTAATAGGCATTGGGTACATCCATGTATATATAAAGGATAAATTGGCTAAAGTAATCCTAGATAGTAGGTAACTAGTAAAGATGTAAGATATATGTATTGATATTTGGTAATATTAGCTATTATGGCTAATACCTTCAAGGTATTAACCTTAGAACAAAGGTATTAACTAATAGTTAAGGTATTTGAGATATGGGCTAAGGGTAAGTGGATAGTATCTATAGATGATATATGTGATTTGGGATACCATAATATATATGGCTTGTTGAGAATTCATGCATGACATATATGTATATGATACAGTACTATAAGGTATCCTAGAGTATGTGGGTCTATGGTTAGAATTATGACTAGCTTAGATAGAGTTGACCCCTTTGACTAGACAGTTGACCAAGCCCTAGATGTTGACTTAGTTTGACTAAGAGTTGACCAAGGGTTGACTTTTGACCTAGAGAGACATAGTATCATGTAGATTGTATTGTACACTTTAATTATTATACATTGAATATATTATAACATGTATTGCTCTAAATAGGACCTTGTGACTCCGGTTTGGACATTTGTATACATCAGTCACTCAGGGTATCAGGCAAGTACATTCTCTGATAGTTCTTTCATTTACTTGGTGATTACTGTATTTCAGTTCTAGTTAGTTCTATTTGATATATCTACTATGAGTCTTGGCACGATTGTACACAAATTGGTATTGTATTAGATTTTCAGTCATGACATGTTACCTTAACTCATCGCGATGGTATCGAATATTTTTCTTGTTGGTATTGGATAACATAGGATATATTGGTATTAAATACTGTTCTTGTTGGTATTGGATAACATTGGATAAATTTTGGTTAACATTGACTAGTAACGTGTCATGATTGGATCCATCGTATCAGTCGGGGCGGGGGTAATACTAATTAGATATGTGATCAAGAACTGGGGTAATACTAATTAGATATGTGATCAAGAACTATCGGTAAATAGTATAATCATCGGCTACTAGCTAAGCATATATTGCACGTATGGTTGAGCTAGCCTTAGTGTAAGCATCGAATCCTAAGCCGATCATATATCCAACTGGTATTCCAAAACACATTGCCTATTACAGTTGTATACATTCAGTTCACCATTACATTGTTCTATCTTGATATAGTAGTTCTTTTCCATTATTTGTTCTCATAGATTTCTGTTTATCTTACCATGTTCATCAATATAACTGTCTATAACTGTTTTATAGTCCTTGCCATTTACTTGGAATTTCTAGATGAGATGTGCTCGTTCCATCCTGACTGGATATGTTGACAAAATATTATAGATAATATAGATGATTGTCCTACCTTCTACGAGGCATACGAGGGTTGCACACAAGAGCCTGAGGAGGATCTAGCTCAGTAGATATTGCCCCAGTTATAGTTTAGAAGTTTAGTTTTCATGTTGTATCGGATTGTTTCGATTGTTAGATGAGACTTATTTATATCCAGGATATGTATTTATTTGTGTTGGACACCTAAACTTGTGTGATGTGATAACCCTACTATTTATTCAGTTTCTTCCTTTTATCTGATTCTATATCGTGCTCTATCTTCCTTAGACTTGTGGTTGAGATTATATAGTTGAGATGTCATATTATACCTCCGTGCGGAGATGATAGGTTATATGATTCAGATTGTTAGTTGATAGATATTGTAGACGACCTATACAGCGTTCTACCACCGATATTGCGGCGTAGGCTGGACGTAGCCACGTTCTCATGTCCCTAAACAGGGTACGGGTCGTGATATATTTTTGTGGTGGCCCATGTAGGTCAGAGTTGTAACTAGTGCGATTTCATAGTGGTGCTCGACTTATAGTGCTGCTACGAGCCTGCTATTAGGATATAGAGGCTATATAGATAGTTACTCAATCACAATTAGAAATCTTCCAAATCTTTGATTTCAATCCTTCATTATAATTTCTTCAAATTCATCTGTCCTTCCTTGATAATATCTTATTTTGTGCCATATTGATCTTTGTTCGAATATGTCTCCAGGATGACAGTGACTCGAGCTCAGGCGGCTGGATCCAGTACAGCACCGAAGAGGTCCGATCCGTCGTGACTTATTTCTCCGGATTAGGGAGTGGTCTAGGAGGCTGTCCCTACTGCCCCTATTGTTCCTACCATCCAGGTGGGAGAGATAACATCATCTGGGGGTCTTCCTCAACAGATCTAGAGGCCTACTATCATTATGCCAGAGACTCTTCCACTTCCACCTGTACTTCCGACGGACGCCATTCAGATGTTCGCGTTCCTCCAGCAGATGATGGAGGCACAGTGAGCACAAGTAGAGGAATCGTAGTGTCATGTAGAGGTTCTGAGGCAGAGCATGGAGAATGCTCATCAGTTGGTACTGACAGCAGTAGAGAAGGTGGCTGCAGCTCTACCATAGGGTGCTCCTGCCCAGGAGCAGCAGGCGAGGCTTGGTTCAGTGCTTGACTTTAAGAAGATGTACCCTTGAGAGTTCAAGAGAACCGAGGGCATCCTTTATGCCGATGATTGACTAGAGGATGTGGAGTGGAGGCTGGAGTTGGCAGAGATTCCGGAGAGGCTGCGAGTAGCAGCAGCAGCAGCGAGCTAGTTCTTCGACATTGCTCTGACCTGGTACCGTACGGACCCTCGTGCATTAGAGAAAGGGCTGACCTGGGAGAACTTATGGAGGCTCTTCAAGGAGAAGTTTTTCCCTGATGTAGCTCTTAGCGCGTTGGAGGGCCAGTTTGCAGGACTTGTGCAGGAAAACTCGTCGGTAGACGAGTATACGGCAAAATTCTTTCGCCTGAGCCAATTTGCCCCGGGCATGGTTCAGGATGCTGGAGAGAAGACCCGTAAGTTAAGGAGGGGCCTGAACCACGTTGTTCGTTCTCGCACCTCTGGGCGTCGCGAGGCGACTTTTGAGCAGATATTATTGGACGCTCAGATAGCGGAAGAGGGCTACGGTCTTAGGCCCAAGAGGAGCGGTGGTACTTTGGGTGGTGCTAGCAGTAGTACGGGATCGGCGAAGCATCCCTAGTTTTTGCGTCAATTATTCCAGCCCTCACAACAACATTTTCAGGTTCCAGCTAGGGCTCAGTTTCAGCAGTTTCATGCGCCGATACGAGCCCCAGTACCACAGGATCAACATCAGCCTCAGAGGCATACTCAGCCAGCTCCCAGTTGTACCTACTGTCGGAGGTCATGCCATACTTGGGAGGTGTGCAGAAAGAGGCTGGGAGCATGCTTGCACTGTGGATCAACGGATCATCTTGTGAGAGATTGTCTCTTCAACCTTAACGCCCAAGGGCAGAGAGATGGTTAGGCCACCTGTGGCACCGCATCATGCCCAACACCAGAGGGGTAGGAATTTTGCACTGACGGTCGAGGAGGCCGATGCTACAGGTGATGGGTTAGCAGTTGTCTTTTTATTCTTTTCTGTCCTTTTCCATATTGTTGTGTGTTTCAGCAGAACCTCTTAGATTGTGCTTTGCGTTGTGATAGATAGTATAGCGACCCTGTTCGAGACTGTAAAATCACAACCAGTGAAACCATGATCTTGCATGTTATTAGATAGAATTTTTTTGACTTTGATTGTTGGGGGTTTGACCTAGAAGGAGTACGACCAACTTTAAATTTCGAGGACAAAATTTTTCTAAGGGGGTAGATTTGTCACCACCACTTTCCTGGAACAGGGGTATTTTTGACTTTTTCTAATTACTGTTAATAGTGTGGTTTCATATTATATCTTGAGTGCTAATTATTTTTTTGAAAACTAAACTTTATATTTTGGTTAATTATTTAAATAGTTAATATGGTGCATGTGTTATATTTTGAATATGATTAACGGTTAGCCTTTAGATTAGAATGATGATTAGTGATCCAAGAAGACCCAAATCCACTTGTCATGACCATCCAACAAGATGATTAGAACTAGCCTAATTGAACTTTAGTTAGTCTCTAGCTAGATTAGAATAATTAGTTAGAAGGCTTAACTAAACGCCTCAATAGGAAGAGAGATTTAATTCCTAACTTGTCATGACTAAAAAGAAGGGCTTAGTGGACATTTTCCATTGCCCAAAACCCTAACCCTAAATTCCTATGGCATCCCACATTGTTTATAAAGCCCCACTTCATCTTCTTCATCTTTCAATTTTCATTTCAAGCCCCAATTTAGGAGCTTTTCTCCCAAATTGCTCCTACACCCAATTTTTTTTCAAATTGAGCCAAATTCGTTTCATTCTCTCCCCCTTGGAGAGGAGAAGACTCTATTGGCTAGCTAAGAAGGGATTGGAAGGATTTAGAGCCTTGAAGCTTGGTGGAGATCTAGATCTAGAAATTTTACATTGGAAATCTATCTCCCTTTTGGTATGAGCTCTCTAAATCCTTCCATTTTATTTCATTAGTGTAACTACATTCATTTAGGACCCCATTTGTATTAAGATGCCATTAGAGCGGAGTTGAGACTCTCCTCTTCCTATTTGAAGTTTTTTCTATTTCATTTTGATACAAATTTGGAGAAATCGAACTTGTCACCACCAAGTGTTCGATACGTGTCCCTAAAGGAACTTTGTATCCTTTTTGAGTCGAGATTGGGTGTATGTGTCCTAAATAGGATACGTGGTATTGTGTCATGGTATCTCATGATACACATGGTTAGATTTGGGTATATACATGTGTTTTTTGTCCAAACAACTCAAATTCGTCATAATATTTATCCACGTTTTTAGTAGCCAGAACAACTTAGAAATACCATAACTTTTAGCTCAGAACTCCGATTAATCTTCCATTTTTTAAAGAACCGTATCGAAGTTAGCTTTCCAAATATATATATATATATTAATAGGCTAAAATCGTTCTAGAACTTTATGTAAAACTGTTTGAATGTCAGCTGTCCGAAAGACGAACGCGTTTCGGTATTTTTGCGATTCTGGGAGCTTTTCGGACACGAAAATACGATCCGTTTGAAGTTTCGAAAAGCTAATACGAAGGGCTATGACATACTTTAATCCTAGAATTTAGTGAAGGTCTAATTGGTACAGTATTAATTTTAAGTAGAAAAATAACTATACGACATAGGCATTTTGTGTAACCTATGAGCCTATGTAGTATGGATATTAAGTGAATGTAGGTACCATAGGTTGTCGAGTATATGTATGATATAGTACATATATATGTATATATATTATTGTTAGGTAATATGTGTTAGTTAGTGTGTGTTAATATTGATACAAATGGTTATCAAGTAAGCCAAATATAAATAAATTATGTGTCAAGGTATTAAAGTTTTTGGGTAAGATACTAGTATGATACTTGGGTACCATAAGGATATTGGTATCGTGACACTCAAGTATCATGAGTAAGGATAAGAGAGTATTGGAACTTGAGTAAGGTATCCTATTTGGTATCAAGTATTAGTATTAGAGTTATTTGGGATATGTTAGAGTTATCTTAGAAGTTAAGATAATTAGTGTATATAGATATCTTAGTATCTATGATATATTAGAGTTAGAAGATTAGATGGTTAGTTAGTGTTTAGTAGATGTTAGAGTTAAGATAGTATCTTAGGATACTAGATGTTAGTATCTTAGGAGTAGATAGTGTATCTTAGAACAAAGGTATTAACTAATAGTTAAGGTATTTGAGATATGGGGTAAGGGTAAGTGGATAGTATCTATAGATGATATATGTGATTTGGGATACCATAGTATATGTGGCTTGTTGAGAATTCATGCATGATATATATGTATATGATATAGTACTATAAGGTATCCTAGAGTATGTGGGTCTATGGTTAGAATTATGACTAGTTTAGATAAAGTTGACCCCTTTGACTAGACAGTTGACCAAACCCTAGATGTTGACTTAGTTTGACTAAGAGTTGACCAAGGGTTGACTTTTGACGTAGAGAGGCATAGTATCATGTAGATTGTATTATACACTTTAATTATTATACATTGAATATATTATAACCTGTATTGCTCTAAATAGGACTTTGTAACACCGGTTCGAACATCTGTATACATCAGTCACTCAGGGTATCAGGCGAGTACATTCTCTGATAGTTCTTTCATTTACTTGGTGATTATTGTATTTCAGTTCTAGTTAGTTCTATTTGATGTCTACTATGAGTCTTGGCATGATTGTACACGGATTGGTATTACATTGGATTTTTTGTCATGAGATGTTACCTTAACTCATCGCGATGGTCTCGAATACTGTTTTTGTTGGTATTGGATAACATTGGATAAATATTGGTTAACATTGGCTAGTAACGTGTTTTGGTTGGATCCATCGTATCAGTCGGGACATGAGTAATACTAGTTAGATATGTGATCAAGAACTATCGACAAATAGTATAATCATTGGCTACTATAGCTAAGCATACATTGCACACATGGTTGAGCTAGCCTTCGTGTAAGTATTGAATATCCCAAGCCGGTCACTGTCAACCCCTGATTTTCAAAAATTATTAAACTAGTGTTAATTAATTAATAAATGTCATTATTGGTTTTAAAATAATTTAATATGATTTTAGAAATTTCCTAGAATTTTTAAATGAATTTTTAATGAGTTTTAAATACAAAAAATATCATTTGTAATTTATTTAAATGTTTTAATAGCATTTTGTAATTTTTTGAATTGTTTTAATAGTGTTTTGCAATTATTAGAAATATTTTATATCAGTTTGTAATTAAAGAAATGTTTTTAATTAGGAAATGCAAATTCTGTTTTGCATTTTCTCACTAATAATTCTATTATGCAATTCCTAAACTAGAGGGGCTTTTGTGCTAACTATCAAACCCCCCCCCCCACACGACACTCTCTCTCTCCTTTGGCTCTCACCCACCCCCGTTGACCCACTCCGCTGCCTCGACCGACTCGCCGCCCTGCCCCCGCCTTTTCCGGCTGCCCGACCGCCTCGATTCCCCCCTATTTAAACCCCAGCGACCCCCCTCCCGACCTAGCTACCACACCCCCGACCACCAACGACCGCCATAGCCCCCGTCCTTCCACCAAACCCTAGACAAAACCCTAACCCCGGCGACGCACCACCACCGCCTCACCACTCGTCGTCGACGGTCGCCACCACCGCCATCCGCTTCGCCTTGCCGAGCTGGAGGCAGCGCCACTGGAGCGCCGCCGTCTCGACGCCTTCTCCACCGTCGAGCACTCGAACCCCCCCCCCTCCCGATCAACCGGACACGTGAGTGTCAGTGTTCCCTTGTGTCGTGCGTGTCTCGTGTTGGTTCGGAAGTGTTCGCCGTGTCCTGGCGAACACGAACGTGGACAAGGACACGTAAGACTCGTGTCGTACGTATCGTTCTAAGCAAGGACACGTTGATACCTGTGTCCTTAACTGTCAGGACACAGGACAGTTTTTATTTTATTTTTATATAAATGCTAATCTAAACTAAATAAATGAATCAAACCCTAACCCTTAACAAGCCAACGGGCTGACCCCCTGGCCAGCCCGACTCGACCTAACCCCCCCTCCCCCCCCGCGCGCTGTGTTGGCTCGGGTTCGAGCCCTGCCACTGCTGTTTTCTTTTTTCCTTTTCTTTTTCTTTTCCTTTTTCCTTTTTCTTTTTCTATTATATATATATCTATTTAAATATATATGTATATACATATATTTGTATATATATGTATTAATATATATACTATATTTATGTATATATATTTGCTATTTTTTTTATATATATACATACTTCATTATTTTATGTATGTATATGTATATATATATATATATATGTATGTATTATGTATACATATATATTTATGTATATATATATTTTCTTGTGTATATATATTATTATATATATACTATTATATGTATATGTATACATTATTCTTGTATATATATATATATATATATATATATATATATATAATATATATATATATATATATATATTATATATATATATATATTATATATATATATATATATATATATACTCAATTATAATATATATATATATATATATTTATATATATATATATATATATATATATATATATATATATATATATACTCAATTATAATATATATATATATATATATATATATAAATATATATATATATATATATTATAATTGAGTATATATATATATATATATATATATATATATATATATATATATATATATATATATATATATAATTTTTACATATATATATCCATTATGTAAATACCCCTATACTTATATATATATATTATTTTATATGTATATTACTTAGCTTAGTGTAAATTATCTTTGTAAAATAATATTCATACTTTTATAGTTACTATGTAAAAATTTACCTTACTAAAATAATAATATTTATTTTGACTATTACCAAATTGTATTTTTATTGTATTTAAATTACTGCAACCATTTGGTGTCCAAGCCTAGCATGGGTATTTGGGCTCAAATGTGTTTTCACACATTCAAGACCTGTACAAGTCATATTGGACTTGATTCATGGCCTTGGGTCCTGTATTTGAACTTTGGTTCAAATTGTATACATGGACAAAATACGCAGATAATTAATTATTGTGTGCAATACTGTTTTTGATTTTCTAAAATACTTAAAGGACTGCTAAAATTATGGAAAAATAGTTTTTAGATACTATGTTAAGTTAGCTAATTTAGTATAATTTTTGTAATATTTAATTTACTGTTTTGCCACTAGTTTGGCATATGAAACCAAAACTCATTTTTTGTATACTTAGGAAAACTGATTTTTATAAAATATTTGTACTGGTTAATAAATTCCAGAAAAATTATAATAAATTTCTATGATTAACAAGGATCACTTTGGTACTTTACTTTAAGAAAAACTAGGCTTTTTGTCTATCTCTAAAATTGTTAGAACACAATGATCTTTTGATTTATTTATTGATTAATTACGACTTGTAGCTTTTTGTGTTATTTGGAGTTTTAGCCGTGTTAAACCCCACCCCTCACTAGTGTAAAGACCCTAGAAAGTTAGTTAAAGTAGTGTGTCACCCCACATTGGTCCCCTATGCCAAAGTCATCATTTTGGCTAGGTGCCCAGTCACAAGTCGTGTCGCACCAATTAGTGTCCTAGTATTTTAGCTTAGTGTAAAAAAAACTAAATTATTGTATTTACTTCTACAGCGATGAGTTACCGGACATCCATAGCACTGTTATCGCAGCTTGTTTTATTTTGCTTTGCTAAAGGCAAGTACTTTCTACGAACTTTACATATTGTCACATAAATGAACTGCAAACCCCACCATGTTAAATGCTGATCCTTGGGGTAGCAAGTTAGATCTCTACATGTTGTACTTTCAGTTACTACCATGTTTAGAACTGTCTTTATGTATCTCTCACATGATTAGAATATGGGTTATGGGGAAACTGATAGTTGAGTACGTGATCATGCCCCCTTCTCCGTACGTACGTACCGAGCAAGGTTGACATTTTATATGTATACCTTGTCGTAGGCTTTATCTCAACGCAGATTTGTACGTATGTACATCTGTCGCCGTTTCACTTGTACGGAAGTACATTTCATTATGTGCCCCCAGTACATTGTACATTTATTGACCGATCACGTACCTACTACAGTTTTAAACATTACATATACATCTGTCTCTATGACATATGTGTCCTTGCCATGATAGACTATGTGATGCCATGCTTTCCAGTTATTCCTCACATGTTCATTTTTATGTTTCATATGCTAGTTTGCTAGATTTAGTACTTGCTCCCGTCCTGACAGGATAACGTTGTAGGTGTCCTTACTGAGGAGGAGTTACTCTGCGACACCTATTATGGGGTTACTGCCGAGGACCCGGCTCTGCTTTACGAGGATGTTCCTGCGGGGAACCTCGCCTAGTTGTCTTTGTTTACTTAGACTTTTGAGAGTAGACATATATTAGACTATATCTTTTTGTAACTGGACATGTATCCAGTTTTACTTTTCAGTTCACTTGTACTTGGACATTTCACTATATACGACAACTTTTGTGTTTGGAGCATTTATGATTCTTCTTCACTTATAGAACTGTTAGCACATTTTAGTCTTATCCTGTTGTCTTTAGAACAGCTTACTACGTTTTATCTCAACGTAGGCTGGGCATGACTCGGCCTGGCCCAATAATTTGGGTAGCGGGTCGTGACATGTTTTTAGTGGTGGCCCATACAGGTCCTGACTAAACTGTTTGGTTACGTTATTGTACCAAGCATGCCTGCAATTAGGAACTTAAGGTAATTAGACAACATTAGGAAAGATGCTTAGAACACTTAGAGGAATGCTAGGATTGCAACATAGGAAATACATCACATGTTTGCTATTATAATTAGATTTTTTTGCATATGATTGCTTACTTTAAACAAGTCCTTATAAGTCTTTTTAAGTGTAATTTAGATGGTGCTTACTCGTTCATCCCAGTATGTTACCCCCGAGAATGGGGCCCTCCATATCCAGTCAGCTGACCAGTTGACTGATACACCTCCACCTACCACATTCCTCCACTCCACAGATCCACAGACCCAGATACCACCTTCCACATCCCAGTCCCAGCAGGCCCCGATACTTCTACCACCCCCTATCACTATACCCACTCAGGCTTCCGTCACACTCGACGGGACCCAACTGCTCACACTGATCCAGGGGTTCCTAACAACCCATCAGGAGCAGACTACCCTACTCCGCCAGAGCATGGAGCGTTCTGAGGGACGTCCCGTGGTCCCACCACTTGTAGAGCTACGGCAGAGAGCGGGGACGATCAAGGACTTCATGGGTCTGAATCCCAAGGAGTTCTCAGGGACTGAGGGCATAGTAGTAGCTGATGACTGGCTAGATTCGGTAGAGAGGAAGCTTCTGGGAGTTAGGATGCCGGATGACCTCCAGGTCGAGGCAGCGGGATTTTTGCTGATAGACTTAGCAGGAGTCTGGTCCGGAATGAGCCATTGTTTGCGAGAGGTAGAGCCACTTGGGACCAGTTCAAGACCCAGTTCAAGAAGAAATTCTTCTCGACCACTGCTAGAGTAGCCATGGGACTACGATTCCAAAACATCCAGCAGGGGAACCGTTCTGTTGACGACTATGCGGCAGAGTTTAGTCGCCTGAGCCGTTTTGCACCTAGTCTGGTTGCTGATCCAGAGGAGATGACCCGTAGGTTTTGCCATGGTCTAGTTCCAGACATTGGTATTCTTATAGTGGCAAACGGTACGACTGACTACTACCAGAGCCTAGAGTTGGCCCGAAGTATTGAGGAGCGTCTTCTGTCATGCAAGAGACTGGCTTCTGTACATCATGAGGGACCGTCCAAGCGTCAGGCTTTTCAGCAGAGAGCACCGACGCCACCCCAGCAGACTTACCGTCCTCCTATACCACATCATCAGACCCCGCCAGTTAGAGCCCCGGGACCCCGGTATCAGCAGCAGCAGCAGAGGGGAGCTATATGTTCTTTCTGCGGAAGACCAGGGCATGATCACACCATCTGCAGGAAGAGGTTGAAGCAGTGTTAGATTGTGGGTCTGCCACCCATCAGCTTCGAGAGTGCCCAGTAGCGAAGACTAGAGGACCGCTCCCGACTCAGCAGCAGAGGTTCGGGCAGCATCTGTAGCAGCAGAAGGGACCTCAGGGGAGAGTTTATAGTCTAGCCATTGAGCCGGAGCCGGAGCAGGTTTCGGAGCCGGATTACTTAGCTGACGTCATTACAGGTTATGTTTATTTGCATACTTTTCTAGCTCTATGCTTGTTTGATTCTGGTGCATCTCATAGCTTCCTATCATTAGAGTTTATGCAAGAACATCACTTAGTATCTACACCTACAGCGGAGATTAGTAGAGTAATGACGGAAGGAGGACCAGTGCCTATTAGAGCTAGCTATAGATGCTCTATTATGATAGCCGGGAGAGAGTTCGAGGGGCGATTCTTTGTGATGCCACTCCCCGGTTATGATATCATATTGGGGATGGACTGGCTTAGCTATGCCCATGCATCTATAGATTGCCATGAGGGTAGTATTTTGTTCAGTCCCCCAGGCACAGCACCATTTAGTGTCAGGAGGACAGGGCCGGAGATCAGCCTAGAGCCGAACTGTTGTGCGACAGTCGGGGACGCAGCACCACCACACCCTATCATTAGAGAGTTTATGGATGTATTCCCAGAGGATCTTCCAGGACTTCCGCCTAACAGAGATGTGGAGTTCACTATAGATTTAGTGCCGGGTTCATCACCAGTATCCCGGGCTTGCTATAGAGTGAATCCCAAGGAGGCCATAGAGATGAAAGAGCAGATTGATAACCTGTTGAAAAAGGGTTTCATTCGATCCAGTGCTTCTCCATGGGGAGCGCCAGTGCTCTTTGTGCCTAAGAAGGATGGTATAGTCCGGTTGTGTATTGACTACGGGCCTTGAATGCCATCACCATCAAGAACAAATATCCTCTGCCCAGGATAGATGATTTGTTCGACCAGTTGAGCGGGGCGAAGGTGTTTCCAGGATAGACTTGAGATCCGGGTACCACCAGGTGAAGGTTAGGCCAGAGACATCCAGAAGACGGCGTTCAACACGAAGTACGGGCAGTACGAGTTTCTGGTGATGCCATTTGGTCTCACAAATGCGCCAGCTGTCTTTATGAACTTGATGAATAAGACATTTCACCAGTATCTGGATAAGTTCGTCGTAGTATTTGACGACATCCTGATATACTCGAAGACGCCAGAGGAGCATGCAGAGCACTTGCGGATAGTTTTGGGGATTCTGAGACAGGAGAGATTGTTTGCCAAATTGCCGAAGTGCGAGTTCTTTTTAGACCGAGTGGAGTTTCTCGGCCATGTAGTCACTGGAGATGGAATCTCGGTGGATCCCAGAAGATTGCTGCAGTTGAGACGTGGAAGGCTCCGACGTCAGTTTCAGAGATCAGGAGTTTTCTGGGTTTAGCAGGCTATTATAGAAAGTTCGTCCAGGACTTTGCTAGGATAGCTGAACCCATGACGAAGCTGACGCGGAAGGACGCAGAGTACATTTGGTCAGAGGACTGCCAGACAGCATTTGAGGAGCTGAAGAGGACTGACGACCGCTCCAGTTCTGACTTTACCTTCAGGTTCTGGAGGTTTCACCATACAGCGATGCTTCTGGGAAGGGGCTAGGATGTGTCCTACAGCAGCATGGGAAAGTGATTGCTTATGCATCTAGGCAATTGCGGACTCATGAGAGGAATTATCCTACCCATGACCTCGAGTTAGCTGCGGTGATCTTTGCACTCAAGTTATGGAAACATTACTTATACGGAGAGCGTGTGGAAATCTTTACTGACCACAAAAGCTTGAAGTATGTGTTCACACAGAAAGAGCTGAACATGAGGCAAAGACGATGGTTGGAGTTGATGAAGGACTTCGACATCGATTTACAGTATCACCCCGGGAAGGCAAATGTGGTGGCGGATGCGCTGAGCAGGCATCCGATGGCATGGTATGATGATTGATCGGCATTTGTGGGAGGATCTGGAGAAGCTCGGTATCGAGCTAGTTCGGCCAGGATCAGTGATACAGATGATGGCTTGACATTCAGTCAGGTTTGATGGAGCAGATCCGGGAGGCACAGTCTACAGATGAGAGCCTTCAGACTTCGACCCCAGGCATTAGCTGGATTGCTGGATGACTTACTATAGCAGAGGATGGATCCCTAGGCATGGCAGCCGATTGTGCGTGCCGAAGGGAGAGCTGGTAGAGGCAGTCTTGCAGGAGGCGCACCGATCGAGATATTCTATTCACCCTGGTGCTAACAAGATGTACCGTGACTTGCGGAACATCTTTGGTGGCACGGGATGAAGAGGGATGTATCACGTTTTATCTCGAGATGTCTAGTTTGCCAGCAGGTCAAGGCGGAGCGCCAGAGGCCAGCTGGTTTGTTGCAGCCGTTACCCATTCCCGAGTGGAAGTGGGAACATATTACGATGGACTTCGTTTCAGGGCTTCCTCGTTCCCAAGGAGGGAAGGATGCCATCTGGGTCATCGTGACAGGCTGACGAAGTGTGCGCACTTCATACCCTTCAAGGTGGGGCTTTCCACCGAGAAGTTGGCGGAGCTATACATGCAGCAGATAGTTCGCCTACACGGAGTGCCGGTGAGCATCGTGTCAGACAGAGACAGCAGATTTACATCCCACTACTGGAGGAGCTTGCAGGAGGAGTTGGGCAGTAGGCTCAAGTTCAGTACGGCGTACCACCCGCAGACAGATGGGCAGTCCGAGAGGACGATACAGACACTGGAGGATATGCTGAGGACCTGCGTGCTGGACTTCGGAGGATCATGGGAGAGCCATCTGCACTTGGTAGAGTTTTCATACAACAACAACTACCAGGCCAGTATTGGTATATCTCCTTTCGAGGCGCTATATGGACGACGATGCCGCACACCGCTCTTTTGGGATGATGTCGGAGACAGAGTTATGCTTGGGCCGAGATGATCACGGATGCAGCAGAGAAAGTCGGGATGATCAGAGACAGGCTCAGAGTAGCTCAGGATAGGCAGAAACACTGGGCTGATGCTAGTCGCAGGCCGATGGAGTTCGCAGACGGTGATATGGTGCTAGTGAAGATATCACCTACTCGAGGGACGATCCGGTTCGGACGAGGAGGGAAGCTGAGCCCCAGATACATCGGGCCATTCGAGGTACTTGGCAGGATCGGAGAGGTAGCTTACAGGGTTGCACTTCCACCCAACTAGCAGGAGTTCACGATGTCTTTCACGTATCTCAGCTGAGGAGATATGTTCCAGACCCCAGTCATGTGCTAGATCATCAGAGTTGGAGGTCGGACCGAGCCTTACAGTTTCTGAGCAGCCAGTGGAGATATTAGACAGGAGAGAAGAGGCTGAGGAACAAGGTTATACCCCTAGTAAGTAGCTTGGAGCCGTCACTCCCCAGGTGAATCTACTTGGGAGAGGAGTCGGACATGAGGGAGAGGTACCCTTACTTGTTCGATCCAACCGCTGCGAGGGAACCACCCGTTCCCGCTTGATACCTTAGAGGTTAGTTTCGATCGCAGCCTTAGTCATTTTGTTGCATTTGCTTGCTATGTTAGAATATTGTAGGGTCTTCAATCCTTGTGAATTTCGAGGACGAAATTTTTCAAGGAGGGAAGACTTGTCAACCCCTGATTTTCAAAATTATTAAACTAGTGTTAATTAATTAATAAATCATTATTGGTTTTAAAATAATTTAATATGATTTTAGGAATTTCCTAGAATTTTTAAATGAATTTTTAATGAGTTTTAAATACAAAAAATATCATTTTGTAATTTATTTAAATGTTTTAATAGCATTTTGTAATTTTTTGAATTGTTTTAATAGTGTTTTGCAATTATTAGAATATTTTATATCAGTTTCTAATTAAAGAAATGTTTTTTAATTAGGAAATGCAAATTCTGTTTTGCATTTTCTCACTAATAATTCTATTATGCAATTCCTAAACTAGAGGGGCTTTTGTGCTAACTATCAACCCCCCCCCCCCCCCCCACACACACTCTCCTCTCCTCTGGCTCTCACCCACCCCCGTTGACCCACTCCGCTGCCCCGACCGACTCGCCGCCCTGTCCCCGCCTTTTCCGGCTGCCCGACCGCCTCGATTCCCCACTATTTAAACCCCACGACCCCCCCCCCCGACCTAGCTACCACACCCTCCGACCACCAACGACCGCCATAGCCCCCGTCCTTCCAACAAACCCTAGACAAAACCCTAACCCCGGCGACGCACCACCACCGCCTCACCACTCGTCGTCGACGGTCGCCACCACCGCCATCCGATCGTCTTGCCGAGCTGGAGGCAGCGCCACTGGAGCGCCGCCGTCTCGACGCCTTCTCCGCCGTCGAGCACACAAACCCCCCCCCCCCCCCGATCAACCGGACACGTGAGTGTCAGTGTTCCCTTGTGTCGTGCGTGTCTCGTGTTGGGTCGGAAGTGTTCGCCGTGTCCTGGCGAACACGAACGTGGACAAGGACACGTAGACTCGTGTCGTACGTATCGTGCTAAGCAAGGACACGTTGATACCTGTGTCCTTAACTGTCAGGACACAGGACAGTTTTTTTTTTTATATAAATGCTAATCTAAACTAAATAAATGAATCAAAACCCTAACCTTTAACAAGCCAACGGACTGACCCCTGGCCAGCCCGACTCGACCTAAACCCCCCCTCCCCCCCTCCCCCCCCCCGCGCGCTGTGTTGGCTCGGGTTCGAGCCCTGCCACTGCTGTTTTCTTTTTTCCTTTTCTTTTTCTTTTCCTTTTTCCTTTTTCTTTTTCTATATATATATATATATATATATATATTTATATATATATATATGTTATACATTATTTTGTATATATATGTATTATATATATACTATATTTATGTATATATATTTGCTGTTTTTTATATATATATATATATTTCATTATTTTAGTATGTATATGTATATATATATGTATGTATTATGTATACATATATATTTATGTATATATATATTTTCTTGTGTATATATATTATTATATATATACTATTATATGTATATGTATACATTATTCTTGTATATATATATATATATATATATATATATATATATATATATATATATATATATATATATTATTAGTTGAGTATTTTCTTATATATATATAATATATATATATAATATATATATATATATATATATATATATATATATATATATATATATATATATGTATGTATGTATGTAATTTTACATATATATATCCATTATGTAAATACCCCTATAATTATATATATATATATTATTTTATGTATATTACTTAGCTTAGTGTAAATTATCTTTGTAAAATAATATTCATACTTTTATAGTTACTATGTAAAATTTTACCTTACTAAAATAATAATATTTTGACTATTACCAAATTGTATTTTTATTGTATTTAAATTACTCAACCCATTTGGTGTCCAAGCCTAGCATGGGTATTTGGGCTCAAATATGTTTTCACACATTCAAGACCTGTACAAGTCATATTGGACTTGATTCATGGCCTTGGGTCATGTATTTGAACTTTGGTTCAAATTGTATACATGGACAAAATACGCAGATAATTAATTATTGTGTGCAATGCTATTTTTGATTTTCTAAAAATACTTAAAGGACTGCTAAAATTATGGAAAAATAGTTTTTAGATACTATGTTAAGTTAGCTAATTTAGTATAATTTTTGTAGTATTTAATTTACTGTTTTGCCACTAGTTTGGCATATGAAACCAAAACTCATTTTTGTATACTTAGGAAAACTGATTTTTATAAAATATTTGTACTGGTTAATAAATTCCAGAAAAATTATAATAATTTCTATGATTAACAAGGAAAACTTTGGTACTTTACTTTAAGAAAAACTAGGCTTTTTGTCTATCTCTAAAATTGTTAGAACACAATGATCTTTTGATTTATTTATTGATTAATTACGACTTGTAGCTTTTGTGTTATTTGGAGTTTTAGCCGTGTTAAACCCCACCCCTCACTAGTGTAAAGACCCTAGAAAGTTAATTAAAGTAGTGTGTCACCCCACATTGGTCCCCTATGCCAAAGTCATCATTTTGGCTAGGTGCCCAGTCACAAGTCGTGTCGCACCAATTAGTGTCCTAGTGTTTTAGCTTAGTGTAAAAAAATTAAGTTATTATATTTACTTCTACAGCGATGAGTTACCGGACATCCATAGCACTGTTATCGCAGCTTGTTTTGTTTTGCTTTGCTAGAGGCAAGTACTCTTTCTACGAACTTTACATATTGTCACATAAATGAACTGCAAACCCCACCATGTTAAATGCTGATCCTTGGGGTAGCAAGTTAGATCTCTACATGTTGTACTTCCAGTTACTACCATGTTTAGAACTGTCTTTATATATCTCTCACATGATTAGAATATGGGTTATGGGGAAACTGATAGTTGAGTACGTGATCATGCCCCCTTCTTCGTACGTACGTACGTACGTATCGAGCAAGGTTGACATTTTATATGTATACCTTGTCGTAGGCTTTATCTCAACGCGAATTTGTACGTATGTACATCTGTCGCCGTTTACTTGTACGGAAGTACATTTCATTATGTGCCCCCAGCACATTGTACATCTATTATCGATCACGTACCTACTACAGTTTTAAACATTACATATACATCTGTCTCTATGACATATGTGTCCTTGCCATGATAGACTATGTGATGCCAGGCTTTCCAGTTATTCCTCACATGTTCATTTTCATGTTTCATATGCTAGTTTGCTAGATTTAGTACTTGCTCCCGTCCTGACAGGATAACGTTGTAGGTGTCCTTACTGAGGAGGAGTTACTCTGCGATACCTATTATGGGGTTACTGCCGAGGACCCGGCTCTGCTTTACGAGGATGTTCCTGCGGGGAACCTCGCCTAGTTATCTTTTGTTTACTTAGACTTTGAGAGTAGACATGTATTAGACTATATCTTTTTGTAACTGGACATGTATCCAGTTTTACTTTACAGTTCACTTGTACTTGGACATTTCACTATATACGACGACTTTTGTGTTTGGAGCATTTATGATTCTTCTTCACTTATAGAACTGTTAGCACATTTTAGTCTTATCCTGTTGTCTTTAGAACAGCTTACTACGTTTTATCTCAACGTAGGCTGGGCATGACTCGGCCTGGCCCAACAATTTGGGTAGCGGGTCGTGACACTCACATATCCAACTGATATTCCAAAACACATTTCTATTACAGTTGTATACATTCAATTCACCATTACATTGTTCTATCTTGATATAGTAGTTCTTTTCTATTATTTGTTCTCATAGATTCTGTCTATCTTACCATGTTCATCAATATAACTGTATATAACTGTTTTATAGTCATTGCCATTTACTTGGGATTTCTAGATTACTCGTTCCATCCTGACTGGATATGTTGATAAAATATTACAGATAATGTAGATGACTGACCTACCTTCTACGAGGCATACGAGGGTGGCACACAAGAGACTGGGAAGGATCTAGCTCAGTAGATATTGCCCCAGTTATAGTTTAGAAGTTTAGTTTTCATTTTGTATCGGATTATTCCGATTGTTAGATGAGACTTATTTATATCCAGGATATGTATTTATTTTGTGGACACCAAAACTTGTGTAATGTGATAACTCTACTATTTATTCAGTTTCTTCCTTTTATCTAATTCCATATCGTGCTCTATCTTCCTTAGATTTGTGATTGAGATTATATAGTTGAGATGTCATATTATACCTCCTCCGTGCGGAGATGACAGGTTATATGATTCAGATTGTTAGTTGATAGACATTGTAGATGACCTATACAGCGTTCTACCGCCGACACTGTGACGTAGGCTGGACGTACCCACGTTCTCGTGCCCCTAAACAGGGTGCGGGTCGTGACATCTTGGAAGGGGTATTTTGGTTAAAAAAAACTCTTAACAACTATTTTATTAAACAATAGTACTGTTACTAAACCCCTAAATTTTAGCCATTTTTGAATGTTAATAAGGGATATTTTGATCATTTTGCTAAAAATTAACATAATACCCTATAACAGCTATATTCTATGGGTATTGGTGGTCATTTGACACTCAAAAATCCTATAAATATGACTTAAGTTAATCTAAATTTACCACAATAAGTTATCCACGTCTCAAGGTGTCTCTCGGATTCTGGATCGGCCCGGCCCTATGGCCATTAAGTTATCCACGTCTCAAGGTGTCTCTCGGTTTCTGGAAAAAATAAAATAAAATCTATTTTGCAATTATGATTACATTACAGTGTACCAAACGAGGCCTAGGTTTAGATTTCGGCTTTACTTGGTTCGGCCCGGCCGATAGACACCTTGAGACGTAGGGTGAGCATTATTCGATTTTGAACCAAAAATTGAACCGAATAAGTGATTCGGTTCGGTTTTAAAAAAATTGGTTCGATCTCGGTTTTGAAAATACTAAATTTTCTTATGCGGTTTTGGTTTTGGATTTCGGTTTCGGTCCAAACCGAAAACCAAATAAAAAAATACAGTTTATATATATATATATATATATATATATATATATATATATATATATATATATATATATATTTTATATATATATATATATATATATATATATATACACACACAACACACACACACACACACACACGCAAATGACCTCTAGCCTAGTGGTTAAGAGAGATGCATGCGGCCCGAGTGGTCAGGAGATCGATTCCCGGTGGGAGCGTTCGCCACAATTACCTTATATATATATATATATATATATATATATATATATATATATATATATATATATATATACTAGCATATGTGCACGTGCCTTGCACGTATTTTAACATTTCTTAATTAGTTTAGGAAGACTCTTTACCAAGACCAAAGGGTAGTCTTCCTAATTACTAAGTTGTCCTTATTAAAATTAATGAACTATTTTTAATTAGTATAAATATGTAAGGGTATTTTCGAAATTCAAAAGTTTAGTTTTCCTATTATATATACTAGTCTACATGTACGTGCTTTGCACGTATTTTAATTAGAATATCATAAAGTCAGTTGTCATCTTTTCGTCTTTTCCAAGTAATTATTCATTTGTTTGTGTTTTCTTTTTACAATGCCAAGAGATTCAAAGTACAAATTTTGTTCTTTTTTTTATTTTCTATTGAGAATAATAATATTGGAAAATGGTAAGGGTAGAAATTTTTTACCATTAGAACATGAAAGTTGTGTATGAAAAAAGAAAACTTGCATGCAAACTTTATTATTTTGACTCTTAACATAAATGACATGCAAGTTGACATAAATATCATGTTTATAAAATACGGTATTTTAGGAATTCAAAAGTTTCACCACCATATATATATTATATATATATATATATATCTATATATATATAAGGTATTAATATATATAGGTGGTATCTCATATATATAGCTATATACTATAGGTATATACTAAATATATCTAAGTATATTTAGTTACTATATATTAACAACAAAAGGACAAATAAACCAAAAACCGAATAAACGAAAATTGAACTGATTTAATTCGGTTCGGTTATTAATCAATTCGGTTCGATTTCGGTTTTGTTTATTCGGTTTCAGTTCAATTCGATTTTCGGTTATTCGGCTCGGTTGAAACCGAATTAACCGAATGCTTGAGACGTGGGACTGATTTTGTTGGAATATATGGGGACTTTCTGTGTGGACCTTATTTGTTTACACAATCTTTTAGAAATATTTTTAACTTTAATTTTTTTTGGGTACAAACGTCTTATATATCAACAAAATTCCTTAATTCCTTTTTTTTTCACACCTCAAGAATCCGGATGAAAGATAACGGCCATAGTACCGATGGTGTTGATGTCTTTGGTCAACAAAAAAAATAATCCGTAGGTTGTGACCTAGTGGTTGCAAGGGGGCTCCAGCGTAGAATCAAATCCCCCCTGGCCCAAGCTAGAGAAAGGAGACCAAAAATGGTTCCAAATTTTGCGGAACAGTAAATAACTAATTTTATTTGCAAATGAAGAAACGGTAAGACAGTTTGTCTTCCCCGGACCTGATTTTGGGCTTGAATCAAGGCTTGAAAGGATATGGACAGCAACATTGATATAGACATCATCCATAATCTGATACCATAATCTTCTTTTCTTCTAATATTGTTTTAAGATCAGTATGAACTTAGGTAATTACGCACCAAGAATCACATTCAGAAGTACGTAGTCTAAACTATTTTCTTCTATTTTTACTCTAATTTAATTTTAGTAGTATATAATGACTCTATCTAAGAAAAGTTCACCACTGCCACAAGATAAGTCTGTACTCCTACTAAATACTCTCTCTGAAAGACTAAAAGAGAAGCAAATAAAGATAATATAACGTCAGTAGCTCTCAAGTTACAGCCTCTACTTAGTACTGTCCACTACCACCCCTCCATCACGGAACTCCTATCTTGCATGGACACAAACGATATAACAAAGTACAGACGCGATGACACAGACGCACCACATTTATCGGCATGTCCTACTGCATTCCAGTGTGTGTCCTGTCCAACACGTGTCTTACACGCACGACACAGAACAGAATTTCGGAGCGTCCGTGCATGCATGGTTTTCCTGTGTCCAACCGATCACTCCAAGAAAGTCTCCATTATATCCGAGTAAATCCCTGCCTCGGAGCTCCTGTACTCCATTCCCTGGGACGACGCGGCGGCGTGGTGCTGATTCTGGCGCTGGTCCAGGCTGGACGACGACGACGAAGTGGCCATCCTCGCTGGCATCGTGAAGCTCCTCTTGAACTTGTTGCCGCTCTCCGTCCTCCTCGCCTTGCTGGAGTGGCCGTCCAGGCCCAGGTGGTCCTCCGCGTCGGCCCCGCCGACGGCCGCATTGTCCTCCTCCTTGCTCCCCTGATCGTCCTCGGCATTGCCGCAGAGGCTCATCTGCGAGCTCGAGTGCATCATGTTGTGGGCCTGTGGCCTGTTGCTGGCCAGGCCCTCGTGCCCGAACAGGAGCTTCGCGTCGTCGGACCTCCCGGTGAGCGCGGTGAAGAAGGAGAGGCCGTTGGGCCACTTGAGGTCGGAGTCGTGGGGGTGGGGGGGTGAGGGTGGTGGTGTTCGGACATCATGTCGTCCATCGGGAGGAAGTGGTGGGTGTTGGCCGTGTCCTTGTTGGGCATTAGGCCAAGTTGTGGGGAGGGGTGGAAGTTGGAGGGAAGCGTCGGCGGCGGCACCGGGTGGTTCCAGTTGAAGAGCGGGGGAGGTGCGGGCCTCGTGGGGCCTGTTTCATGGGGGTGGAGGAAGAGGACGGGGAGCTGGTCCTGGTGGAGGAGAAGAGCTGGGAAAGGAAGAAGCCGGACTGGTAGCCTAGTGATTCAAACATGTGTCTCATCCTCATACGAAATGGAGGTCTTCTGGAATCTGGAACGTGATCAAATCAACAATCAAACTTGTTCAAATCAATGTGACCATAAAAATGTTCAAGAAACCCTACTTAAGTAGGGATGAGCATTATTTGATTTTGGACGGAAAATAGAAAGTAACCTAACCTAACTGAATAATAAGAAACTCGGTTCGGTTTGGAAAAAAAAAAAAAGTACGATTTCGGTTTTAAAAATACTAAAAAATTATTCGATTTCGATTTTTGGTTTCGATCAAAATCAAATAAAACTTGTATAATTATATAAATGTCTTTTATGTTTATTTTGTGATAAAAAACGTGTATATTTTGAAAACAATAATTTTATATATGTTTTGAAATCCAACTTTAATAATTTAACAACTAGTCCAACTTTAAAAGCAACTTTGAAATACAACAAATATGTGTATAAAATTTACAAGTTTAAGTATAATTTAACCATGTTAGCAACTTTGAATCCGACCCATTAAACAATATAAATTTTCCAATCTTACAAACCGAATTGATTAATTGGTTCGGTCCGGCACGATTTCGATTTTGGCTAATTTCGATATATTATGTTTTGTCTATTTCGAATTGGTTGAAATCGAATAAGCCGAACATCACCGCTAATAGCTAGCTTAATGTCATGCACGGACAAAGTTATAGAATTTGTTATTATTGGGATACGTGGGCAGCCACTAACAGTAAAAATACTTACAATCTTGCAGGAACCGAGTTGGAGAAGCCCATGGCCAGCTTGGATCACAGCTATAGTCTGGTCAAAGGAACAGACATGATTAACTCAATGAACAGACTTAGTTTAACAGAAGAACAAAATGTAAAGGGAAATAAAGGGAAAAGAGAGGAGAGATGCCTGAATGCCAGAAGCAAATTGATCAGTCCACTCGGGAGGAAGCTGCAGTAGACAAAAAAAGTAGCAACCCATCAGGGAACAAAGTTTGTATCACATGTACTCCCATGAGACTGGATCCAAAACTAAAACTGGGATAAACTAGAACGAATTCAGATGGATTTGAGATAGATTAAGACTCCGTTTCGTTTACTGTAATGTAATCGTAATCACAATATAATCAAGCGAAAAAATAATTTTTTTTATTTGATTACATTGTGATTACGATTACATTTACATGTACCAAACGATGCTTAACTCTTATACAAAATCAAAATCAAAAAATATTGAGAAAAACAAATGAAACTGTTTTTGGGGATGGACTGAAGTACACCCAACTTATAGCTGGATTAGTCCCTGGGTACTCCTCTTTGAGAGAATAAGATAAAGACTCCATATTGTCAATCTAATAACAATTTTTCTGTAATCCTCTGTATGATGTCAAATTTTTAATCAAGCTTCCGAACATGAGAGTGACGAGCTATAGAATCTAATCCAGAAGGAATAAGGTTGGTACTGTTGCTAACTAGTACCGATATTTAGGATGGTTGGTGGTGTTGCTAAAGAGTGAAAGCATCAGACTCTCTCCCTTCGATTCACAGTACAGATCTGATGCCAATAGCCTGTACAGTACAGTTCTAAGTACTTGGATTCTTACAAAACATACTAACAATCTGATTAAAGCAAAAGTGAATAGTGAAAGTGAGGAGAGAAGAAATAATAATAGGAACATACAGCATCAAAAGAGCTTTGCCAGTAGTTGGAGATGTTGGGCTCGCATTCAGAAGGTTCCTTGAAGACCCATTTGTGACACTTATCAGATGCCACCTTCCCCATCAACCTGTTCCAAATCAATCAATCCCCATCACAACAACACCTCACTCACTCAGAATAAAAAAGAACATAAGGACATATAACAGCTTCCTCTCTTTTTGTTCCAATATTAATCAATTAAATCGATTTTAACTTCAACAATACTAGAACATGACCCCTCTGTCTACTAAGTATACATCTAATTGTAAATAATGCTGCCATGTTATCTGCAATTTATAACTTCGAACGTGGCCGTCGGTCGACATGACGGTCAACTATTGGTCCCATAGCATGAATGGCATCCGAAGATAGCAGAAAGGTCCAGAAAGATCCAATGATCGACTGTCACGTCGGTCGACGGTCACGTCTACGAACAAAATATCATTTTCGTTGTCAATAATAAGAAATAAGAAATAAATAAAGCACATACCCACCCTTCTCCGTAATTGTAGAGCTGGATGGACATCTTGCTGAAGGCCTTCCTGACCGGATCCTCCCCGTCGATCTCCTCCAGGCACTCCGCAGTCATCCTGGTGCGGCAGAAGCCGTCTTCCCACATCAGCATCCTGCACAACTCAACCAACACCAATCAATGATCCTGCATGCATACATGTTGCGTTCTCAAATCACAACCATGCATGCACACCGTGCGTACGTGCTTCTAAATATATATTACATGCAATATATAGCATTAAAAACTAAAGAGTCTTCCTTTCTTACAAGCTGCCATTGTCGTCGCCAACCTTGCATCCGTTCCCTCCGCGACATCTCCTGTTTAGAAAGAGTATAGTGATGTTAGCAATACTTAAGTACATACAGGGCCGGCCCTGGAGTACAAGATTTGGGGGTTGGGCAACCGCCCGACCACCAAGAGTAGCTGACAATAGTGGTCAAGGTACAACCAAAATTAGCTCCATAATAGGACAACCCAACCTTCCGGACCTGCCCTGCGTATGCACCAGCAGAAAGAGAGAGAGAGAGAGAGAGGAGATATATATACGTATATACATACGGGCGGGGACGGATGGTCCAGAAGACGGAGTAAGTCCAGTCGGAGTTGATGCAGACATTCCTAAGAGCTTCATGGAGAGCCATCATGCCCACTGCCTCCTTGCTCCTACTATCCCCTCCTCCTCCTGAGCCCACCATCTCTCTCTCTCTAGACTCTCAAACTCAACCAACCCTTAGTAAAAACACAGTCTCTCTCTCTCTCTTTTTTGTTTGTTTGCTGCAAGTGCTAAGCTTATATGATCTACTGCTGCAGTGCAGTGTAGTGTTGTGTTTGTTGGGTGCTTTGTGCCTTTTTCTTCGTCCTTTCTTTTGTTTTTCTTTCTTTCTTTTCCCAACGGGGCCGTGTACCAGAACTAGAATGCTAGTGAGACCACAGGAAGAGGGAGGCTGTCCATATAGTGGTGAGGGATTGTTTTCGGAAACGATAAATGGTCCGTGGTTTTCTGTTCGCGGACTTGATCGTGAGCCTACTGGTCGAATTCTATTAGTCTTGACTGCGAGTCTACGTGGTCGAATGCATGAAAACCACCGTTGATAGATCAGCTAATAGAATGCTGCCAAGTGGACTGCAGCCAAAATTATGGACCAAAAATTCGGTCCACTTAGCAGCGTTCTTGTTTTTTTAGGAGTGGTGTGTGTTGTGGATTTTGGCAATTTTACTTGCTTTTTGGTCTGACATCTAAAAATTTTATTATGACATGTTGCACTCTCGCCTTTTCTTTACATCGCCATAGTGGAGTTCCTACTTCCTCTTTTTTGCTTTACACAGGTAATCATAACACCAGCATCAACAATTAAGTTAGACAGAAGCCACCGGAGGTAAGCCGAACAAAACTTAAAACTTGGACTACTTTTTGCATAGGATAACCCATTGGTGCAGCGTGATTGCAAAAGAAGTTAAAATTATTGATCATTTTTCTGGATCGACCTATAATAAAAATAAAAGATAACCAAAATTCATTTCTTATAGGACAATCCAATCCTCTAGGCTGATCCCGAAACCAAGACATATTTGAGTTAGTTTACAGGGTACAAAGGAACATAATAGTAGACTGTTATAGGTTCTTGCGATGTACTGATTGTCTGGAGTTGTGTAGGTACTAGGCAATTGAGACGTAGCACCGGTTTGTAACTAATCTATTAATGAGTAATGCTATTCGTACCTTCAAAATGTTACTCCATACTATCCATCCTTATGTATCAGCTGACATGACCATGTTAAATACTATTATGTGACATCTAATATGTCATCTGACATGACAATTTTTATTCCAAAAAAATTTAATGTTAATATTTTTATTAATTTTAATGTTAATATTAATTTTAACGTTGACATTAATGTCAGTACTAATCTTAATTTTAATTTAAAATTTGTTATGTCATCTATCATATAACCGTCATGTCAGAATGGTTTGGAGGAACGTTTTAAAAAACGTATAGTATATTGTTTTATTATTATAATTATCTTCTTCAAATATTAAAGTATGGATAACTAATACTTTGCTATTTGTTAACGAGTATACTTAGAACCGGTCCTGAGATAAGTCGGACAAACATGGGACTTGGACAATCTTTTTTTGCTAGGACAATCTTTCAAGTTCAGTATAATCCTACCAAAAGTTATAATTATAAAGACCATCAAGACTTAGTTAACAATAAAGATCAAGAGAACCAAAATTAGTTTAGAATAGGATAATTCAACCCTTCGGACCGGCCAGTATACTTTGGATTCTTTGCATATAAGAAACATAAAACCTGAAAATTTTGCATAGAGGAAGTAAACAAACGAGGTAAGAAATGGAGGGTGGTTGGATGGATGAACAGGGAAGGAGGGGCAAGTGTTGTTGGGAAGAGGGTCAGGGTGTCACGTGTTGCACGTGCCGCAGCAGTGGGGCGGTGCCTCGTTAGGCATAAACAAGAGAAACAAAGACCAAATTAGAGTGAGAAACTCTTTCTCTCTCCTCTCTCCTCTCTCCTCTCTCTCCTTTGAATGAGACTTTTGTTCATCATATTCTTTAGTTCAACATCTCTCTCTCTGAAGAGAGTGTGCGTGTGTGTGTTCGTGTTTGGGTTGGGTGCAGGAATCGCGGGACTCTGTGCCCCGAAGGCAGGACATCCTCCGCCTAAACAAATCTGCCCGCACTCCCTCCCTCCCTCCGCATTGACCGCCCACCTTCCCCCACCCCCGTAACTGTGGATGGGATCCTGCATGCCCACTGCTTGTTGTGTAGTGGGCCCCATAGTTGGGAGCCACATAGTCCTTCCCTACCTCCTCCCACTCCCACGCTTGGGATAGAAAAGTAAAAATAGGTTGGAAAAGATTAAACAAATATATTTAGTGAAATGGAAAAAAAGAGTAAAAATAAAAAAGTATATTATAATAATAATAAATTATAATTAATTTATATAATAATCTAATAAAGTAAATCTTAGTTTAATAATTTAAGTTAATTAATTAAACATTAATTAAAAGTTTATATTTAAAATTCTAATTAATATTTTTATAGTTATTAGTTAGTTTAATAAAGAATTAGCAACAAAAAATTAATAATAATTAGCAACAAAAATGGATGAAAATGTTAATTTTTTGATTAATTACCAAGTAATTGAAGCGGATTCCAACATATAAGAATTAAAAATAAAGAAGTAATTAGTGTTGGGAAGTAAAAATTTAATAAGTGACAAATTGATAAAAAATAATATTGAAAAATTAATAAGGGATGCAATAATAGTTAATAACTAATCAGTTGCCAATTATCAAATAAAATGGGGAATCCATCCACATCCAGCGAAAAAAACTGGATGTGGTAGCAGCATTTTTGGTGAACATTTTTCAGCCGACCGGAACTACATGTGTCAGTCCGGCTCCCCTTTCCATCCAAAATTTTATTTGACCAAACAGCAGAAGATTGGAATTTTAGCTCAATTCCAGGTGAAAGTCCAAATGCAGCTCCACTTCCTTGGAGCCAAACAGGCCCTAAACAAATTTCTGTATTTGACAAAACAAACAAAAAGTATTCAAAATAGAACATTTTATTTTTCTTACAATGTTTTTCTTTTGAAGGATGTCACGACCCGATCCCAATAATCTGGGTCTAGTCGGATCATGTCTAGCCTGCACCGTTGTTGAGACGGCGGCAGTAAGCTGTTCAGTAGCAGGTAACCATACAACAACACTATATTTGTCACAACTCAAATTCGAAAATAAACTTTATTAAACTGAAATTTAAATACAAATAAAAATTGTTCTGAAAGGAAATACAGAATTTTGAAACAAATGAACAATGCAGAAAGGGAATCTATCTAGCAGCTGGGTCGTCGGCCTCAGTCCCATCGTCCTCCTGTGGGGACTCTGGCAGTACAACTGGGTACAACACAGGGTCATAATAGCTGTTGTAACACAGCTCAGCATCCTCAACATCCCTAAAAATATCTCCAGTCAGGAGGGAGCAAAGTACAATTCATGCTAATTTTTAAACAGTTAAATAAGTAATAGAATCATGCAGTTCTAAACAGTTTTAAAAACAGGAACAGTTTGTTACAGTATAAAACAGTGATTTGAACAGGTAATGACATATGACCGGCTTGGATTTGTTACAGGAGGGAGAATGGGTTTTGTTACAGTAGTGGTCATAATCATTACGCTATTCCCCAGTCCCCAGTAGTTACAGTACAGTACTCTCAGAGAGAGTTTCATGTTTGCATCGTGGTTTAAAATTGCATTAAAGCGATTAAGTAAATAACTGTAAACTAACATAAACTATATACTTGCCTCGATGGAAATGACTGGAGGGGTAGAAGACTTCGAGACGGGAGTTAGAGTTGTCCTCGAATTCCTACATTCGAGAGATAAACTCAGAGATTAGGTTTACCAGCCTTAGCTACGCTAGTTGAAATCTCTATTAGCGTCCTAGTCCAATTTTAGTTGTTTAATTAACCAACACAGAAAAACACGGTTATTAAGTGCGTTGACTAAATACGAGAAAAATATCTTTTTAACTTTTGAATTCGGAAAATCATCGTCGATGCCAGATTATTAGGAAAACTTGGTAATTTTTATAAAATATAAATTAAGCTAATTTTTCTTATTTTAGTGAGAAAACACGTGATTTTTAATTACTAACAAACTTGTCAATTTTAAGTGAGAAAATATTAATTAATTTTATACGAAAATACTTTTTAATCATTTTAATCGTTAAATAACAAAAACACGAAAAACCAGAAAAAGACAAGAAAACTAAGCTATTACAGTCGCAGACCAGCCAGCTGGGCTTATGCCCATTACAATTTATTTACATAAATTGAAATAAGATAAACCGCCGTTAGTCCTAAACTGAGATATTAATAAAATATAAACAGAAATTAAATAATAAAAATAAAGATAAATTATAAGTCTCAGATATGGTCCGATCCTCATTTTGGCTAATTGTCTCAACGTCCGGGCGGGCCGGTATCGTTTGCACTCAGCCGGGTCCATTGACCGGTACGTTCGTCACCCAAAATCAAATATCGAATAAATTCCGAAAATTATTTTAAATTCATTTTTGAAAATAATTCAGGATTTACGAAAAAATCGGGCAGCATCTCCTCTGTTTTTGGTCAACCCAAAAACTGGAAAAATGGTGCCGATAATTCCTGCAAGTCCCAAACCAGGGAAAACCCGTATTATATATATAAAATATCCACAACCAATCCACAGCATAATCGGGACGACCCGAAATAATTTCGGAAGTCCGATTCCAATTCTACAAATCACAGAACGTTCCCGAAAAATTTCGGAGACTAAAACACACCAAAAACCATTCCCGAAATATTTCAGGAATCCAAAATAACTCACAGGACTTTTCCGAAAGTCCCGAAAATTACGACGTCGCTAAAACCGAATTCCCAAAGAGAATCGGGGACCATTTCATCATCGACAATAATAATAAAATAGCGGGACAGGGGGTTATACCTCGGATTGCTCGGCTAGAGCTCTCAGATGAATTAAAGAAAGAAAAGAGCTCCTGAATCAGCGACGTAATTCCCGAAATAGTGCTGTACAAGCAACGACGTCGAGGAAATGCCGAAGAGATCCGAAGCTAGGACACGGTCAGAACCAACAGGGAAAACTCGCCAAATGGCAGCGTGCCAGAACACGCAAGCAGTTGCCGAGGGAAGCTCGGCGGAGTGCTGGCCGGAGAAACGCGCTCGCGGGGAGCGGCAGCAGGGGCGCTGTCGGCGTATCGTCCGAGAAGGGGGCGCGGG
>JANAVB010028397.1:6687131-6772080 GCA_029216955.1 Iris pallida
CTTAGCTTAGTGTAATTATCTTGTAAATAATATTCATACTTTTAGTTACTATGTAAAATTTTACCTTACTTAAAAATAATATTTATTTTGACTATTACCAAATTGTATTTTATTGTATTTAAATTACTGCAACCATTTGGTGTCCAAGCCTAGCATGGGTATTTGGGCTCAAATGTGTTTTCACACATTCAAGACCTGTACAAGTCATATTGGACTTGATTCATGGCCTTGGGTCCTGTATTTGAACTTTGGTTCAAATTGTATACATGGACAAAATACGCAGATAATTAATTATTGTGTGCAATACTGTTTTTGATTTTCTAAAAATACTTAAAGGACTGCTAAAATTATGGAAAAAATAGTTTTTAGATACTATGTTAAGTTAGCTAATTTAGTATAATTTTTGTATATTTAATTTACTGTTTTGCCACTAGTTTGGCATATGAAACCAAAACTCATTTTTGTACTTAGGAAAACTGATTTTTATAAAATATTTGTACTGGTTAATAAATTCCAGAAAAATTATAATAAATTTCTATGATTAACAAGGATCACTTTGGTACTTTACTTTAAGAAAAACTAGGCTTTTTGTCTATCTCTAAAATTGTTAGAACACAATGATCTTTTGATTTATTTATTGATTAATTACGACTTGTAGCTTTTGTGTTATTTGGAGTTTTAGCCGTGTTAAACCCCACCCCTCACTAGTGTAAAGACCCTAGAAAGTTAGTTAAAGTAGTGTGTCACCCCACATTGGTCCCCTATGCCAAAGTCATCATTTTGGCTAGGTGCCCAGTCACAAGTCGTGTCGCACCAATTAGTGTCCTAGTATTTAGCTTAGTGTAAAAAACTAAATTATTGTATTTACTTCTACAGCGATGAGTTACCGGACATCCATAGCACTGTTATCGCAGCTTGTTTTTTTGCTTTCTAAGGCAAGTACTTTCTACGAACTTTACATATTGTCACATAAATGAACTGCAAACCCCACCATGTTAAATGCTGATCCTTGGGGTAGCAAGTTAGATCTCTACATGTTGTACTTTCAGTTACTACCATGTTTAGAACTGTCTTATGTATCTCTCACATGATTAGAATATGGGTTATGGGGAAACTGATAGTTGAGTACGTGATCATGCCCCCTTCTCCGTACGTACGTACCGAGCAAGGTTGACATTTTATATGTATACCTTGTCGTAGGCTTTATCTCAACGCAGATTTGTACGTATGTACATCTGTCGCCGTTTCACTTGTACGGAAGTACATTTCATTATGTGCCCCCAGTACATGTACATTTTGACCGATCACGTACCTACTACAGTTTTAAACATTACATATACATCTGTCTCTATGACATATGTGTCCTTGCCATGATAGACTATGTGATGCCATGCTTTCCAGTTATTCCTCACATGTTCATTTTATGTTTCATATGCTAGTTTGCTAGATTTAGTACTTGCTCCCGTCCTGACAGGATAACGTTGTAGGTGTCCTTACTGAGGAGGAGTTACTCTGCGACACCATTATGGGGTTACTGCCGAGGACCCGGCTCTGCTTTACGAGGATGTTCCTGCGGGGAACCTCGCCTAGTTGTCTTTTGTTTACTTAGACTTTTGAGAGTAGACATATATTAGACTATACTTTTGTAACTGGACATGTATCCAGTTTTACTTTCAGTTCACTTGTACTTGGACATTTCACTATATACGACAACTTTTGTGTTTGGAGCATTTATTCTTCTTCACTTATAGAACTGTTAGCACATTTAGTCTTATCCTGTTGTCTTTAGAACAGCTTACTACGTTTTATCTCAACGTAGGCTGGGCATGACTCGGCCTGGCCCAATAATTTGGGTAGCGGGTCGTGACATGTTTTTAGTGGTGGCCCATACAGGTCCTGACTAAACTGTTTGGTTACGTTATGTACCAAGCATGCCTGCAATTAGGAACTTAAGGTAATTAGACAACATTAGGAAAGATGCTTAGAACACTTAGAGGAATGCTAGGATTGCAACATAGGAAATACATCACATGTTTGCTATTATAATTAGATTTTTTGCATATGATTGCTTACTTTAAACAAGTCCTTATAAGTCTTTTTAGTGTAATTTAGATGGTGCTTACTCGTTCATCCCAGTATGTTACCCCCGAGAATGGGGCCCTCCATATCCAGTCAGCTGACCAGTTGACTGATACACCTCCACCTACCACATTCCCCACTCCACAGATCCACAGACCCAGATACCACCTTCCACATCCCAGTCCCAGCAGGCCCCGATACTTCCACCACCCCCTATCACTATACCCACTCAGGCTTCCGTCACACTCGACGGGACCCAACTGCTCACACTGATCCAGGGGTTCCTAACAACCCATCAGGAGCAGACTACCCTACTCCGCCAGAGCATGGAGCGTTCTGAGGGACGTCCCGTGGTCCCACCACTGTAGAGCCGGCAGAGAGCGGGGACGATCAAGGACTTCATGGGTCTGAATCCCAAGGAGTTCTCAGGGACTGAGGGCATAGTAGTAGCTGATGACTGGCTAGATTCGGTAGAGAGGAAGCTTCTGGGAGTTAGGATGCCGGATGACCTCCAGGTCGAGGCAGCGGGATTTTTGCTGATAGACTTAGCAGGAGTCTGGTCCGGAATGAGCCGTTGTTTGCGAGAGGTAGAGCCACTTGGACCAGTTCAAGACCCAGTTCAAGAAGAAATTCTTCTCGACCACTGCTAGAGTAGCCATGGGACTACGATTCCAAACATCCAGCAGGGGAACCGTTCTGTTGACGACTATGCGGCAGAGTTTAGTCGCCTGAGCCGTTTTGCTCCTAGTCTGGTTGCTGATCCAGAGGAGATGACCCGTAGGTTTTGCCATGGTCTAGTTCCAGACATTGGCATTCTTATAGTGGCAAACGGTACGACTGACTACTACCAGAGCCTAGAGTTGGCCCGAAGTATAGGAGCGTCTTCTGTCATGCAAGAGGCCGGCTTCTGTACATCATGAGGGACCGTCCAAGCGTCAGGCTTTCCAGCAGAGAGCACCGACGCCACCCCAGCAGACTTACCGTCCTCCTATACCACATCATCAGACCCCGCCAGTTAGAGCCCCGGGACCCCGGATCAGCAGCAGCAGCAGAGGGGAGCTATATGTTCTTTCTGCGGAAGACCAGGGCATGATCACCCATCTGCAGGAAGAGGTTGAAGCAGTGTTTAGTTGTGGGTCTGCCACCCATCAGCTTCGAGAGTGCCCAGTAGCGAAGACTAGAGGACCGCTCCCGACTCAGCAGAGGTTCGGGCAGCATCTGCAGCAGCAGAAGGGACCTCAGGGGAAGTTTATAGTCTAGCCATTGAGCCGGAGCCGGAGCAGGTTTCGGAGCCGGATTACTTAGCTGACGTCATTACAGGTCATGTTTATTTGCATACTTTTCTAGCTCTATGCTTGTTTGATTCTGGTGCATCTCATAGCTTCCTATCATTAGAGTTTATGCAAAACATCACTTAGTATCTACACCTACTGCGGAGATTAGTAGAGTAATGACGGAAGGAGGACCAGTGCCTATTAGAGCTAGCTATAGATGCTCTATTATGATAGCCGGGAGAGAGTTCGAGGGGCGATTCTTTGTGATGCCACTCCCCGGTTATGATATCATATTGGGGATGGACTGGCTTAGCTATGCCCATGCATCTATAGATTGCCATGAGGGTAGTATTTTGTTCAGTCCCCCAGGCACAGCACCATTCAGTGTCAGGAGGACAGGGCCGGAGATCAGCCTAGAGCCGAACTGTTGTGCGACAGTCGGGGACGCAGCACCACCACACCCTATCATTAGAGAGTTTATGGATGTATTCCCAGAGGATCTTCCAGGACTTCCGCCTAACAGAGATGTGAGTTCACTATAGATTTAGTGCCGGGTTCATCACCAGTATCCCGGGCTTGCTATAGAGTGAATCCCAAGGAGGCCATAGAGATGAAAGAGCAGATTGATAACCTGTTGAAAAAGGGTTTCATTCGATCCAGTGCTTCTCCATGGGGAGCGCCAGTGCTCTTTGTGCCTAAGAAGGATGGTATAGTCCGGTTGTGTATTGACTATCGGGCCTTGAATGCCATCACCATCAAGAACAAATATCCTCTGCCCAGGATTAGATGATTTGTTCGACCAGTTGAGCGGGGCGAAGGTGTTTTCCAGGATAGACTTGAGATCCGGGTACTACCAGGTGAAGGTTAGGCCAGTAGACATCCAGAAGACGGCGTTCAACACGAAGTACGGGCAGTACGAGTTTCTGGTGATGCCATTTGGTCTCACAAATGCGCCAGCTGTCTTTATGAACTTGATGAATAAGACATTTCACCAGTATCTGGATAAGTTCGTCGTAGTATTTATTGACGACATCCTGATATACTCGAAGACGCCAGAGGAGCATGCAGAGCACTTGCGGATAGTTTTGGGGATTCTAAGACAGGAGAGATTGTTTGCCAAATTGCCGAAGTGCGAGTTCTTTTTAGACCGAGTAGAGTTTCTCGGCCATGTAGTCACTGGAGATGGAATCTCGGTGGATCCCAAGAAGATTGCTGCAGTTGAGACGTGGAAGGCTCCGACGTCAGTTTCAGAGATCAGGAGTTTTCTGGGTTTAGCAGGCTATTATAGAAAGTTCGTCCAGGACTTTGCTAGGATAGCTGAACCCATGACGAAGCTGACGCGGAAGGACGCAGAGTACATTTGGTCAGAGGACTGCCAGACAGCATTTGAGGAGCTGAAGAGAAGACTGACGACCGCTCCAGTTCTGACTTTACCTTCAGGTTCTGGAGGTTTCACCATATACAGCGATGCTTCTGGGAAGGGGCTAGGATGTGTCCTACAGCAGCATGGGAAAGTGATTGCTTATGCATCTAGGCAATTGCGGACTCATGAGAGGAATTATCCTACCCATGACCTCGAGTTAGCTGCGGTGATCTTTGCACTCAAGTTATGGAAACATTACTTATACGGAGAGCGTGCGGAAATCTTTACTGACCATAAAAGCTTGAAGTATGTGTTCACACAGAAAGAGCTGAACATGAGGCAAAGACGATGGTTGGAGTTGATGAAGGACTTCGACATCGATTTACAGTATCACCCCGGGAAGGCAAATGTGGTGGCGGATGCGCTGAGCAGGCATCCGATGGCATGGTATTTGATGATTGATCGGCATTTGTGGGAGGATCTGGAGAATCTCGGTATCGAGCTAGTTCGGCCAGGATCAGTGATACAGATGATGACGCTTGACATTCAGTTAGGTTTGATGGAGCAGATCCGGGAGGCACAGTCTACAGATGAGAGCCTTCACAGACTTCGACCCCAGGCATTAGCTGGATTGCTGGATGACTTTACTATAGCAGAGGATGGATCCCTAAGGCATGGCAGCCGATTGTGCGTGCCGAAGGGAGAGCTGGTAGAGGCAGTCTTGCAGGAGGCGCACCGATCGATATATTCTATTCACCCTGGTGCTAACAAGATGTACCGTGACTTGCGAGAACATCTTTGGTGGCATGGGATGAAGAGGGATGTATCACGTTTTATCTCGAGATGTCTAGTTTGCCAGCAGGTCAAGGCGGAGCGCCAGAGGCCAGCTGGTTTGTTGCAAGCCGTTACCCATTCCCGAGTGGAAGTGGGAACATATTACGATGGACTTCGTTTCAGGGCTTCCTCGTTCCCAAGGAGGAAAGGATGCCATCTGGGTCATCGTGGACAGGCTGACGAAGTGTGCGCACTTCATACCCTTCAAGGTGGGGCTTTCCACCGAGAAGTTGGCGGAGCTATACATGCAGCAGATAGTTCGCCTACACGGAGTACCGGTGAGCATCGTGTCAGACAGAGACATCAGATTTACATCCCACTACTGGAGGAGCTTGCAGGAGGAGTTGGACAGTAGGCTCAAGTTCAGTACGGCGTACCACCCGCAGACAGATGGGCAGTCCGAGAGGACGATACAGACACTGGAGGATATGCTGAGGACCTGCGTGCTGGACTTCGGAGGATCATGGGAGAGCCATCTGCACTTGGTAGAGTTTTCATACAACAACAACTACCAGGCCAGTATTGGTATATCTCCTTTCGAGGCGCTATATGGACGACGATGCCGCACACCGCTCTTTTGGGATGATGTCGGAGACAGAGTTATGCTTGGGCCGAAGATGATCACGGATGCAGCAGAGAAAGTCGGGATGATCAGAGACAGGCTCAGAGTAGCTCAGGATAGGCAGAAACACTGGGCTGATGCTAGTCGCAGGCCAATGGAGTTCGCAGACGGTAATATGGTGCTAGTGAAGATATCACCTACTCGAGGGACGATCCGGTTCGGACGAGGAGGGAAGCTGAGCCCCAGATACATCGGGCCATTCGAGGTACTTGGCAGGATCGGAGAGGTAGCTTACAGGGTTGCACTTCCACCCAATCTAGCAGGTGTTCACGATGTCTTTCACGTATCTCAGCTGAGGAGATATGTTCCAAACCCCAGTCATGTGCTAGATCACTCAGAGTTGGAGGTCGGACCGAGCCTTACAGTTTCTGAGCAGCCAGTGGAGATATTAGACAGGAGAGAGAAGAGGCTGAGGAACAAGGTTATACCCCTAGTATGAGTAGCTTGGAGCCGTCACTCCCCAGGTGAATCTACTTGGGAGAGGAAGTCGAACATGAGGGAGAGGTACCCTTACTTGTTCGATCCAACCGCTGCGAGGGAACCACCCGTTCCCGCTTGATACCTTAGAGGTTAGTTTCGATCGCAGCCTTAGTCATTTTGTTGCATTTGCTTGCTATGTTAGAATATTGTAGGGTCTTCAATCCTTGTGAATTTCGAGGACGAAATTTTTCAAGGAGGGAAGACTTGTCAACCCCTGATTTTCAAAAATTATTAAACTAGTGTTAATTAATTAATAAATATCATTATTGGTTTTAAAATAATTTAATATGATTTTAGGAATTTCCTAGAATTTTTAAATGAATTTTTAATGAGTTTTAAATACAAAAAATATCATTTTGTAATTTATTTAAATGTTTTAATAGCATTTTGTAATTTTTTGAATTGTTTTAATAGTGTTTTGCAATTATTAGAAATATTTTATATCAGTTTCTAATTAAAGAAATGTTTTTTAATTAGGAAATGCAAATTCTGTTTTGCATTTTCTCACTAATAATTCTATTATGCAATTCCTAAACTAGAGGGGCTTTTGTGCTAACTATCAACCCCCCCCCCCCCCCCCCCACACGACACTCTCTCTCTCCTCTGGCTCTCACCCACCCCCGTTGACCCACTCCGCTGCCCCGACCGACTCGCCGCCCTGTCCCCGCCTTTTCCGGCTGCCCGACCGCCTCGATTCCCCACTATTTAAACCCCAGCGACCCCCCCCCCGACCTAGCTACCACACCCTCCGACCACCAACGACCGCCATAGCCCCCGTCCTTCCAACAAACCCTAGACAAAACCCTAACCCCGGCGACGCACCACCACCGCCTCACCACTCGTCGTCGACGGTCGCCACCACCCGCCATCCGCATCGTCTTGCCGAGCTGGAGGCAGCGCCACTGGAGCGCCGCCGTCTCGACGCCTTCTCCGCCGTCGAGCACTACAAACCCCCCCCCCCCCCCGATCAAACCGGACACGTGAGTGTCAGTGTTCCCTTGTGTCGTGCGTGTCTCGTGTTGGGTCGGAAGTGTTCGCCGTGTCCTGGCGAACACGAACGTGGACAAGGACACGTAAGACTCGTGTCGTACGTATCGTGCTAAGCAAGGACACGTTGATACCTGTGTCCTTAACTGTCAGGACACAGGACAGTTTTTTTTTTTATATAAATGCTAATCTAAACTAAATAAATGAATCAAAACCCTAACCTTTAACAAGCCAACGGACTGACCCCCTGGCCAGCCCGACTCGACCTAAACCCCCCCTCCCCCCCCCTCCCCCCCCCCGCGCGCTGTGTTGGCTCGGGTTCGAGCCCTGCCACTGCTGTTTTCTTTTTTCCTTTTCTTTTTCTTTTCCTTTTTCCTTTTTCTTTTTCTATTATATATATATATATATATATATATATCTATTTATATATATATATATATGTATATACATATATTTGTATATATATATGTATTAATATATATACTATATTTATGTATATATATTTGCTGTTTTTATATATATATATATATATTTCATTATTTTATGTATGTATATGTATATATATATGTATGTATTATGTATACATATATATTTATGTATATATATATTTTCTTGTGTATATATATTATTATATATATACTATTATATGTATATGTATACATTATTCTTGTATATATATATATATATATATATATATATATATATATATATATATATATATATATATATATATATATTATATAGTTGAGTATTTTCTTATATATATATATATATATATATATATATATATATATATATATATATATATATATATATATATATATATATATATATATGTATGTATGTATGTAATTTTTACATATATATATCCATTATGTAAATACCCCTATAATTATATATATATATTATTTTATATGTATATTACTTAGCTTAGTGTAAATTATCTTTGTAAAATAATATTCATACTTTTATAGTTACTATGTAAAATTTTACCTTACTAAAATAATAATATTTATTTTGACTATTACCAAATTGTATTTTTATTGTATTTAAATTACTGCAACCATTTGGTGTCCAAGCCTAGCATGGGTATTTGGGCTCAAATATGTTTTCACACATTCAAGACCTGTACAAGTCATATTGGACTTGATTCATGGCCTTGGGTCATGTATTTGAACTTTGGTTCAAATTGTATACATGGACAAAATACGCAGATAATTAATTATTGTGTGCAATGCTATTTTTGATTTTCTAAAAATACTTAAAGGACTGCTAAAATTATGGAAAAATAGTTTTTAGATACTATGTTAAGTTAGCTAATTTAGTATAATTTTTGTAGTATTTAATTTACTGTTTTGCCACTAGTTTGGCATATGAAACCAAAACTCATTTTTTGTATACTTAGGAAAACTGATTTTTATAAAATATTTGTACTGGTTAATAAATTCCAGAAAAATTATAATAAATTTCTATGATTAACAAGGAAAACTTTGGTACTTTACTTTAAGAAAAACTAGGCTTTTTGTCTATCTCTAAAATTGTTAGAACACAATGATCTTTTGATTTATTTATTGATTAATTACGACTTGTAGCTTTTTGTGTTATTTGGAGTTTTAGCCGTGTTAAACCCCACCCCTCACTAGTGTAAAGACCCTAGAAAGTTAATTAAAGTAGTGTGTCACCCCACATTGGTCCCCTATGCCAAAGTCATCATTTTGGCTAGGTGCCCAGTCACAAGTCGTGTCGCACCAATTAGTGTCCTAGTGTTTTAGCTTAGTGTAAAAAAATTAAGTTATTATATTTACTTCTACAGCGATGAGTTACCGGACATCCATAGCACTGTTATCGCAGCTTGTTTTGTTTTGCTTTGCTAGAGGCAAGTACTTTCTACGAACTTTACATATTGTCACATAAATGAACTGCAAACCCCACCATGTTAAATGCTGATCCTTGGGGTAGCAAGTTAGATCTCTACATGTTGTACTTCCAGTTACTACCATGTTTAGAACTGTCTTTATATATCTCTCACATGATTAGAATATGGGTTATGGGGAAACTGATAGTTGAGTACGTGATCATGCCCCCTTCTTCGTACGTACGTACGTACGTATCGAGCAAGGTTGACATTTTATATGTATACCTTGTCGTAGGCTTTATCTCAACGCGAATTTGTACGTATGTACATCTGTCGCCGTTTTACTTGTACGGAAGTACATTTCATTATGTGCCCCCAGCACATTGTACATCTATTGATCGATCACGTACCTACTACAGTTTTAAACATTACATATACATCTGTCTCTATGACATATGTGTCCTTGCCATGATAGACTATGTGATGCCAGGCTTTCCAGTTATTCCTCACATGTTCATTTTCATGTTTCATATGCTAGTTTGCTAGATTTAGTACTTGCTCCCGTCCTGACAGGATAACGTTGTAGGTGTCCTTACTGAGGAGGAGTTACTCTGCGATACCTATTATGGGGTTACTGCCGAGGACCCGGCTCTGCTTTACGAGGATGTTCCTGCGGGGAACCTCGCCTAGTTATCTTTTGTTTACTTAGACTTTTGAGAGTAGACATGTATTAGACTATATCTTTTTGTAACTGGACATGTATCCAGTTTTACTTTACAGTTCACTTGTACTTGGACATTTCACTATATACGACGACTTTTGTGTTTGGAGCATTTATGATTCTTCTTCACTTATAGAACTGTTAGCACATTTTAGTCTTATCCTGTTGTCTTTAGAACAGCTTACTACGTTTTATCTCAACGTAGGCTGGGCATGACTCGGCCTGGCCCAACAATTTGGGTAGCGGGTCGTGACACTCACATATCCAACTGATATTCCAAAACACATTGTCTATTACAGTTGTATACATTCAATTCACCATTACATTGTTCTATCTTGATATAGTAGTTCTTTTCTATTATTTGTTCTCATAGATTTCTGTCTATCTTACCATGTTCATCAATATAACTGTATATAACTGTTTTATAGTCATTGCCATTTACTTGGGATTTCTAGATTACTCGTTCCATCCTGACTGGATATGTTGATAAAATATTACAGATAATGTAGATGACTGACCTACCTTCTACGAGGCATACGAGGGTGGCACACAAGAGACTGGGAAGGATCTAGCTCAGTAGATATTGCCCCAGTTATAGTTTAGAAGTTTAGTTTTCATTTTGTATCGGATTATTCCGATTGTTAGATGAGACTTATTTATATCCAGGATATGTATTTATTTGTGTTGGACACCAAAACTTGTGTAATGTGATAACTCTACTATTTATTCAGTTTCTTCCTTTTATCTAATTCCATATCGTGCTCTATCTTCCTTAGATTTGTGATTGAGATTATATAGTTGAGATGTCATATTATACCTCCGTGCGGAGATGACAGGTTATATGATTCAGATTGTTAGTTGATAGACATTGTAGATGACCTATACAGCGTTCTACCGCCGACACTGTGACGTAGGCTGGACGTACCCACGTTCTCGTGCCCCTAAACAGGGTGCGGGTCGTGACATCTTGGAAGGGGTATTTTGGTTAAAAAAAACTCTTAACAACTATTTTATTAAACAATAGTACTGTTACTAAAATACCCCTAAATTTTAGCCATTTTTGAATGTTAATAAGGGATATTTTGATCATTTTGCTAAAAATTAACATAATACCCTATAACAGCTATATTCTATGGGTATTGGTGGTCATTTGACACTCAAAAATCCTATAAATATGACTTAAGTTAATCTAAATTTACCACAATAAGTTATCCACGTCTCAAGGTGTCTCTCGGATTCTGGATCGGGCCCGGCCCTATGGCCATTAAGTTATCCACGTCTCAAGGTGTCTCTCGGTTTCTGGAAAAAATAAAATAAAAATCTATTTTGCAATTATGATTACATTACAGTGTACCAAACGAGGCCTAGGTTTAGATTTCGGCTTTACTTGGTTCGGCCCGGCCGATAGACACCTTGAGACGTAGGGGTGAGCATTATTCGATTTTGAACCAAAAATTGAACCGAATAAGTGATTCGGTTCGGTTTTAAAAAAAATTGGTTCGATCTCGGTTTTGAAAATACTAAATTTTCTTATGCGGTTTTGGTTTTGGATTTCGGTTTCGGTCCAAACCGAAAACCAAATAAAAAAATACAGTTTATATATATATATATATATATATATATATATATATATATATATATATATATATATATATATTTTATATATATATATATATATATATATATATATACACACACACACACACACACACACACACACACGCAAATGACCTCTAGCCTAGTGGTTAAGAGAGATGCATGCGGCCCGAGTGGTCAGGAGATCGATTCCCGGTGGGAGCGTTCGCCACAATTACCTTATAATATATATATATATATATATATATATAGATATATATATATATAATATATATATATACTATTGTGCACGTGCCTTGCACGTATTTTAACATTTCTTAATTAGTTTAGGAAGACTCTTTACCAAGACCAAAGGGTAGTCTTCCTAATTACTAAGTTTCCTTATTAAAATTAATGAACTATTTTAATTAGTATAAATATGTAAGGGTATTTTCGAAATTCAAAGTTTAGTTTTCCTATTATATATAGTCTACATGTACGTGCTTTGCACGTATTTTAATTAGAATATCATAAAGTCAGTTGTCATCTTTTCGTCTTTTCCAAGTAATTATTCATTTGTTTGTGTTTTCTTTTTACAATGCCAAGAGATTCAAAGTACAAATTTTGTTCTTTTTTTTATTTTCTATTGAGAATAATAATATTTGGAAAATGGTAAGGGTAGAAATTTTTTACCATTAGAACATGAAAAGTTGTGTATGAAAAAAGAAAACTTGCATGCAAACTTTATTATTTTGACTCTTAAACATAAATGACATGCAAGTTGACATAATAATATCATGTTTATAAAATACGGTATTTTAGGAATTCAAAAGTTTCACCACCATATATATATATATATATATATATATATATATATATATATATATATAAGGTATTAATATATATAGGTGGTATATACTAAATATATATAGCTATATACTATAGGTATATACTAAATATATCTAAGTATATTTAGTTACTATATATATTAACAACAAAAGGACAAATAAACCCAAAAACCGAATAAAACGAAAATTGAACTGATTTAATTCGGTTCGGTTATTAATCAATTCGGTTCGATTTCGGTTTTGTTTATTCGGTTTCAGTTCAATTCGATTTTCGGTTATTCGGCTCGGTTGAAACCGAATTAACCGAATGCTTGAGACGTGGGACTGATTTTGTTGGAATATATGGGGACTTTCTGTGGTGGACCTTATTTGTTTACACAATCTTTTAGAAATATTTTTAACTTTAATTTTTTTTTTGGGTACAAACGTCTTATATATCAACAAAATTCCTTAATTCCTTTTTTTTTTCACACCTCAAGAATCCGGATGAAAGATAACGGCCATAGTACCGATGGTGTTGATGTCTTTGGTCAACAAAAAAAATATTATCCGTAGGTTGTGACCTAGTGGTTGCAAGGGGGCTCCAGCGTAGAATCAAATCCCCCCTGGCCCAAGCTAGAGAAAGGAGACCAAAAAATGGTTCCAAATTTTGCGGAACAGTAAATAACTAATTTTATTTGCAAATGAAGAAACGGTAAGACAGTTTGTCTTCCCCGGACCTGATTTTGGGCTTGAATCAAGGCTTGAAAGGATATGGACAGCAACATTGATATAGACATCATCATCCATAATCTGATACCATAATCTTCTTTTTCTTCTAATATTTGTTTAAGATCAGTATGAACTTAGGTAATTACGCACCAAGAATCACATTCAGAAGTACGTAGTCTAAACTATTTTCTTCTATTTTTTACTCTAATTTAATTTTAGTAGTATATAATGACTCTATCTAAGAAAAGTTCACCACTGCCACAAGATAAGTCTGTAGACTCCTACTAAATACTCTCTCATGAAAGACTAAAAGAGAAGCAAATAAAGATAATATAACGTCAGTAGCTCTCAAGTTACAGCCTCTACTTAGTACTGTCCACTACCACCCCTCCATCACGGAACTCCTATCTTGCATGGACACAAATACGATATAACAAAGTACAGACGCGATGACACAGACGCACCACATTTATCGGCATGTCCTACTGCATTCCAGTGTGTGTGTCCTGTCCAACACGTGTCTTACACGCACGACACAGAACAGAATTTCGGAGCGTCCGTGCATGCATGGTTTTCCTGTGTCCAACCGATCACTCCAAGAAAGTCTCCATTATATCCGAGTAAATCCCTGCCTCGGAGCTCCTGTACTCCATTCCCTGGGACGACGCGGCGGCGGCGTGGTGCTGATTCTGGCGCTGGTCCAGGCTGGACGACGACGACGAAGTGGCCATCCTCGCTGGCATCGTGAAGCTCCTCTTGAACTTGTTGCCGCTCTCCGTCCTCCTCGCCTTGCTGGAGTGGCCGTCCAGGCCCAGGTGGTCCTCCGCGTCGGCCCCGCCGACGGCCGCATTGTCCTCCTCCTTGCTCCCCTGATCGTCCTCGGCATTGCCGCAGAGGCTCATCTGCGAGCTCGAGTGCATCATGTTGTGGGCCTGTGGCCTGTTGCTGGCCAGGCCCTCGTGCCCGAACAGGAGCTTCGCGTCGTCGGACCTCCCGGTGAGCGCGGTGAAGAAGGAGAGGCCGTTGGGCCACTTGAGGTCGGAGTCGTGGGGGTGGTGGGGGTGAGGGTGGTGGTGTTCGGACATCATGTCGTCCATCGGGAGGAAGTGGTGGGTGTTGGCCGTGTCCTTGTTGGGCATTAGGCCAAGTTGTGGGAGGGGTGGAAGTTGGAGGGAAGCGTCGGCGGCGGCACCGGGTGGTTCCAGTTGAAGAGCGGGGGAGGTGCGGGCCTCGTGGGGGCCTGTTTCATGGGGGTGGAGGAAGAGGACGGGGAGCTGGTCCTGGTGGAGGAGAAGAGCTGGGAAAGGAAGAAGCCGGACTGGTAGCCTAGTGATTCAAACATGTGTCTCATCCTCAGTACGAAATGGAGGTCTTCTGGAATCTGGAACGTGATCAAATCAACAATCAAACTTGTTCAAATCAATGTGACCATAAAAATGTTCAAGAAACCCTACTTAAGTAGGGATGAGCATTATTTGATTTTGGACGGAAAATAGAAAGTAACCTAACCTAACTGAATAATAAGAAACTCGGTTCGGTTTGGAAAAAAAAAAAAAGTACGATTTCGGTTTTAAAAATACTAAAAAATTATTCGATTTCGATTTTTGGTTTCGATCAAAATCAAATAAAACTTGTATAATTATATAAATGTCTTTTATGTTTATTTTGTGATAAAAAACGTGTATATTTTGAAAACAATAATTTTATGTATATGTTTTGAAATCCAACTTTAATAATTTAACAACTAGTCCAACTTTAAAAGCAACTTTGAAATACAACAAATATGTGTATAAAATTTACAAGTTTAAGTATAATTTAACCATGTTAGCAACTTTGAATCCGACCCATTAAACAATATAAATTTTCCAATCTTACAAACCGAATTGATTAATTGGTTCGGTCCGGCACGATTTCGATTTTGGCTAATTTCGATATATTATGTTTTGTCTATTTCGAATTGGTTGAAATCGAATAAGCCGAACATCACCGCTAATAGCTAGCTTAATGTCATGCACGGACAAAGTTATAGAATTTGTTATTATTGGGATACGTGGGCAGCCACTAACAGTAAAAATACTTACAATCTTGCAGGAACCGAGTTGGAGAAGCCCATGGCCAGCTTGGATCACAGCTATAGTCTGGTCAAAGGAACAGACATGATTAACTCAATGAACAGACTTAGTTTAACAGAAGAACAAAATGTAAAGGGAAATAAAGGGAAAAGAGAGGAGAGATGCCTGAATGCCAGAAGCAAATTGATCAGTCCACTCGGGAGGAAGCTGCAGTAGACAAAAAAAAAGTAGCAACCCATCAGGGAACAAAGTTTGTATCACATGTACTCCCATGAGACTGGATCCAAAAACTAAAACTGGGATAAACTAGAACGAATTCAGATGGATTTGAGATAGATTAAGACTCCGTTTCGTTTACTGTAATGTAATCGTAATCACAATATAATCAAGCGAAAAAAATAATTTTTTTTATTTGATTACATTGTGATTACGATTACATTTACATGTACCAAACGATGCTTAACTCTTATACAAAATCAAAAATCAAAAAATATTGAGAAAAACAAAAGTGAAACTGTTTTTGGGATGGACTGAAGTACACCCAACTTATAGCTGGATTAGTCCCTGGGTACTCCTCTTTGAGAGAATAAGATAAAGACTCCATATTGTCAATCTAATAACAATTTTTCTGTAATCCTCTGTATTGATGTCAAATTTTTAATCAAGCTTCCGAACATGAGAGTGACGAGCTATAGAATCTAATCCAGAAGGAATAAGGTTGGTACTGTTGCTAACTAGTACCGATATTTAGGATGGTTGGTGGTGTTGCTAAAGAGTGAAAGCATCAGACTCTCTCCCTTCGATTCACAGTACAGATCTGATGCCAATAGCCTGTACAGTACAGTTCTAAGTACTTGGATTCTTACAAAACATACTAACAATCTGATTAAAGCAAAAGTGAATAGTGAAAGTGAGGAGAGAAGAAATAATAATAGGAACATACAGCATCAAAAGAGCTTTGCCAGTAGTTGGAGATGTTGGGCTCGCATTCAGAAGGTTCCTTGAAGACCCATTTGTGACACTTATCAGATGCCACCTTCCCCATCAACCTGTTCCAAATCAATCAATCCCCATCACAACAAACACACTCACTCACTCAGAATAAAAAAGAACATAAGGACATATAACAGCTTCCTCTCTTTTTGTTCCAATATTAATCAATTAAATCGATTTTAACTTCAACAATACTAGAACATGACCCCTCTGTCTACTAAGTATACATCTAATTGTAAATAATGAGCTGCCATGTTATCTGCAATTTATAACTTCGAACGTGGCCGTCGGTCGACATGACGGTCAACTATTGGTCCCATAGCATGAATGGCATCCGAAGATAGCAGAAAGGTCCAGAAAGATCCAATGATCGACTGTCACGTCGGTCGACGGTCACGTCTACGAACAAAATATCATTTTCGTTGTCAATAATAAGAAATAAGAAATAAATAAAGCACATACCCACCCTTCTCCGTAATTGTAGAGCTGGATGGACATCTTGCTGAAGGCCTTCCTGACCGGATCCTCCCCGTCGATCTCCTCCAGGCACTCCGCAGTCATCCTGGTGCGGCAGAAGCCGTCTTCCCACATCAGCATCCTGCACAACTCAACCAACACCAATCAATGATCCTGCATGCATACATGTTGCGTTCTCAAATCACAACCATGCATGCACACCGTGCGTACGTGCTTCTAAATATATATTACATGCAATATATAGCATTAAAAACTAAAGAGTCTTCCTTTCTTACAAGCTGCCATTGTCGTCGCCAACCTTGCATCCGTTCCCTCCGCGACATCTCCTGTTTAGAAAGAGTATAGTGATGTTAGCAATACTTAAGTACATACAGGGCCGGCCCTGGAGTACAAGATTTGGGGGTTGGGCAACCGCCCGACCACCAAGAGTAGCTGACAATAGTGGTCAAGGTACAACCAAAATTAGCTCCATAATAGGACAACCCAACCTTCCGGACCTGCCCTGCGTATGCACCAGCAGAAAGAGAGAGAGAGAGAGAGAGGAGATATATATACGTATATACATACGGGCGGGGACGGATGGTCCAGAAGACGGAGTAAGTCCAGTCGGAGTTGATGCAGACATTCCTAAGAGCTTCATGGAGAGCCATCATGCCCACTGCCTCCTTGCTCCTACTATCCCCTCCTCCTCCTGAGCCCACCATCTCTCTCTCTCTAGACTCTCAAACTCAACCAACCCTTAGTAAAAACACAGTCTCTCTCTCTCTCTTTTGTTGTTTGTTTGCTGCAAGTGCTAAGCTTATATGATCTACTGCTGCAGTGCAGTGTAGTGTTGTGTTGTGTTGGGTGCTTTGTGCCTTTTTCTTCGTCCTTTCTTTTGTTTTTCTTTCTTTCTTTTCCCAACGGGGCCGTGTACCAGAACTAGAATGCTAGTGAGACCACAGGAAGAGGGAGGCTGTCCATATAGTGGTGAGGGATTGTTTTCGGAAACGATAAATGGTCCGTGGTTTTCTGTTCGCGGACTTGATCGTGAGCCTACTGGTCGAATTCTATTAGTCTTGACTGCGAGTCTACGTGGTCGAATGCATGAAAACCACCGTTGATAGATCAGCTAATAGAATGCTGCCAAGTGGACTGCAGCCAAAATTATGGACCAAAAATTCGGTCCACTTAGCAGCGTTCTTGTTTTTTTAGGAGTGGTGTGTGTTGTGGATTTTGGCAATTTTACTTGCTTTTGGTCTGACATCTAAAAAATTTTATTATGACATGTTGCACTCTCGCCTTTTCTTTACATCGCCATAGTGGAGTTCCTACTTCCTCTTTTTTGCTTTACACAGGTAATCATAACACCAGCATCAACAATTAAGTTAGACAGAAGCCACCGGAGGTAAGCCGAACAAAACTTAAAACTTGGACTACTTTTTGCATAGGATAACCCATTGGTGCAGCGTGATTGCAAAAGAAGTTAAAATTATTGATCATTTTTCTGGATCGACCTATAATAAAAATAAAAGATAACCAAAATTCATTTCTTATAGGACAATCCAATCCTCTAGGCTGATCCCGAAACCAAGACATATTTGAGTTAGTTTACAGGGTACAAAGGAACATAATAGTAGACTGTTATAGGTTCTTGCGATGTACTGATTGTCTGGAGTTGTGTAGGTACTAGGCAATTGAGACGTAGCACCGGTTTGTAACTAATCTATTAATGAGTAATGCTATTCGTACCTTCAAAATGTTACTCCATACTATCCATCCTTATGTATCAGCTGACATGACCATGTTAAATACTATTATGTGACATCTAATATGTCATCTGACATGACAATTTTTATTCCAAAAAAATTTAATGTTAATATTTTTATTAATTTTAATGTTAATATTAATTTTAACGTTGACATTAATGTCAGTACTAATCTTAATTTTAATTTAAAATTTGTTATGTCATCTATCATATAACCGTCATGTCAGAATGGTTTGGAGGAACGTTTTAAAAATACGTATAGTATTATTGTTTTATTATTATAATTATCTTCTTCAAATATTAAAGTATGGATAACTAATACTTTGCTATTTGTTAACGAGTATACTTAGAACCGGTCCTGAGATAAGTCGGACAAGACATGGGACTTGGACAATCTTTTTTTGCTAGGACAATCTTTCAAGTTCAGTATAATCCTACCAAAAGTTATAATTATAAAGACCATCAAGACTTAGTTAACAATAAAGATCAAGAGAACCAAAATTAGTTTAGAATAGGATAATTCAACCCTTCGGACCGGCCAGTATACTTTGGATTCTTTGCATATAAGAAACATAAAACCTGAAAATTTTGCATAGAGGAAGTAAACAAACGAGGTAAGAAATGGAGGGTGGTTGGATGGATGAACAGGGAAGGAGGGGCAAGTGTTGTTGGGAAGAGGGTCAGGGTGTCACGTGTGCACGTGCCGCAGCAGTGGGGCGGTGCCTCGTTAGGCATAAACAAGAGAAACAAAGACCAAAATTAGAGTGAGAGAACTCTTTCTCTCTCCTCTCTCCTCTCTCCTCTCTCTCCTTTGAATGAGACTTTTGTTCATCATATTCTTTAGTTCAACATCTCTCTCTCTGAAGAGAGTGTGCGTGTGTGTGTTCGTGTTTGGGTTGGGTGCAGGAATCGCGGGACTCTGTGCCCCGAAGGCAGGACATCCTCCGCCTAAACAAATCTGCCCGCACTCCCTCCCTCCCTCCGCATTGACCGCCCACCTTCCCCCACCCCCGTAACTGTGGATGGGATCCTGCATGCCCACTGCTTGTTGTGTAGTGGGCCCCATAGTTGGGAGCCACATAGTCCTTCCCTACCTCCTCCCACTCCCACGCTTGGGATAGAAAAGTAAAAATAGGTTGGAAAAGATTAAACAAATATATTTAGTTGAAATGGAAAAAAAGAGAGTAAAAAATAAAAAAGTATATTATAATAATAATAAATTATAATTAATTTATATAATAATCTAATAAAGTAAATACTTAGTTTAATAATTTAAGTTAATTAATTAAACATTAATTAAAAGTTTATATTTAAAATTCTAATTAATATTTTTATTAGTTATTAGTTAGTTTAATAAAGAATTAGCAACAAAAAAATTAATAATAATTAGCAACAAAAATGGATGAAAATGTTAATTTTTTGATTAATTACCAAGTAATTGAAGCGGATTCCAACATATAAGAATTAAAAATAAAGAAGTAATTAGTGTTGGGAAGTAAAAATTTAATAAGTGACAAATTGATAAAAAATAATATTGAAAAATTAATAAGGGATGCAATAATAGTTAATAACTAATCAGTTGCCAATTATCAAATAAAATGGGGAATCCATCCACATCCAGCGAAAAAAACTGGATGTGGTAGCAGCATTTTTGGTGAACATTTTTCAGCCGACCGGAACTACATGTGTCAGTCCGGCTCCCCTTTCCATCCAAAATTTTATTTGACCAAACAGCAGAAGATTGGAATTTTAGCTCAATTCCAGGTGAAAGTCCAAATGCAGCTCCACTTCCTTGGAGCCAAACAGGCCCTAAACAAATTTCTGTATTTGACAAAACAAAACAAAAAGTATTCAAAATAGAACATTTTATTTTTCTTACAATGTTTTTCTTTTGAAGGATGTCACGACCCGATCCCAATAATCTGGGTCTAGTCGGATCATGTCTAGCCTGCACCGTTGTTGAGACGGCGGCAGTAAGCTGTTCAGTAGCAGGTAACCATACAACAACACTATATTTGTCACAACTCAAATTCGAAAATAAACTTTATTAAACTGAAATTTAAATACAAATAAAAATTGTTCTGAAAGGAAATACAGAATTTTGAAACAAATGAACAATGCAGAAAGGGAATCTATCTAGCAGCTGGGTCGTCGGCCTCAGTCCCATCGTCCTCCTGTGGGGACTCTGGCAGTACAACTGGGTACAACACAGGGTCATAATAGCTGTTGTAACACAGCTCAGCATCCTCAACATCCCTAAAAATATATCTCCAGTCAGGAGGGAGCAAAGTACAATTCATGCTAATTTTTAAACAGTTAAATAAGTAATAGAATCATGCAGTTCTAAACAGTTTTAAAAACAGGAACAGTTTGTTACAGTATAAAACAGTGATTTGAACAGGTAATGACATATGACCGGCTTGGATTTGTTACAGGAGGGAGAATGGGTTTTGTTACAGTAGTGGTCATAATCATTACGCTATTCCCCAGTCCCCAGTAGTTACAGTACAGTACTCTCAGAGAGAGTTTCATGTTTGCATCGTGGTTTAAAATTGCATTAAAGCGATTAAGTAAATAACTGTAAACTAACATAAACTATACTTGCCTCGATGGAAATGACTGGAGGGGTAGAAGACTTCGAGACGGGGAGTTAGAGTTGTCCTCGAATTCCTACATTCGAGAGATAAACTCAGAGATTAGGTTTACCAGCCTTAGCTACGCTAGTTGAAATCTCTATTAGCGTCCTAGTCCAATTTTAGTTGTTTAATTAACCAACACAGAAAAACACGGTTATTAAGTGCGTTGACTAAATACGAGAGAAAATATCTTTTAACTTTTGAATTCGGAAAATCATCGTCGATGCCAGATTATTAGGAAAACTTGGTAATTTTTATAAATATAAATATAAAGCTAATTTTTCTTATTTTAGTGAGAAAACACGTGATTTTTAATTACTAACAAACTTGTCAATTTTAAGTGAGAAAATATTAATTAATTTTATACGAAAATACTTTTTAATCATTTTAATCGTTAAATAACAAAAACACGAAAAACCAGAAAAAGACAAGAAAACTAAGCTATTACAGTCGCAGACCAGCCAGCTGGGCTTATGCCCATTACAATTTATTTACATAAATTGAAATAAGATAAACCGCCGTTAGTCCTAAACTGAGATATTAAATAAAATATAAACAGAAATTAAATAATAAAAATAAAGATAAATTATAAGTCTCAGATATGGTCCGATCCTCATTTTGGCTAATTGTCTCAACGTCCGGGCGGGGCCGGTATCGTTTGCACTCAGCCGGGTCCATTGACCGGTACGTTCGTCACCCAAAATCAAATATCGAATAAATTCCGAAAATTATTTTAAATTCATTTTTGAAAATAATTCAGGATTTACGAAAAAATCGGGCAGCATCTCCTCTGTTTTTGGTCAACCCAAAAACTGGAAAAATGGTGCCGATAATTCCTGCAAGTCCCAAACCAGGGAAAAACCCGTATTATATATATATAAAATATCCACAACCAATCCACAGCATAATCGGGACGACCCGAAATAATTTCGGAAGTCCGATTCCAATTCTACAAATCACAGAACGTTCCCGAAAAATTTCGGAGAACTAAAACACACCAAAAACCATTCCCGAAATATTTCAGGAATCCAAAATAACTCACAGGACTTTTCCGAAAGTCCCGAAAATTACGACGTCGCTAAAACCGAATTCCCAAAGAGAATCGGGGACCATTTCATCATCGACAATAATAATAAAATAGCGGGACAGGGGGTTATACCTCGGATTGCTCGGCTAGAGCTCTCAGATGAATATTAAAGAAAGAAAAGAGCTCCTGAATCAGCGACGTAATTCCCGAAATAGTGCTGTACAAGCAACGACGTCGAGGAAATGCCGAAGAGATCCGAAGCTAGGACACGGTCAGAACCAACAGGGAAAACTCGCCAAATGGCAGCGTGCCAGAACACGCAAGAGCAGTTGCCGAGGGAAGCTCGGCGGAGTGCTGGCCGGAGAAACGCGCTCGCGGGGAGCGGGCGGACAGGGGCGCTGTCGGCGGATCGTCCGAGAAGGGGGCGCGGGGGAGTGCGGAGAAGCGCGGTCGCCGGAGTCGGGCGGCGCGCTCGCGGGAAACAGCGCGAAGAGGTGCACGGAGTGGTCGGGGTGCGCCGGAGGGCGCTGGTGGGGAGTGGTGGCCGCGGCGCTGTGCTCCAGAGAGATCAGAGAGGGAGAGAGGTGAGGTTGGGGAAAAAGTTCTGTGAGGGGGTTTGAGAAAGAGTTAGGTGAGAATGAGAGTTTCTCTCTCTGCTCGTGAGGAGGGTTGGAAGAAAACTGTGAAGAGAGGTGTGGAGGAGTGGGGAGAAATAAAGGTGGTGGTGGAGTGTGCGTGTGTGGACAGGAGAGAGTTGGGGGAAAATATTAAGGAGAGGTGGTTGCCAATTCAAGAGTTGTAGTTGCTGGTCCTTCGGGACCAGCTCAAAAACTGATTTTTTTCTAATAATGATTAACCAAGTCAAAAACCAGAATTTAAAAGAATGGGAAAAAAGATTGGGTTAGGCTCAGGCTTGGGTCTGGGCTCGGACTCAAAAGCCTTGTTATTATATTTTCGAAATTCTTTTTCACTCAAAAATATTTAATAGTAATATTAATAATAATAATTTTTTTTGAAATGCTAATAATAATAATACTAAACACTATTTAATAATTAATTACAAAATAATGGGTTTCACAAAGGAGATTAAACAAAATAAATTCTTCAGCTAGTTGCTGTGAGCCCCTGTTTTTCAAATTTTATTTTAATTAGTGATAATTAATTTTTAGTGTCAATTTAGCCTTAAAATAATTATTAGGATTTTTAAGAATTTTTCTAGAATTTTTAAATGATTTTTAAATAAGTTTTATATATTAAAAATATCTCTTTGCAATTTATTTAAATGTTTTAATACCATTTTGTAAATTTTAGAATTGTTTTAATGTAGATTTGTAATTACTTTAAATATTTTAAATAGTTTCTGCAAATACTTAAATCTTTTTAATATCGTTTTGCAAATCCTATTTTGTATTCAGTAGCTTTAGGGACCTATTGGTAAATAACCTAAATCTAGGGACCCCAGTGCTAAACTACACTACCCCCCCCCCCCCCCCCCCCCCCACGACTACACCCTCTCTCCTCACCCACTCCGCTGACCGACGACCGCCAGCGCAGCCTGCCCCCCGCCCTTTCCGGCTGCCCCCGACCGCCTCAAGCCCCTACTTAAACCCCCTCCCTCTTCCCAGTCCTGACCCTAACCCTAAAACCCCACCACGACCGCCCACGCCACCGTCTCCTCCACTTTTCCCCCATTGGAACCCTAACTCCGGCTAAACCCCCAGCGCCGCCCCTACGACGAACGTACCCCCTACCATCGCCACCAAAGGGTTCGCCGTGACAAGGCGAACGCGTCGCCACCCGAGCGCCGCCGTCCCGACCGCTCCTCCGCCTGCCAACACCCTCGAAATCCTCCTTCGACGACCGGACACGTGAGTAGCAGTGTCTTTTGTGTCGTACGTGTCTCGTGTTGGGCCTATATTGTTCGCCGTGTCCTCGCGAGCACGAGTGTGGAACTGGACACGTGAAACTCGTGTCGTGCGTGTCGAAATCAACCCGGACACGTAAATATCTGTGTCCCTAACTGTCAGGACACAAGACTGTGTTTATATTTTTTTTTATCATTTAAACACTTAAAACCTAAATAAAAATTAACCTACTCCTAATCCTAACACAAGCCGTGGGCTGACCCCCTGGCTAGCCCGACTCGACTTAAAATCCCCCCTCCCCTCCCGCGCGCTGGCTTGGGTTCGAGCCCCCCTTCTTCTGTTTCTGTTTCTTTTTCTTTTCTTTTCTTTTCTGTTATATATATATATATATATATATATATATATATATATATGTATTATTATACTGTATTATATATATATATGTACTGTATATATATATATATATATATATTTTTATATATTATACTGTATAATAATACATATATATATATATATGTATATATATATATATATATATATATATATATATATATATATATATATATATATATATATATATATATATATATATGTACTGTATTATATAATATATTATACTGTATTATATATATTTATTTTCTTTTTTTTATATATATTATACTGTATTATATATATATATGTACTGTATATATATATATATATATATATATATATATATATATATATATATATATAGATATATATATATATATATATATATATATATATATATATATATATATATATATATATATATATATTTATAAATATATATATATATATATATATATATATATATATATATATATATATATATATATTTTCTTTTGGAATATATATATATATATATTTATATATATATATATATATATATATATATATATATATATATATATATATATATATATATATATATATATATATATATATGTTATATTTAGTACTTTTATATAATGTATATGTATATATGTATAAATTTTATGTATATATATATTATTATATATATACTTTATAATTAAGTGTTTCGTTATATATATATATATATATATATATATATATATATATATATATATATATATATATATATATATATATATATATATATATATATATATATATATAAATTAAGTATTTCCTTATACATATATATATGTACTTTTTACATATGTATGTATATATTCACTATGCATAATTTTACCTTATCAAATGTTAATATTTAATTTACACTTTTTACCAATTTGTATTTTTGTATATTTAAATTACTGCAACCATTTGGTGTCCAAGCCTAGCATGGGTTTTTGAGCCCAAATGTGTTTTCACACATTCAAGACCTGTACAAGTCATATTGGACTTGATTCATGGCCTTGGGTCCTGTATTTGAACTTTGGTTCAAATTATGTACATGGACAAAATACGCAAATAATTAATTATTTTAATTTCAATTGTCTGTAATGTTGTTTTTAGATTTCTAAAAATACTTAGAGTATTGTTAAAATTCTGGAAAAATAGTATTTCAATACTATGTTAATTTAACTAATTTAGTATAATTTTTATAGTATTTAATTTACTGTTTTGCCACTAGTTTGGCATATGAAACCAAAACTCGTTTTCTGTATACTTAGGAAAACTGATTTTTATAAAATACTTGTACTGGTTAATAAATTTCAGAAAAATTATAATAAATTTCTATGATTAACAAGGATCATTTTGGTACTTTACTTTAATTAAAAATAAGCTTTTTGTCTATCTCAAAAATTGTTGAAACACAATGGTCATTTGATTTATTTATTGATTAATTACGACTTGTAGCTTTTTGTGTTATTTTGAGTTTTATTTTGAGTTTTAGCCGTGTTGAACCCCACCCCTCACTAGTGTAAAGACCCTAGAAAGTTAGTTAAAATAGTGTGTCACCCCACATTGGTCTCCTATGCTAAAATCATCATTTTGCTAGGTGCCCAGTCACAAGTCGTGTTGCACCAATTAGTGTCTTAGCGCTTTAGCTTAGTGTAAAAACTAAGTTACTGCATTTATTTCTACAGTGACGAGTTACGGGACATCCATAGCACTTTTATCGTAGCTTGTTTTGCTTTGCTTTGCTAGAGGCAAGTACTTTCTACAAACTTTACATACTGTTACATAAATGAACTGCTAATCCAACCATGTTAAATGCTGATCCTTGGGGTAGCAAGTTAAAATATCACATGTTGTACTTTCTGTGAAACCCGTAATCTTGATTAATTAGAATAATTAATTTAAATGCATTTTTATTTTAATCTTGATTGTCCTTGGAAAATTAATTTGATAAAACTTTGGTTAAATAAATTATAAGTATTAATATTGTTATTATTAGTAAGGTTATAATTATTAATATTATTATTATTGGGCTGAAACTATTTTTAAATAATAAAATTGGGCTTTTGGTTGCTGACCCAGACCCGAGTCCGAACCCAGACCCAGGCCTGAACCCGAACCCAATCCATTTCCTCTCTTTCTTAAAATCTGATTTGGCTAATAGTTGTTTTAAAAAAAAAAAGAAAAAGAAAATATTTTTGAGCTGTCCCGTTGGATCAGCACAACCCTTTCTCTTCTTTTACTCGTAACTCCCCAACTCTCCATCTCCCTCTATTTACTCACCCCACTCCCTTAATAATCTAACCCCACGTTCCCATATTCAGCAAAACCCACCCTTCTCTCTCACAGCACTCAAGCTCTCAAAATCTCCCATTCTCAAACCTCTCTCCCACTCTCTGTTTCTCTTCCTGGAGAAACAAAGTCTCTCACTCTCCCTCAATCTCTCAACAGAGCTCTCCCTCTCTCTCTCTGTTCTCTTGGAGTGCTCCTCCCGAGCAAACCCCGACCTCAAAACCCGAGCCCTTCTCCAGCGCGTGCGACCCGAGGCCGACGACCCCCGACGAGCGCCGCTCCTCCCGCGGCCATCCGCCGTCCGCCGAGCCTTCGCGCCGGGCCCCCCGCGCCCTAGCCGGCGCTGACCCGATTTCCCCAGCCGGCAGCCCTCCGGCGCCGCCCGCGCCGCCACCGCCCCGCGGCCAGAGCCCCCTTTGCCCCGCGCTCCTCTCCGTCCAGCCGAGCCCCGGCGCCGCCCATCTCCGCGCGGCCCCGCGCTGTCAGTGTTCCCCGCCCGGTGCCCTAGTTCCCGCTCCAGCACCCCCTTTCCGCGGACTTCTCCGCGGATCTCCGCTGCCCCGTCGCTGTCCGCCTCCCGCGGCCAGCATCCGAGTCGCTGTCCGCGGTTCTTCGCTGTCCGTGCGCGTCTCCCTTCTGTGCGTGGCTGGATCTGGGATTCGCGACGTCGCTGTTCGGGATCTTCGACCTGCTGTCGAACTTAGTTTCGGATTTTTTTCGAGATTTTTCCCGCGGCTCCCCGCCAACGGAATTTGGTAATTTCTTGGTAATCACAGTAGTTCGTCCCTCCCGTAGAGTCGTCGCTGATATCGGTCCCCCGGTTCCTTCTCGGGAACTCGGTTTAGCTACGTATAGCTCGGTATTCTTTAGGCGATGTTCTGTGAGATTTGTGCTGTGTTGGTTTTGGATATTTCGGGTTTTTCGAGTTAGTTTCGGAATTAGTTCTGCGATCATTTCGGGTTTCCGATTTCAATTCGGGTTCTCCGAATTTTCTTCGGAAACGTTCTGTGTATTGGATTTTGAGATATTTGTGGATGGAATTTATTTCTATGGGTTTTCCCTGGTTTGGAACATTTGCAGGTTTTCTGTGGCGCATTTCCCAGTTTTAGGTTTGTTCCGAAATAGAGGAAGTGCTGCCCTAATTTTTACAAAAACTATATTTAATTGATTTCAAAATTGGTTTTCGGAAATGAATTTTTAAAACTGATTTTCGGGCGACGACCGTACCGGTCTGTGGGCCCGGCGAAATGCAAACGCACCGGTCCGACCGGACGTTGTGGTATTAGCCAAATTTTGAGGAATGGACCGAGTCTGAGACTTTTAGCTTTCTTTTTATTTATTTTAATTAATATCTAGGCTATTTATTATAGTTATTTAATTTCTGCACTTTATTTATTAATTAAGACATTTTCTCTTATTTGATGTAAAAGAAAATTGTACCGGACATAAGCCCACCCTAGGACCATTAGCTGTGCCACTGTATTGTGTAGCATAGTTTATTTTATTTTTCTTTTTCTGGTGGATGTGATTTGGGTGGTTTTGTTTAGTCGCGTAATCGTAGATTAGAACGTAATTTATTGGTTAATTACGAATTTAATTAAAATGGATAAAATGTTATTAAATAACTAGTTCACGGTTTATCACTAAAAGAAATTGTATTTTTATAAATATATTACAAAACACAAAGTTTTCCAAATTGTAATCGATTCCCGTGTATTTTCAAATAAATCAATTAACCGGCTTAATCAACGCACGTAGTTACGACGTAACCGTTAGCTGTAGTTTAATACAACCTAAAACCTGACTAGGACATGACTACTAGAGATTACAACTAGCACACTTAGCTTGGTTATACAACGGATCTGAGTCAAATTCTCAATTGTAGGGTTTCGAGGACTGTACTAGCATCACCCCGGAATCAACAAACGAATCCAGTCAATAAAACAAAGGCAAGTACAGTTATGTCTATTTGGTAATTTATCTAATAATTATTTTATTGTAATTTTAAACCACATTGCTACACGGAACTCTCTCCTAGAGTATTGATTGTGGAACTCTTTACTAGAGTTCGAATATTGACTCATTGATTGAATCTGATTGACTCGGGATATTGGGGGAGTAGTGTAGCGTCTATGACCAATACCCCTATATTGCATCATTGATTGTGCGAGCTGATTCCTCCTATACACGAGGATAGGCCGGACCGTATCATTAGGATATAATTGAATCATCCCAAGCCGGTCATAGTTCGTTACCTACTCAAATCACATTGCTTTCAATTGTAGAATTGTTGAAAAATATTGTTAAAGTATTTCAAATTGTTTAACATTGCAAATTTCAAATTATTATTTGAATTATTGGATATTCGTAATTGTACTTTGCTCCCTCCTGACTGGAGACCCAACATTTTAGGTATCACTGATGAGGCTTTGTTCCGTGATCCCAACTAGAGGACGATGATCTCGAGACTGATGAGCTGGTTGCCTAGATTTTTCTTCTTCTTTATAATTCATGATGTTTGTGGAAAGCAATGTACTTCAGATGTATTTTTTATTTTATTGTAAAATGTTTTAAACTATTCGAATTATTAAAGTTGTGGCAATTAGACTGTGTTATTTTATTTACCTGCATGAGTGATACAGCTTACTGCCGCCGTCTCAACAACGGTGCAGGCTGGGCATGATCCGATTCGACCCAAGAAATTGGGACCGGGTCGTGACATGTTTTTAGTGGTGGCCCATGCAGGTCTGAACAACAACTTAGGAAAACATACCTAGAAACAATTAGAACACTAGAACATCAATTTGTCACAACATAGGACCGAAATATATTATAAATAAATATTTTTGTTTGATTATAGACTGGTAGGATACTTTGCTTATGTTTGCATCCTAAACCATCCAGAGAATGACCGTTGACCAAATCCTGCTGGCGATGAGGTGTCATCTCCGGATCATACCCCATCTCCTCAACCTAGCCCATGGTCTTTTCCTTCGCGGCTGTTTGACCGTCCTCATAGTGCATCCAGTGAAGTTTTTCCTACACCGGCGATTCCTACCTTATCTCAAACTGAGTTGCATTTCCCTGGTGGATCATTCATTTTGTTGCTCCACCAGTACCAGCAATCATCTTCCAAATGGTTATTTTATTTCAAGAAATCCTGGAGTTCCAGAAAGCTCAAGATGAAGCCCAGCAGGAACAGATGAATATCACGAGAGGAGACATGAAGAACGTCATGCTGTAGCCTTAGTTATCTCCAACCAAGTTAGAGCAGAACTTTTTGCCCTAGGAAGGATACCCCTGAATCTAGAAGATATTTGGGTCCCATCAAGTACTCTACTTTCCGGCAGTCTTGCCGTAAGAAGCTATGGGCTTGTAACTATTGCAAGAGGCCTGGTCATCAGACCGTTAGTTGCCGCAAGAGTTTGGGACAATGTTTGGCATGTGGATCTGCTGAACATCGGGTAAAGGACTGCCCCTTATCTTCCTATCAAACCAGAGCTCATATCCCAGCAACACCTGTTAGGCCACAACCTAGGGACCCTCTTCCTATCCAGCAGATCCTGCCCCTCACAATAAGACATGATGTATACTCGGGGTTCATAGAAAAGGAAGCAGTTGGAGACTGCTCATACAAGAGCCAGAACCATGAAGAATAGTACCTAGAACCGCTGAATAGTATCATCTTTTTGGAAGTTGTAACAGGATGTCCCTAGATCAATCATAAGAGTTTTTGCTGTAATTCTCCACATGAATAGAAGTTTTTTTTTAGTTACACCCTTATGGCAGATGTTTTTCCTGATAGTCTCCCCGGATTATCCCAGATCTAGACATAGTACTCACCCCCGACCTAGTCCCCGGCTCTTTCCCTAAATTCTAAAGGATGTTACAGAGTCAACCCGAAGGTGGCCAAGAAGATGAAGGACCAGATCAATGAAGGCTCTAGGATTTTTTTTTCAGAGTGGAACTTCACCTTAGGGAACACCTATCTTGTTTGTGCCCAAGAATGATGGAACAACGGATGTGCATGGATTACCAGACACTAAAGAACAAGTACCCTCTACCCGGATCGAGGATCTGTTTAATCTGTTTGTGTGGAGTTAGGGTATTTTGAAGTTTGGCTTAAGATTTGACTACCATCAAATCAAAGTCAGGAAAGAGGACATTTCCAAGACGACGTTTAAACACCAAGTATGTGTAGTTTTATGTGGTCAGGACGTTAGACTGGCAAATGCTTCTACTGTGTTCATGAATCTCATGAACAGAGATTTACATGAGTATTTGAATCAGTTTATCTTCTCCATAGATAACATTCTGATATATTTGAAGACTGAAGAAAAGCATGAAGAACACTTGAGGAAGTTTTGAAAACTTGGAGGAAAAGAAGTTTTATGGTAATTATCTGAACGTGGATTTTTTTGACAAGGTGGACTTTTGGCCATGTTGTCAAGAGAAGAAATTTCGATGGAAGATAGCTGTTGTTGAAGAGTGGTATACCCCAAGTTTAAATCGGAAGATTCTTGAACTTGGCCGGCTACTATCAGAAGTTCGTGAAGGATTTCGCCAAGATTGCTGAGTCAATGACGAAGCACACTTGGAAGAATGAAGAGTTCATCTGAACGAAAGTTTGCCAGGCAGCATTGAGAAGCTGAAGAAGAGACTTACCACTACACCAAATCCTTGCGCTACCCGCAGGAACCGGTAGGTTCTCAATTTACAGTAATGCCTCTGCAAGAGGACTGTGTTGCGTTCTTCAACAACATGGGAAAGTATCGCTTACACATGTAGACAACTACAAACTCATGAGAAGAATCATCCCACACCTAATTTGAATTGCTGCAATTATCTTTACTTTGAAGCTTTGGAAGCATGAATTTTTATGGAAAGGGAGTGAAATATATACAGACTACAAGAGTCTGAAATGTCTTCACTCAGAAAGGGCTGAATGTTAGACTAAGAAGATGGCTGAAGCAGAGGAAGGATTACGACATCAACCTGCAGTACCATTCAGGTAAGGCTAATGTGATCGCTGATGCACTTAGTCGATACCCGTGGCGATGTTCTTAACCAAGGACTAGCACCTGCTAGAAGACATCGAGAAATTTGGACTGGAGGTTATACTACCTGGAGATAGAAGGACGGAGCTGGATGCTGTTTCAGTATTGATGAAGTTCGAGGCGGAAAAAAAAAATCAAGAGAACGTAGTTTCAAAACGAGGCACCTTGCAGGCTTAGAGATCAAGTGTTGGCAGGAACACTTGAGGGTTGATCAGCATTGGAACTCTGAAGAATGGTGCGAGACTTTGCGTATCGGCTGACAAACAGAGGAACGAGTTGATGGAAGAAATGTACCAGTCGCAGTATTCCATAAATTCGGAGTAGAAGTAGAAGCTTATAACAAAGAACTTTGAGTAAGGATTGCCTTGTTCCTAAGGAGGAAAGGGCACCAATTGGATTATAGTAAACCGACTGACTAAGTCAGCACACTTTATTTCCTTTCAAAGTTGGTTATCCACTAAGAAGTGGGCAGCATTTTACGGGAAGCACATCTACCGGATTTATGGAGTACCGCGGGACGAGCAATCAGAGAGGTCAATCCAGATGCTTGAAGTTGTATTGAGATTTTGCGTCTCGGAATTTGGTAGGTCTTGGGAAGACCAAATTGTATTTGGTGAAGTTTCTCCTACCAGAGGAACAATCAGTTTCGACGGAGCAGGGAATTGAGGCCAGGTACATCAGGCCATTTGAAGTTTAAGACGTGTTGGTAGTAGCGTACCAGTTAGCTCTACCAGCTAATCTTGAGAGTGTGCAACGTCTTCTATGTCACAGTTCAGACGCTACATTTTGGATCCGAGTCACATTTTTGGATAATTCAGAGCTGAAGATTGGACTCAACCTTTCAGTGCCAGAGAAACCAGTTGCAAGTCTAGTCAGAGATGAGAAGAAATCAGAATTTGAACCATCACTTAAACTCCTATTCCTTATCTTTTCTTTTTTCCGTTCTAAATTTGACTAATGCTGCTAAGTTAGCCTAGTTTTGCAAGCTATCTCTTTAAATCAAGCTTGATCATGATAATATTTTATTGGGTGCACCCACTAATATATTGTCTAATCAGGACCAGTACATGATGGTCTGATCAACCTCGCGTATTTTGGTTCGCTTTTATATATTCTTGTTATACGTGGATGGTGTTATAGCTAAATTTTGTCCATAAACATCTCATCCACGACTGCCTTAAAAATTTTTATTGTTGGACCTGAGTTACGGGCGTGGTACCTGTACCTGTTTGATTCTCCTACCCTGCCTTTTAATTTCGAGGACAAAATTTTCTAAGGAGGGAAGGTTGTGAAACCCGTAATCTTGATTAATTAGAATAATTAATTTAAATGCATTTTTATTTTAAACTTGATTGTCCTTGGAAAATTAATTTGATAAAACTTTGGTTAAATAAATTATAAGTATTAATATTGTTATTATTAGTAAGGTTATAATTATTAATATTATTATTATTGGGCTGAAACTATTTTTAATAATAAAATTGGGCTTTTGGTTGCTGACCCAGACCCGAGTCCGAACCCAGACCCAGGCCTGAACCCGAACCCAATCCATTTCCTCTCTTTCTTAAAATCTGATTTGGCTAATAGTTGTTTAAAAAAAAAAAGAAAATATTTTGAGCTGTCCCGTTGGATCAGCACAACCCTTTCTCTTCTTTTACTCGTAACTCCCCAACTCTCCATCTCCCTCTATTTACTCACCCCACTCCCTTAATAATCTAACCCCACGTTCCCATATTCAGCAAAACCCACCCTTCTCTCTCACAGCACTCAAGCTCTCAAAAAATCCCATTCTCAAACCTCTCTCCCACTCTCTGTTTCTCTTCCTGGAGAAACAAAGTCTCTCACTCTCCCTCAATCTCTCAACAGAGCTCTCCCTCTCTCTCTCTGTTCTCTTGGAGTGCTCCTCCCGAGCAAACCCCGACCTCAAAACCCGAGCCCTTCTCCAGCGCGTGCGACCCGAGGCCGACGACCCCCGACGAGCGCCGCTCCTCCCGCGGCCATCCGCCGTCCGCCGAGCCTTCGCGCCGGACCCCCCGCGCCCTAGCCGGCGCTGACCCGATTTCCCCAGCCGGCAGCCCTCCGGCGCCGCCCGCGCCGCCACCGCCCCGCGGCCAGAGCCCCCTTTGTCCCGCGCTCCTCTCCGTCCAGCCGAGCCCCGGCGCCGTCCATCTCCGCGCGGCCCCGCGCTGTTAGTGTTCCCCGCCCGGTGCCCTAGTTCGCGCTCCAGCACCCCCTTTCCGCGGACTCCTCCGCGGATCTCCGCTGCCCCGTCGCTGTCCGCCTCCCGCGGCCAGCATCCGAGTCGCTGTCCGCGGTTCTTCGCTGTCCGTGCGCGTCTCCCTTCTGTGCGTGGCTGGATCTGGGATTCGCGACGTCGCTGTTCGGGATCTTCGACCTGCTGCCGAACTTAGTTTCGGATTTTTCTCGAGATTTTTCCCGCGGCTCCCCGCCAACGAAATTTGGTAATTTCTTGGTAATCACAGTAGTTCGTCCCTCCCGTAGAGTCGGTGATGATATCGGTCCCCCGGTTCCTTCTCGGGAACTCGGTTTAGCTACGTATAGCTCGGTATTCTTTAGGCGATGTTCTGTGAGATTTGTGCTGTGTTGGTTTTGGATATTTCGGGTTTTTCGAGTTGGTTTCGGAATTAGTTCTGCGATCATTTCGGGTTTCCGATTTCAATTCGGGTTCTCTGAATTTTCTTCGGAAACGTTCTGTGTATTGGATTTTGAGATATTTGTGGATGGAATTTATTTCTATGGGTTTTCCCTGGTTTGGGACATTTGCAGGTTTTCTGTGGCGCATTTCCCAGTTTTGGGTTTGTTCCGAAATAGAGGAAGTGATGCCCTAATTTTTACAAAAACTATATTTAATTGATTTCAAAATTGGTTTTCGGAAATGAATTTTTAAAACTGATTTTCGGGCGACGACCGTACCGGTCTGTGGGCCCGACGAAATGCAAACGCACCGGTCCGACCGGACGTTGTGGTATTAGCCGAATTTTGAGGAATGGACCGAGTCTGAGACTTTTAGCTTTCTTTTTATTTATTTTAATTAATATCTAGGCTATTTATTATAGTTATTTAATTTCTGCACTTTATTTATTAATTAAGACATTTTCTCTTATTTGATGTAAAAGAAAATTGTACCGGGCATAAGCCCACCCTAGGACCATTAACTGTGCCACTGTATTGTGTAGCATAGTTTATTTTATTTTTCTTTTTCTGGTGGATGTGATTTGGGTGGTTTTGTTTAGTCGCGTAATCGTAGATTAGAACGTAATTTATTGTTTAATTACGAATTTAATTAAAATGGATAAAATGTTATTAAATAACTAGTTCACGGTTTATCACTAAAAGAAATTGTATTTTTATAAATATATTACAAAACACAAAGTTTTCCAAATTGTAATCGATTCCCGTGTATTTTCAAATAAATCAATTAACCGGCTTAATCAACGCACGTAGTTACGACGTAACCGTTAGCTGTAGTTTAATACAACCTAAAACCTGACTAGGACATGACTACTAGAGATTGCAACTAGCACACTTAGCTTGGTTATACAACGGATCTGAGTCAAATTCTCAATTGTAGGGTTTCGAGGACTGTACTAGCATCACCCCGGAATCAACAAACGAATCCAGTCAATAAAACAAAGGCAAGTACAGTTATGTCTATTTGGTAATTTATCTAATAATTGTTTTATTGCAATTTTAAACCACATTGCTACACGGAACTCTCTCCTAGAGTATTGATTGTGGAACTCTTTACTAGAGTTCGAATATTGACTCATTGATTGAATCTGATTGACTCGGGATATTGGGGGAGTAGTGTAGCGTCTATGACCAATACCCCTATATTGCATCATTGATTGTGCGAGCTGATTCCTCCTATACACGAGGATAGGCCGGACCGTATCATTAGGATATAATTGAATCATCCCAAGCCGGTCATAGTTCGTTACCTACTCAAATCACATTGCTTTCAATTGTAGAATTATTAAAAAATATTGTTAAAGTATTTCAAATTGTTTAACATTGCAAATTTCAAATTATTATTTGAATTATTGGATATTCGTAATTGTACTTTGCTCCCTCCTGACTGGAGACCCAACATTTTAGGTATCACTGATGAGGCTTTGTTCCGTGATCCCAACTAGAGGACGATGATCTCGAGACTGATGAGCTGGTTGCCTAGATTTTTCTTCTTCTTTATAATTCATGATGTTTGTGGAAAGCAATGTACTTCAGATATATTTTTCATTTTATTGTAAAATGTTTTAAACTATTCGAATTATTAAAGTTGTGGCAATTAGACTGTGTTGTTTTATTTACCTGCATGAGTGATACAGCTTACTGCCGCCGTCTCAACAACGGTGCAGGCTGGGCATGATCCGATTCGACCCAAGAAATTGGGACCGGATCGTGACACTTTCCATTACTACCATGCTTAGAACAGTCTTTATGTATCTCTTACATGATTAGAATATGGGTTATGGGAAAACTGTTAGTAGCGTACGTGATCATACCCCCTTACTCGTACGTACGTACCTGTTTGCCATTAAAATTGTTTGATTGAAAACTTTAATACAAACAGAACAGTGTTACAATATAGGACTTAGATGTAGTCCTAGGAGTACACTTTTGTTTAATCTGGGTTCCTAATGCCAATGGAGCGAGTGGTAATGCGTTGACTCTGTTGACGGGCTGACGACGGTTATCGGTTCTCTGAAGGTGTAGATTGCTCTGGGTGCTGGAGCTTGTCGAGAGGAGGAAGACGTTGAGTGTCTGTCTCTGTCTCTCTGGTGATTCTCTGTGGATTTTGTCTGTTGTCCTTGTGTGTAGGTGTCAGAAGGAAATGATCCCTCTCTTTATAGCTGGGCAGGTTGGCTGCTCATGCGCGCATATGTAGGATGCGCCGGTACGTGGGGACGCCACGTGGAGATTGCTGATGGAGGCGCATAGATGATGCGCCCTACTCGAGGGGTTGAATTCTTCATACTGCTGTTGTGAGCCGGCACGTAGCAAAGGAGAAGATCTTTCTGTTGCTGAAATCTTGGATAAGTTGAGTCAAAGGACACGTGTCGTCGACTCATGGCTCGGAGATCTCAAATCTGATGGGGGGATGATTTGGTGGGATGCGCCTTGGATTGGGCGCATGATGAGATTTTGGCTCGTGACCTTTAGGAGTCACGAACCGTTATGTGCGCATGGCTTTTGAGGCGCATGCGAGCGACTTTCCTTCTGTCTTTCGGGATCAGAGATCAGTCTGGGGCGCATGACTTTTGAGGCGCATGTAAAGCTTCAACTGGAGACTCTTCTTCTGTCTTTAGGGATCAGTGAAGGGTCTGAGGCGCATGGCTTTTGAGGTGCATGCGGGTTTGGGCGCATGGCCGCGGAGGCGTATGCGGGTGGTCGAGTGGCCACGTGGCAGTAGCCGTCGAAGTAAAGTCATGATGATGCTGACGTTGTGGACGCTTCGTTTTCTGCAAAAGCTGTCAACCATTCAGGCTTGGGGAGGCGTGCTGCCAACTCTGTCAGTTTAGCATTTAATGTTGGTGACATTCGATGGACAGCTGAGTGGGCGCGTTGGTTGACGTTCCACTAGGCGTATGGAGACGTATGGGGGCGCATCCTCTGTGATGCGCTCGGTACAGGGTGCATCTGTGGGAGGCACTTGGTGTTTGAAGGGGTGTGATGCGCTGTCCAGCCGGCGCATTCGACACGTCTTTAATGATGCGGCTGTTTCGCTTCTCGAGTGCTTTTAAATAGCCGTTTGGCTGAAGTCGAGGCGTCCGGTTCATCCATTTAATGTGAGTTCATTGCACGGAATTCGGAGAGCCATCCACTTGGAGCATGGGTTTGATCTGCCCGGCCTATAAATAGTGGCATGGAGAGAAGGTTGGCCTCTCACTCTCTCACTTACTTCCAATCATGATCTTGGGTTCTCGGGTGCATTCTGTTGGCGAAGTGTTCCCGAGGGTGAAGATGAGACGCCATGTCGTCGTTGATGCTATTGAAGGTGACTGTTACATCCAAAAGACGGAGTCGAGGGCTTCTGAGGCAGGCGGAAGGTGCCTGTTGCATCCAAAGATAGGGATGTTCGGGCCTCGTCTCCGTTGTTCTGGAAGGGCCGTAGATCGGAATGGCAGTGCTAGGCTCTCTCTTCCTTCAAAGTGGGTGTCGCCCACTCTGGTTGTGTTGAAAGCTGCTCCTTTAGCCGTATTTCGATTACGGTCTTCCTTGGTCTTTGGAGGCTCTTTCGAAGCCTCCCCTGGCCACAGACTTGCGGTGCTCTTCTCTTCCTTGGTTCCAGCCAGAGGGTTAAATGCTTTGTTTACTCGAAGCACTTATCAGGTGAGCCTGGCTGGAAGAGCGGCACATAACTGGGCTGCTGAAGGGTTGCACATAACTGAGCTGGATGCACATAACTGAGCTGCTGAAGAGATGGTGGGATGCGCCTGGTTGGAGGCGCATGGTATCTGCTGCGCCTAACTGGCGGCGCATGGTGACTGCTGCGCCTATCTGGAGGCGTATGGTGGCCGCTGGCTGTAGACTTAGGATCTTTCCTTTGTAGAAATTCTCCTTTGTACAACCTTTTCTAGACATGTAATAGACTTTTGTATATAAATAAAAAGTCTTTATTTAAATGTCTATACTTATTGACTTTGCTGTGAAGTGTTCTGTCCGAGTTCTGGCGCATGTAGTGTCTGGCGCATGGGCTTTCTGGTTGTGAAATTCCCTGCTTCTACAAGACCCCCTTTAAAGTTTTCAAAACTTTTGAATAAGTTTTGGAATACTTTGAATAAGAAGCATGGCGATCAGAGCGCATTGGTTGTTGGGCGCATGCCTGTTCGGGCGCATGCTCCTCTCAGTTAATGCATATGATGATGCCTTGGTAACTGAAAAGATTAATGATGATCTTTTGGTTGTATTTGCTGTTATCTCTTCAAAGAACCCGAGGCGACGGCTGAGATCACTCGTCATCGGTTCACGCGTGCGACCACTGCCTATAAATAGGTGAGAGATGGAGAGAGAGAGAGTTCTTCTGCTCTGTGCCTTTGCCTCCTTTAGAGTTTTTCTTCAAAACCCTAACTTCTTCCTCTTTGAGAGAATGGCTCCCAAGACTTCTCGTGGCAGTGCCGGCAAAGGAAAGGGGAAAGAGAAGGAGCCTGTAGAGGCTGTCGTGAGTGACATTCCTCGCCCGCCTGTCGAAGTTCGGCCGGCGGTAGTCGGTGAGCTTTATTGTCTTCTATCGTTCTGTGTTGAGATCTTTCCCGCCGACGTGCATAGGCTCAGGCCTTTATCATGCACCGTAGTTTTAGTTGCTGACACGCATGGATTTTGTACCCTGATGATGCGTCGAGGCTCTACCGCTGACGCACATAGGTTTAGACCCTGATGATGTGCCGAGGCTCTACCGCTGACGCGCATGGGTTTAAACCCTGATGATGCGCCGAGGCTCCTTTTTCAGATGCGCTTGATACGCGCTAATGAAGCTCTGATCTTCGTGTCATCTCTAATATCTTTGCATTTTTATCAGTATCGATGACTATCCCACTCTTGAACGAAGTGCTCCTGGACGCCGTGCTCTGCCAGATGGGAGTAGATTATGATGTAGAGGTGATAAACCCTGCTCAAGCGGCTATTATGCTGGATCAGCATTCCGAACGAATGGCTCAAATTTGGGAACAACATCACGGGTTCCTCAAACGAATGATGGAACGTGGCGTTCTAAAATCTGCCACTTCCGATAAAGTGACCTTCTTAAAGCCTGAGTTCCTGTTCGGAGACCGCCTTTCTTCTACTGAAGCCAAGGTGCTGAAGGTCAAAGAAGACTGGTTCTTTACAGCCAGGGGTGTGCATATGGCCGTCAGGCAGCTCGAACGTCAGTGGCCTTTGTTAGCTTTCTGTCGTCTTGCTTCCAAGAGGAGAATGTCCTGGGACCTTACTCCATCTCAGGGGGAGCGGTAGCAGGCATCATCAGAATTGATTCTTCTTCTGATCAGAAGGATACACTGGCCGCCTCGCGAGCTGGTACCTCTTTCACCTGGCGGACTCTTCGTCCTGGGAGTATTTATAGCGATGTTTCCGTCAATACTTTTGCCTTGGGTGCCTCGACTTTTGCTCGTCGCATGTTGTTGATAGAACAATCATACCCCAAGAGAGAGTTTCGGGTAGAGGGTTGGTGTCATTATGTTCCAAAATGGGACAAACTGACACACTGGATCCTGTCGCGGTTTCAAACTGAGCTCCAAGAGATTGGACTGACCGTCGCGATCCGTGCCACTCAGGCAGGTGTAGAAATTAACAGGCACATGTTCCTTGCGCTTTTGGAGATGTTTGATACCCATATTGGGACCTTCTTCACTCCAGTGGGGGAGCTGGGGCTCGCGCTTCATGAGATGTACGAGGTATCAAAACTCCCCTGGGGATCGGAACCTTACGAGGAGTACTTTCCGACCAATGAAGAATTCCAGGTCTTGGGGGACAGCGCTGATGAGATGATGGCTATCTTCAAAGAAGTAGCGAGTCACCACTACTATATGCAGAAGAAGGATAGGGGCGGGACACAGCCTCATGTGACTGCTTGGAGAGATCACATCTTTAGGCAGGACAAAGAGGATCCTTCCCATTTTTCTACTCCGTCGGCACTTTCTCATAACGAGGTGCTTTCCGAAATGAGCAGGTTAGGCGAGAAAAATCCCTGGAAGAACGAGGACCAGCAGTCGGATGAACGCTCTTATAGCTGTTTTTGGCATCTCACCTATCGGATGTCGCCAAAAGCAGTATTAGTCGCGTATCTTATGGTTTGGCTCCGGGACCATGTCTTCTCAGGCGGGTCTGGCTCTGTAGAGAGGGTGTCTCGGAACTTAATTCTGCCGGCTGTGAAGTTGGCCTTTGGCCGTCCTTTAGCTTTACTCCCCGCAATGGTGTGTAACCTGCTGCGGGGTCTACGAGAGTTTGCGGGAGATGTCGTTCATGAGCGAGGCAAAAACAACAACTTCCCACGTGCTGAACTGCCGTTTCATTATTTGATGGGATGGTTAATTTTACACCATCCCAATGTGATGAGCCCGGATTCGGAGGAAGACCACAGGTCCGGAGATGCATTCCTCCGACGTTTCCACCGGAGGAACTGGTCGCACACTGGTGTTCCCGTTTGTAGAAAAGTTTTATTCCATCTTCAGGGATGGAAGATCGCCAAAGTTGGTCCTGTCTTTTCCGATTTTGAGGCCAACGAAGATCTGATGGACTCGGGTGAAGATGCCACCACTCTGTCTCCATGGAGATTTCGCTGGTTGCAAAGTATCCGGCCGTCCCATTTGGTATATCGGAACAGGAACCAGTGTTACCTGGAACCGTATTTGCCGAGCCGCTTTGCAAGGCAATTTGGGTACACTCAATTGATGTTGGATAATCCCGGTATCACCTTGGGGTACGCTGGAAGTTTGTCGGATGGTGCACGAGCTTGGCATTACTATAATGCCGGATGTACCGGAGCCCGCTTTACGCTCCCTGTCCAGAATCCGCGTCCGCCGATTCTTTACTCTGCCGCCAGATTTTACTGTGCTATGGCTGCCGCGCCCGCCGGATATGATAGGAAGACCAGTTTTATTGCAGGCACCCATTTAGCGGTGGGTACAGACACTTTGGCGAAGGCTCGATCGTACCGTCCGCCCGAGTCGGGTTATCGAGGCGCTCCCGCCGTATCTACCGGGGGTCAGGCAAAACCTTCGGTCGATCCAACGAAAAGGCGTGCAGATACAAAGGTTGACTCTCCTGCATCGAAGAAGCAGAAGAAGGCATCGTCACCGACAGTGTCCTCGAACTCAGCATCTGCAGAGGTAAGATGTCCCGTAAGGTCTGGTTTCAAGTTCAGCTTCTTATGTAATCAATGCTTCTCCCTTTTTTTGTAGGAGCCGCTGAAAAGAAAGCCCCGTACTCCAAAATCTGGTGGGAGCAGGCCAAAGGAGATGGCGGGCTCGTCTGAAGTGCGTATTCCGCCAACTATGATGTCTCCCATGGAGGAGAATCCCGAGGATGTTGTTGTAGAGATTCCAGCATCCCCGGATTATGTCAGAAGGGAAGCTGAGGATGCAGCAGCTTCCGAGAAGATGAAGGCCACAGCGTCGGCCTTGGATGTCGAGGGTCCAACAGAATTGCAAAAACCTGTTACGGGGGCAACAGGTATGGTTGGAACAGAGGAAAGGGTTGATTTCCCTCCTTGTCTTGATGAGGGGGGATCGGCGGTATCATTGCCGAGTCCTACCCCAGCCTCAGTAGTTGAGGTGGGTACCGATGAGGAGGTGGCGACAGATCCTGTCCCTGTAGAGGGATTTGATGACGAGACCCGTCTGCCGATCCCGACTGCTGAGGCGGGTCAAGAGACAAGTGTTGATCTTCCCATTCTGCCAGGGGAGGTACTGGTTGCTGATAGAACGTTGGGGGCTGAAGAAGTGGCCGTTGACGTCAGTGGTTCCTCCGGGCTTGAGAAGGGCAAGGGTGTGGAACCCTCTATTACTCCTTCTACTTGGGGAACTATCTCGACGCCTGTGCCGACTTCCTCTGTTCCTTCGGCTCCTCGGGCTAGCAGTCCAGCCCCTGTTGATGAAGAGCCTATTGATGCCGAGGTTCAGGCCTCGCAGGTTGAGGTTGGCGGATCTTCTTTCGGTCTGCTAACTGTAGTAGCTCCTCCAACTCCTGCTATGACGCCACAGGTATTGGCGGACGCAGACGAATATGTGAAATTCCTCGTCGAGGGGGTGTACAAAATGCTGCAGAGGGGTGTATCTGCGGTGATGGATGCCAACGGGAGCTTTGCGACGGCAAGAACTCTGGCAATGCCCTGTATCGAGCTGATCCGCGTTCACCAAGGCCACAACCATATGGCCGAAATTTTGGAGGCTTCGGTGATCGAGCTGGACGAGCGGCTTGCGGAACTTCAGCGCATCCAGCAAAATGACCTCTCCGTCTTGGTAGATGCGGAGAAAGGGAAGTTGATTGCCGAGATCGAGTCTTCCTACCAGGCCACTGTGGGCATTTAGGAGCGCGAGGTGGCTGAGACTGAGGCTGCAGTAGAGCAGTTGTCTCAGTCCATGAAGAAGACGATAGAAACGCGAGCTGCGTTGGATGCTAACATCGCAGAGATCAACACCCAGATGCGCCGCCTTGAGGACCAACGGGCCCGACTCCAGTTAGATGCCGAACGTGTCCGGGCTGAACACGCAGCATTCAAGAAGGAGGAAGCGACTTTTACTCAGCGGACTCTTGCCTTGGCTCAGCAGCGACAACAGCTTGATGAGAAGCATGAGAGCGAAACTTCCGCTGAGGCTGTTGAATTGATGCGTCAAGAAGCTGAGCGTCGAGTCCTGGCGACTGTGGAGACCCGTACAGCCGACTTAAGACGTCGAGTCAGAGAGCTCTCAGCCCACCCTGGAGAGGTTCAGGGACTGTAGCTTCTCCTTTTTTAAGTTCTTTTGCAACCCTTGCTAGGGGATAGTGTAGTTCTGTACTCTCTCTTTTTTTTATAGAAAATAAAGAAGTACACAACCCTTTTTTTGTGATGTATTCATTTTTGTTATTATGAACTTGATGATTTGTGTGGACCTATTATCTTTTGCGCACCTTAGTTTTTAGGTACAGATAATAAGTTTGAAGGAACCAACATGTTTGCTCAGAGGTGATGTGGACATGGCAATCATTAGGTTCAAAATAATAGAATCTTCCTACTCAGAGGTATTATGGACGTGGTAAGAATGATCCTGGGGGATACGCTGAACAACTCAGCGGTGATGTGGACGTGGAAGTTCTGCGATCGATGTACGACAACGTAGGGGTTGTTTGTACGAGATGTTTACTCAGAGGTAATGTGGACGTGGTAAACATGAAGGGTAGCGTCGGCTTACGTAGCGTAAGATTCTGCTTTGTAGGGTGTAGAGGAACAACTCAGAGGTGATGTGGACGTGGTTGTCTTTCTACTGAAGGATGCCACGGAACAGCTGGGTTCCAGAAGCGTATGAGTTTGTGGAAGGAGATTGTGTGTGAGCCCCGATGATTGGGCCCACAGATCCCCTTTGGGGAAGTACATGTCTGAAGGATGTCAAGAATAGTACTTTTTTAGGAACTTGTCGTTGATGGACATCATGAACAAGTCCCCATTGGGTTTGGCGAGGCGGTAAGCACCGTTTGAGTATACCGTCTCTATGATGAAAGGTCATTTCCACTTGGGCTCGAACTTTCCTGGTGTCTTGTGAGTTAACACCATCGGCCTCCTGACTGCCAGAACCAGGTCGCCAACTTGGAAAGTCCTTTGATTGTCTTCTTCTGTGAGTTTGTTTGTTATTGCTACGCGGAGTGAGGGTATCTGGATCTCGAGAGGCAGTACCGCTTCGCTCCCGTAGACCAGGGAAAATGGTGTGTTGCCTGTCGGGGTCCGTACCGTTGTGCGGTAGGCCCAAAGGCATTCGCCAAACTTTTCATCCCAGTCGCATTTGTTAGATGACACGACCTTTTTTAGTAGCCTGACAATAGTTTTGTTGAACGCCTCTGCTAACCCGTTTGCAGCCGGATTGTAGGCGGTGGCTGCCACATTTTGAATGCGATTCTTGTCACAGAATCTGCTAAAAATGTGGCTGATAAACTGAGGACCATTGTCATGAATGATCCGTCGGGGTACTCCGAAACGATAAATGACATGGTGTTTGATAAAGCTGACCACCCTGGAGCTCTTTACTTCCGCCAGTGGGACTGCTTCTGCCCATTTGGAGAAGTAATCGGTGATGGCCAGGATGAAGCGGTGTCCTCTTGATGAAGGAGGGGTGATTGGTCCCACAATGTCCATGCCCCAGGCTTCAAAGGGCCAGGAGGCGACTGTAGGATGCAGTGGTTCAGACGGTGTATGTATGAAGTCTGCATGAAGTTGGCATGCATGACACTTCTTAGCATATTCAACGGCGTCGGCGGCCATGGTTGGCCAGTAGTAGCCCATACGTCGCAGTCGATCCTGCAACTTAGGACCGGGTTGATGAGCTCCGCAAGTTCCGTCATGAGCTTCTTGAAGAGCTTCGGCTGCTTCTTCGTAGGACAAGCACCGAAGGAGGAGCCCATCGAAGGAGCGTCGGTACAGCATTTTGGTAGCTGTATCATAGTAGAATCGAAGAGAGCGTCTCCTGACTGAGACGGCTTCCTTCGGGTCCTCTGGAAGGATTCCGTAGACAGCGAAGTCGATGAACGGGAACCTCCAGTCTCGGACATTAACACCAGTGTTCGTCGACATGGCGTGAGCCACTCGCAAGCATAGGTTGTTTCTAGGATAAACCAAGTCTCGGCCAGTTATCTTGACATAGTGTTGAGTCCCAAAGGGCGCTGCCAATGAGGCTGCGAGGCCAGCTAGAGCGTCAGCCTCCAAGTTTTGTAGACGAGGTACGTGTTCGATGAAGAACCCGATGAAGGTTGAAATGATGTTCAATACAACTTCATGGTAAGGGATCAGATCTTCATGGCGAACCTCGTACTGCCCTCGAATCTGGTTCACGATGAGTTTTGAGTCACCGTAGGCTTCCAGATGGTCCACCCCCAGCTATTGTGCGAGCTGGAGTCCCATGATGAGTGCGTTGTACTCGGCAATATTGTTGGAGCACGGCTTCGAAAGGGAGTAAGCACGCTGGATGACCAACTGATCGGGGGAGACTAAGACTACCCCCACTCCTACGATGATTTGGCCTTTGGGGCATGTTCTTGAAGCGCCATCGAAAAATATCTGCCAAACGAAGCTTCCTTCGGTGACGTTGGATTCTTGGACCTTATCCGGGATGTCTTCATAGAGTTTTGAGGATTCTGGGATGGGGTGTGCAGCTAAAAAGTCAGCCAGAGCTTGACCTTTAACAGATTTTTGTGGGACAAATACCATATTATACGGTGTTAGCAAGATCGCCCATGTGGCTAGCCGGGAGTTCAATGAACCTGGCTTCGTCATGAGAACTCTGAGCGGATTGACTCGGGAAATAACATGAATTGTCTGGCCCGAGACATAATGACGAGTCTTCTGTATGGCAAACACCAAAGCCAAGCACTCCTTTTCAACGGGGTTGTACCGGTGTCAGTCCCCGATGAGCGTTCGACTGAGGTAGCAGATTGCTTGCTCATAGCCTGTATCGCTGTTTTGAGCCAGCAGAGCGCCAAGGGAATGATCCATGGCACGGACGTAGAGGAAAAATGGTTTGCCGGCGACAGGTGCCACCAGTACTGGTGGGCTCGTCAAGTAGGCTTTGATGTCGTCGAAAGCCTTTTGGCACTCCTCTGTCCAGACATAAGAGACTCCCTTCTTCATGAGCTGAGTAAAGGGTTGACATTTACCGGAGAGGTTTGCTATGAACCTCCGGATGTATGCCAGACGTCCCTATAAGCCCCGAAGTTCTCGAAGATTCTTCGGAGGGTCCATGTTGAGGATGGCTTTGGTCTTCTCGGAATCAACATGAATGCCTTTCGCCGTGATGACAAAGCCTAAGAATTTGCCGCTAGAAACCCCCAGGAACGATTTAGCGGGGTTCATTTTGAGTTGATGTACCCGCATGAGATCGAAGACTGTCTTCAGATCCTGTAGGTGATCTCCTTTGAGGCGGCTCTTGACTGCGATGTCGTCAACATAACATTCGACTGTCTTGTAAAGATGTTGACGGAAGATGGTGCTCATAGCTCGTTGGTATGTTGCACCGGCGTTCTTCAAGCCGAAAGGCATCACTGTGTAGCAGAAAATGCCCTTCGGAGTCCTGAATGACGTGTGTTTTGCGTCATCGGGGAACATCTTGATTTGATTGTAACCTGAATACCGTCCATGAAGGACATGCGTTCAAAGCCACATGTGTTGTCGATCATCACATCGGTGATTCGAAGCGGGAATTCGTCCTTCGGGCAAGCAGAGTTGAGGTCCCTGAAGTCGATACAAACTCGTATCTTCTCATTCTTCTTGGTGACAGGTACGACGTTGGCTACCCAATCTGGGTGCTGTTCCTCACGGATGAAGCCGCTGGTCAGGAGTTTGTCCACCTCCTGATCGATGGCATTCATAATGTCCGGACGGAAACGTCGCTGTTGTTGTTTGATAGGTTTGGCATCAGGTAAGATGTTCAACCTATGCATTGCGATCTGTGGATCGAGTCCTGGCATATCTTCGTAGCTCCAGGCAAAGACGTCGATATACTCTTTAGCCAGCTGGATTAGAGACTCTCGGTCTTCTCCTTCTAGGCTTTTGCTGATGAAGATGGGTTTGGAAGAAGATCCGTCCCCAAGGTCGATCTGTTCGACTTCGTCTTCTGTGGGAGGTTCACGTAACTCAAAACGAGACTCCCATTGTTCTCCTAGGCGTTGAGCCCAGGGTTCTTCTTCGAAGGGTTCCGACGCTTGGTCTTCGCCTTCACCTTTTTGAGGTTGTGCTGACGTCATGTTAGCTGACAGCACCTTCCTGAAGACTGATCCGATACTGGTCTCGGAATCCCAAGTTGATGCTTCGAACGAGTGGAAATATTCTACGTCTTCTGTGTCTGAACTCTCTGGAGTTGCTGGCGGCGTGACATAGCCTACCCCCCGTCGAGTTTTGTTGTAGTAGTCCTGCGGCTTTCCTTTGGGTGATGGAAGCCGGAGAGGGAGTCGTCGACCCTTGCCGTAGTTTAGGCCTTTGTTGCTTTTTAGGTCGTACCGATAGACTTGTACTCTACCGGTATCAGGTTCTGGCTCGAGTGGCGGGAGGTCTTGATGACGCTCGACTTTGCCCAAAATAATGGATCCTTCGTCTCGGCTTCGTGGAGGGGCTATGAAACAGACTCCTTGAGACGGGACTACTCGATTTACATTATGGACGGTCGTTATTTGTGTTTGCAACGACCGTAGAGCGTTATCTAATGTATACATGGCATTCCAATGTGGAAGACAAGAATAATTAAAAGACACTCTATTATTGATGAAGTACGAGATTTTATCCCGTGGGATTACATTGTCTAAGGAGGGTGCATCTACATCAGCAGAGATATATTCGCCAAGCTCCTCATCTGTAAGCACTGGGGCTGGATCAGGAGAGTCCACCACAGCTTTGATCTTGGGGTCCGAGAGGGTTATGTGAGCCCTCTCTGACGTCTTGGATGACTGCAGGGGCTTGCCCTTGATATGCACCTTCAGAGGTGCCTCAACTGCGTCTCCTGTGAGTGGTGCTTTCCCCTGTACTTTTGCTACCAGGGGAGCCGATGTTTGAGGTGGCTTTCCCTTGAGGCGTATCTTCAAAGGGGCGTCTAGAGTCATCTCAGGCTCCGTGTCCGGCTCAATTGCCGTCTCTGCCTCATCATCAGCATCGTTGGCTTCCTTCTCGTCAAGTAGCTTGTACAAGTCGGAATCGATGAAGTAGGCTTCAATCCCTTTGAAAGGATCGATGTCTGCGAATTCCGTCCGGATGACGCCGTTGGTGGATACATATTTCATGCATTGGTGGAGCGTGGAAGGCACCACCATGTACTCATGTAGCCATGGTCGGCCGAGCAGGATGTTGTAGTTGACCTCGGCATCTACCACATAACAGGTCACCTCAGTTTTGAGGTTGCCGATGTGACACTTCAGTCGGATATTGCCCAGTGGCTCGCTTTTGCTAGCGTTGAAGCTACTGATGGTTGTGTTGGAGGGCGCCAGCCGATGCATTGGGATCCCCAGTTTTGATAGCAGTGCCTTCGGAATGATACTGAGGGAAGACCCCGGATCGATCTGAATCCAGCTCACCTTGACTGAACCGATGTACCCTGTGTAATACAGCGGTCGGTTATATCGGTGGTGCTTGAGCAGCATGTCTTGTTGGGTAAAAGTTATGTTTGGGATAACTTAATCCGCACAATGACAGTACGCACAAGTAGTTGGGAGGTCTTCAGGCTGCTTGACCTGACTGAGAAAGGATTCAGCGTCCTTCAGAGCTTCGTAGAGAGCTTCTCGGGAGTCTTTGGAAAGACGCAGGAGCTCAAACAAAGACAGGCGTGCGGGAGTACTGGCCAGTTGTGCCAGTATGTCAAAGTTGTGGGGCTTGGCTAGCCCTGAAGCATTCTCCTTCAGTAGAGGTCTGTCGAAACGAGCCTCCACCTGCTTCTGCTTATTGGCCGCTGAGGGTTTAGACGGGCCCTCCTCAGGGATGGTGCCAGGAGGCACCACCTCGGCGGCAGATTCGCCGGGCTGGGCGTTCTGTTGTGCATGCGTCTGCACTGGAAGTGCCTCTTCCGTTGAAGAAGAGACCGTGCGGCAAGACTTGATCTTTCTGCCTTTTGATTTGGAGGTAGAGCGTACCTCCGGTTGAGTCACCTCGGAGACGAGGTCGGGGTGAACCCAGAGGACCTCTCCTTGAGATGTGGTGAGTGGGATGAGTCCACTCGCATTATCACGGTTAGGTGGCAAGTTCACCACCTCCATTGTCGCCTTAGGGATGGGGACGACGCCATCTTGTGTGGTGGTCGGCGGCAAGGTGCCGAACTGAAGTGACACCACATTGGCTGACACCGTCTTCTCTTCATAGTCGACGGAGATTACATCGGCATTGATCATGCACTGGATGTAATTCTTGAGGACATAGCAGTCCTTGGTCGGGTGTCCGATAAACCGATGGTAGTGACAGTACCTCGGGTTGTCCACTTTCCCGACTTCATCGGGCCGCTTTGGGTCCGGGAGCTTGATCTTGTCACCCTGCTTCAGTATTTCAAAGAGTAGCAGGGTGTTTTCGTCATTGAATGAATACACCTCCTTGGGTCTCGGTGCGAGTGGAGGCTTCTGAGTAGGCGCAGATGCGCCTTTCGAGGCATTAATCGTCAATGCCTGTTTTCCCTTTGCTTTTCGTCCGAAGTTGTTGGCTGCAGACCTTTTCCCCTTATCATCAAAGGCGGGGAAGCTGACACCCAGAAGACGTGCATTGGCCGCCTTCTTTTCTGCGGCTTCAGCTTCGATGATCAGGGAGCTCTAGTCGGGAGGGGGAGTAGAGTTGAGCCAGAGTTTCACTGCAGGCATCATGTTCATGCTGCAAGAGGAGAGGAGCGCATGTTCTGGCATGCCTGGAGGTAGCCTGAAGCAGGTCTGTCAGAAGCGTTCGATGAACACCCGAACCGTTTCTTTCTCCTTCTAGCGTATCTCTATGAGAGATGCCATCGTCATGTCCTTTCCGCCGTCGTAGAAGCGATCAAGGAAGAGGCACGTCAAGTCGTCGAAGGACGATATAGAATTGTCGGGGAGGCTGCAGTACCAGTCATACGCCACCCCTTTTAGAGCCCCAACAAAGATGCTGGTGAGGAGCGCGTCCTCCTTTGGAAGATGCCCCGTCTGTGACTGGAAATATGTCAGGTACCGACGCGGAGAGTCCTTCCCGTCGTACGACGTGAGTGTTTGTGGTTTATATTTTGAAGGATAAACCACCTTGTTCCACTCGAGGGGATAAGGCTGGGGAATGCCCATCTTCTGGCGCTCCTCTTGCCTGTTTTTGGACTCGAAGCGCTTCCGCAAGTCCTTGATCATTTCGACCACATCCTCCGTGGAGCTAGGAGTCGGAAAAGGTGGTACTATCTGGAGTGGAGCGTTTGAGGGCTCCGACGTCCGGGGTGTTTCTGTTCTGAGGGTGCCCGTTGAAGGGGTACACTCGACTCTCCATTGGCTCCTGGGTCGGGACCGGTTGAAGGTGTCCTGGTCAAGGCCGACCGTATATCAAACACTGCTTGAGTCAGTGCTTGCATAGAGGCAGAGAGGGTTTTGAGTCCTCCCTCTAATGAGTCTATGCGCTGGACAATGTCCTGCGGTGGCGCATCAGACTCGGAATCTCCCCCAGTCACGTATACTGTCCTGACACGGCCGGGAGTGGATGGATTGGTTAAGGCTTCGCTCTCGGCCTCACTTTCATGTGGGGGAGTCACCTCTCCTGGTGTTCCACCTTGGCCACCCCCAGCCACATTCTGGAGGTCATTCTCAACGGGCGCATCTGCATGGGCCTGATTGCCCTCAGCTCCGTCTTGAAGGGCCTCTTCGTCTCTACCCCCCCGCCGTGTCCTGGGGGACATCCTCGTTTTGAGGGGCTTCTGGGAGACTGACTTCGCCTTGAGGACGAAGATCCGCCGTAGCTGTGCTTTGGACATCTTCGTCTTCGGAAGGAGGCTCAACAAGGGTCTGACTACCCCCAGCTTTCTCCAAGAACTTCTTCCTCGATCGAGTGCCTTCGAACACTCCAGAGGTCGAGACAGCTGCCTTGGTTTTCTTTGGCTGGCTTTTGGATGAAGACGAGGAATTGCCAGTCGTCTTCCGGACTGACGAGGAGTTGGAGGTCACGTTGCATGAAGCAATCCTTGGTTCCTCTTCTGTTGACACCTTCATCCCGAGGCAATGTCGGAGGGGTGTGGATGATTGCAGCCGCTGGAAGACTGACTGTCTTGGTGGTACTGCTGCCTTGCAACAGCAGTTGATGGTGACCACCGTACAAGTATGCCCCGTGAGAGGCGCATCTTGCCTGTTGGTCGACTCTCCTGACCGGCGCTTGCGAGTGATCACGTTACGCAGGTCGTTGGTGGAGAGTGCTGCCTTCACACCCCCTTCAGGCACATGGCAAGGCCAAACGCCAGGGTTGTCAGGTGAGTGCTGCGCCCCCTGATCTAATACCAAGCAGGCATCACGATCAGTAGTGGGGGAACCACAACATTTGAAGTGACTTGAATGGACCTCAAACGCACAACCAGAGGAGGCACGGGAGTTCAAGACCACTGAATTTGCCTCACTCGACTTGGTTGTGCACACAGTAGATGCGCCCAAGTGAGATGAGGACTTTGAAGGTCGACTCATTTTTGGTGCAGAGGCACCTGATTCGATCTTGTACAGCTTGCCATCGGCAGCGCGCGTGATTGTGAGCGCGTGCCTCTGGCCTGCTGCTGGCATAGCACGTTTGTGGCGCATGGCCCGTGCCGCCTTAGATTTCTTTGTACTAGCCCGCTGGGGCGCATAGTACTCAGCATCTAAATTCTCCTCGCCATTACAGCGAGTGAGTCTGTCAAAGACAGAGACTTTTTGTGGCGCATCAGAGGTGATGCGCGGGGCATTGGCTGTGCCCCTGCTCTGTCGACGCATCTTCCTCGCCTGAGAGGGAGATGGCTGGGGAACGTGGTCAACCGCACGCTTCCCCGAGAGATGCGCTGCATCAGCGGGCGCACCTTGGTTGCTGAGAATGTCAGCAGGAAGGGAGGGCTGGATTGGTGCATTTCCTTCAGTGGTGGTGCCCGAGGCGTCGACCTTGCGCACCCAGACATGGCGGGTCTTCTTCGGCTTCGACAGCTGCTTCGAAGGACTCGCACTTCCTTCAGAAATGAACTCCTCGTACGCCTGTTGATTGAGGCGCACGACCAGCGTCTTGTGGGAGGAGCCCACCTTCACATCGTCGGCCTGTGACACGACTTTCTCGGAGGAAGAGAAAGAGATCCCCAGCAGAGTCGCCAGCTTGTTTTCCATTAAAATTGTTTGATTGAAAACTTTAATACAAACAGAACAGTGTTACAATATAGGACTTAGATGTAGTCCTAGGAGTACACTTTTGTTTAATCTGGGTTCCTAGTGCCAATGGAGCGAGTGGTAATGCGTTGACTCCGTTGACGGGCTGACGACGGTTATCGGTTCTCTGAAGGTATAGATTGCTCTGGGTGCTGGAGCTTGCCGAGAGGAAGAAGATGTTGAGTGTCTGTCTCTGTCTCTCTGGTGATTCTCTGTGGATTTTGTCTGTTGTCCTTGTGTGTAGGTGTCAGAAGGAAATGATCCCTCTCTTTGTAGATGGGCAGGTTGGCTGCTCATGCGCGCATATGTAGGATACGCCGGTACGTGGGGACGCCACGTAGAGATTGCTGATGGAGGCGCATGGATGATGCGCCCTACTCGAGGGGTTGAATTCTTCATACTGCTGTTGTGAGCCGGCACGTAGCAAAGGAGAAGATCTTTCTGTTGCTGAAATCTTGGATGAGTTGAGTCAAAGGACACGTGTCGTCGACTCATGGCTCGGAGATCTCGGATCTGATGGGGGGATGATTTGGTGGGATACGCCTTGGATTGGGCGCATGATGAGATTTTGGCTCGTGACCTTTAGGAGTCACGAACCGTTATGTGCGCATGGCTTTTGAGGCGCATGCGAGCGACTTTCCTTCTATCTTTCGGGATCAGAGATCAGTCTGGGGCGCATGGGTTTTGAGGCGCATACAAAGCTTCAACTGGAGACTCTTCTTCTGTCTTTAGGGATCAGTGAAGGGTCTGAGGCACATGGCTTTTGAGGCACATGCGGGTTTGGGCGCATGGCCGCGGAGGCGCATGCGGGTGGTCGAGTGGCCACGTGGCAGTAGCCGTCGAAGTAAAGTCATGATGATGCTGACGTTGTGGATGCTTCGTTTTCTGCAAAAGCTGTCAACCGTTCAGGCTTGGGGAGGCGTGCTGCCAACTCTGTCAGTTCAGCATTTAATGTTGGTGACAATCGATGGACAGCTGAGTGGGCGCGTTGGTTGACGTTCCACTAGGCATATAGAAACATATGGAGGCGCATCCTCTGTGATGCGCTCGGTACAGGGCGCATCTGTGGGAGGTGCTTGGTGTTTGAAGGGGTGTGATGCGCTGTCCAGCCGGCGCATCCGACAGTCTTTAATGATGCGGCTGTTTTGCTTCTCGAGTGCTTTTAAATAGCCGTTTGGCTGAAGTCGAGGCGTCCGGTTCATCCATTTAATGTGAGTTCATTGCACGAAATTCGAAGAGCCATCCACTTGGCGTATGGGTTTGATCTGTCCGGCCTATAAATAGTAGCATGGAGAGAAGGTTGGCCTCTCACTCTCTCACGTACTTCCAATCATGATCTTGGGTTCTCGGGTGCATTCTGTTGGCAAAGTGTTCCCGAGGGTGAATATGAGACGCCATGTCGTCGTTGAGGCTCTTGAAGGTGACTGTTACATCCAAAAGACGGAGTCGAGGGCTTCTGAGGCAGGCGGAAGGTACCTGTTGCATCCAAAGATAGGAATGTTCGGGCCTCGTCTCCGTTGTTATAGAAGGGCCGTAGATCGGAATGGCGGTGCTAGGCTCTCTCTTCCTTCAAAGTGGGTGTCGCCCACTCTGGTTGTGTTGAAAGCTGCTCCTTTAGCCGTATTTCGATTACGGTCTTCCTTGGTCTTTGGAGGCTCTTTCGAAGCCTCCCCTGGCCACAGACTTGCGGTGCTCTTCTCTTCCTTGGTTCCATCCAGAGGGTTAAATGCTTTGTTTACTCGAAGCACTTATCAGGTGAGCCTAGCTGGAAGAGCGGCACATAACTGGGCTGCTGAAGGGATACACATAACTGAGCTGGATGTACATAACTGAGCTGCTGAAGAGATGGTGGGATGCGCCTGGTTGGAGACGCATGGTATCTGCTGCGCCTAACTGGCGGCGCATGGTGACTGTTGCGCCTATCTGGAGGCGCATGGTGGCCGCTGGCTGTAGACTTAGGATCTTTCCTTTGTAGAAATTCTCCTTTGTACAACCTTTTCTAGACATATAATAGACTTTTGTATATAAATAAAAAGTCTTTCTTCAAATGTCTATACTTATTGACTTTGCTGTGAAGTGTTATGTCCGAGTTCTGGCGCATGTAGTGTCTGGCGCATGGGCTTTCTGGTTGTGAAATTCCATGCTTCTACAGTACCGAGCAAGGTTGACATTTTATATGTATACCTTGTCGTAGGCGCACCAGCTGTATTTGTACGTATGTACATCTATCGCTTGTTTTACTTGTACGAAAGTACATTTTATATGCTTGTACCACAGTACATTTTACACCTATTGACGATCACTTACCTACTACAGTTTTAAACATTACATATACATCTGTCTCTATGACATATGTGTCCTTGCCATGATAGACTATGTGATGCCATGTTTCCAGTCCTGACAGGATAACGTTATAGGTGTCCTTACTGAGGAGGAGTTACTCTGCGACACATATTATGGAGTTACTGCCGAGGACTCGGCTTTGCTTTACGAGGATGTTCCTGCGGGGAACCTCGCCTAGTTATCTTTTGTTTTTAGACTTTTGAGAGTAGTCATGTATTAGGCTACATATTTTGTAACTGGACATGTATCCAGTTTTATATTTCAGACTTGTACTTTGGACGTTTCACTATATGATACGACTTTTGTGTTTGGAGCATTTATGATTTTTATTCACTTATAGAACTGTTAGCACTTTTAGTCTTATACTGTTGTCTTTGGAACAGCTTACTACGTTTTATCTCAAGCGTAGGCTGGGCATGGCTCGGCCTGGCCCAACAATTTGGGTAGCAGATCGTGACATATTTTTAGTGGTGGCCCATGCAGGTCCTGACTAAATTGTTTGGTTACATTATTGTACCAAGCATGCCTGCAATTAGGAACTTAAGGTAATTAGACAACATTAGGAATGACGCTTAGAACACCTAGAGGAATCCTAGGATTGCAACATAGAAAATACATCACATGCTTGTTATTATAATTAGATTTTCTTGCCAATGATTGCTTACTTTAACAAGTTCTTATAAGTCCTTTTTATTGTAATTAGATGGTGCTTACTCGTTCATCCCAGTATGTTACACCTGAGAATGGTGCACTCCCTATCCAGTCAGCTGACCAGTTGACTGGTACACCCCCACCTCCACCTACCACATTCCCCTACTCCACAGATCCACAGACCGAGATGCCTCACCACCTTCCACATTCCAGGCCCAACAGGACCCGATACTTCTACCACCCCCAATCATCATACCTACCCAGGCTTTCGTCACACTTGACGGGAACTAGCTGCTCACTATGATCCAGGGATTCCTAACAACCCATCAGGAGCAGACTACCCTACTCCGCCAGAGCATGGAGCGTTCTGAGGGACGTCCCGTGGTCCCACCACCTGTAGAGCCACGGCAGAGAGCGGGAACGATCAAGGACTTCATGGGAGTGAATCCCAAGGAGGCAGTAGAGATGAAAGAGCAGATTGATGACCTGTTGAAAAAGGGTTTCATTCGATCCAGTGCTTCTTCATGGGGAGCGCCAGTGCTCTTTGTGCCTAAGAAGGATGGTACAGTCCGGTTGTGCATTGACTACCGGGCCTTGAATGCCATCACCATCAAGAACAAATATCCTCTGCCAGGATAGATGATTTGTTCGACCAGTTGAGCGGGGCGAAGGTGTTTTCCAGGAGACGGCGTTCAACACGAAGTACGGGCAGTACGAGTTTCTGGTGATGCCATTTGGTCTCACAAATGCGCCAGCTGTCATTATGAATTTGATGAATAAGACATTTCACCAGTATCTGGATAAGTTCGTCGTAGTGTTTATCGACGACATCCTGATATACTCGAAAACGCCAGAGGAGCATGCAGAGCACTTGCGGATAGTTTTGGGGATTTTGAGGAGGGAGAGATTGTTTGCCAAATTGCCGAAGTGTGAGTTCCTTTTAGACCGAGCGGAGTTTCTCGGCCATGTAGTCACTGGAGATGGAATCTCGGTGGATCCCAGGAAGATTGCTGCAGTTGAGACGTGGAAGGCTCCGACGTCAGTTTCAGAGATCAGGAGCTTTCTGGGTTTAGCAGGCTATTATAGAAAGTTTGTCCAGGACTTTGCTAGAATAGCTGAACCCATGACAAAGCTGACGCGGAAGGACGCAGAGTACATCTGGTCAGAGGACTGCCAGACAGTATTTGAAGAGCTGAAGAGGAGGCTGACGACCGCTCCAGTTCTGACATTACCTTCAGGTTCTAGAGGTTTCACCATTTACAGCGATGCTTCTGGAAAGGGGATAGGCTGTGTCCTACAGCAGCATGGGAAAGTGATTGCTTATGCATCTAGGCAATTACGGACTCATGAGAAGAATTATCCTACCCATGACTTAGAGTTAGCTGCGGTGATCTTTGCCCTCAAGTTATGGAAATATTACTTATACGGAGAGCGTGTGGAGATCTTTACTGACCACAAAAGCTTAAAAGTATGTGTTCACGCAGAAAGAGCTGAACATGAGGCAAAGACGATGGTTGGAGTTGATGAAAGACTTCGACATCGATTTACAGTATCACCCTGGGATGGCAAATATGGTGGCGGATGCGCTGAGCAGGCATCCGATGGCATGGTACCTAATGATTGATCGGCATTTGCAGGAGGATCTGGAGAAGCTCGGTATCGAGCTAGTTCGGCCAGGATCAGTGATACAGAAGATGGCGCTTGACATTCAGTCAGGTTTGATGGAGCAGATCAGGGAGGCACAGTCTACAGATGAGAGCCTTCGCAGACTTCGAGCCCAGGCTTTAGCTGGATCGCTGGATGACTTCACTATAGCAGAGGATGGATCCTTGAGGCATGACAGCCGATTGTGCGTGCCGAGGGGAGAGCTGGTAGAGGCAGTCTTGTAGGAGGCACACCGATCGAGATATTCTATTCACCCTGGTGCTAACAAGATGTATCGTGACTTGCGGAAACATCTTTGGTGGCACGGGATGAAGAGGGATGTATCACGTTTTATCTCGAGATGCCTAGTTTGCCAGCAGGTCAAGACGGAGCGCCAGAAGCCAGCTGGTTTGTTGCAGCCGTTACCCATTCCCGAGTGGAAGTGGGAACATATTACGATGGACTTCGTCTCAGGGCTTCCTCGTTCCCAAGGAGGGAAGGATGCCATTTGGGTCATCGTGGACAGGCTGACGAAGTGTGCGCACTTCATACCCTTCAAGGTGGGGCTTTGTAGCTCCCCTTCCCGGAAATTTTAAAATATTTTTATTTTTATTAATTATTTATTTAAATGGTGATTTTTTTAGACTGTACATAAAGGGTATATACACCATGATAGGTCTATTGCATTTTGATTATTAATATTTATTATTAAGTTATTGAAGCAATTATTATATAGTATTAGTATTATTATTGGTTATGGTATTTTGTTGTTATTATTAATATTTTAGTTATGGAATATATCCGTAGATATAGATATGTATTAATTGAAATATAGAAAATATAATAAAATAGCTATGGGCCTATCTGTATAAACTTATGTGAATTTATATTAGGCTTTTAACCAATATTTGTATATGGGCTTTTACATCTTATTCTAAATGTTATGTTTAAAGATATAAATTTATCTAAATAAGTTTCTTAAGCATAATTTTATGTCAATTGGGCTCTTGAAATAATTTAGTATTTGGGCCTAGTATTATTGACTTGATCAAAGTCTAAATCTAAACTTTAGTTTGGGTTATTGTATTTCAAATTTATTAATGAGCTTTTAGATTTGGTATTATAAATATTGATTTCAAAACTATTGTTATGGCAATAAATTTATTTCTAATAAGTTTATATATATACGATAATAATTTATGAATGGCTTACAAATATTTTTCTAAATACAATAATTAAGCAGCTAGCAGCCTCCCATCAACCCAAAGACCCAGCCCCGGGCCGAGTAACTAAATAACCCAGCTCAACCAAGCCTTCATTTCCCCAACAGCAGTAGCACCACAGATCAAAACCCAACCCAGGCCATAGCCAGGGCTTAAACCCAGCGAACCCAAAGCCAACGGGCCCGACCCCCACCCCATTGGCTCTGTTTATACAACAGAGCCACATATATATATATATATATATATATATATATATATATATATATATATATATATATATATATATATATATTCAGGCATTCGAGCGAGGGAGGAGAACGTTCAGCATCAAAACCCTAGCCGTTCTCATCCTTTTCCCTCCTTCGTCCCCGACGCTCTCTCGGCGTCCAACGAGACAAGGCGGGCTTGAGGACTCAAGTAGGCTTCCTCCCTCGCGATCCCACCGACTGCGACTCCTCGGCACAACACGGGTGTTCGAGTCGACGTTCCGTAGACGTCGGCGAACGTTACAGTGGGTTCGACACAGCCCCGCCATCGACGGGAGCGCGCCATTGATGCCGTTGAGTTCTGCTGCTATTTAGAGCATCTGACGTCGCGCGCCCCAGATCCCGAGGCCGCACCGGTGCCGTGTCGCGGTTCCTCCGGCGATCTAGCCCGCCCCGGGTCGGCACCTCCGCCTGTGTCGCCGCCAACGAAAACCCCGTGAGTTTTTCCCCACTGCTCCCTCTCTTTATGGTTGAAGTCCATAAAGTAATGGTCTGATATTTCATTATACAATCTAGAGAATAGCAGTCAGCATTAAATGCTGAATACTGTGTTACTCTCCTATCCCTTCTCGTTTCACCTTGTTTTGTTTTTTCTCGAAAATGAAGTAGCTGAGGAGGGATAGGTGATGTATATTATTATTATTATTACTATTATTATTATTTCCCTTACAATATTAGTTACAGAAATAAATATTGGTAGTATAGCTATAATTGTTATATTATTATAATGAGGGATAAATATTGTAAGTACTAATAGTATTATTTATTTAAGCATACAGTTTTATTGAATATATATAAAATTATTAAATATTTCTCTAGAAATTATGTCTGATAAAATATTTACGGGCATTGACACTATGCGTAGTATCAGATTGGATTTTTGGCTTAACGATTACTTAGACTTTTCCGAGTATTCGCTCAAAGATATTTTATCAATAAAAGTATGGTTTCCAAAATATTATAGATAATCCCTAAATATGAGAAATATTTATTTATCGATTCCTTCAAATATCAATATAATATTTTCTACATATTCAAAATTAAGGTTTTGACCTAAACAAGATTTTATAGTTTCCCAAAAACCTGTTTTCGAAAACTAGAAAATTGTCCCACACGACGTACGTCCCGCTATTCCGGGCGACGTGGTCGCGAACCGAAAGGATCGAAAGCTGCGTAACAGCTTCGTGGTCGCGTGGGCTTTGACGGAATTCAAATCGGTCGCGTGTGCGCGACGAATTCGACGCATATCCGTCGGAATCGCCCCGTATCCGTCCTATGCGAATTCAGTCATAACTTTGTGCACGCTCGTCAGATTGAGAAAAAACTTGTGCCAACAGAACCGTATCATTTTTTTGGTCCTGCATGCCAAGTTTGGTCCGATTCTGAGACCGTTGATAAAATCGACGTTTTGCGGGCCCCACGGTCCCACTCAACGGGCGATTTTGTGCACGGCCCGCCGGAATCCAACTCTGGACATACGGTTGGATTCGTATCGAAAAACAGGATCCGTAGACATGTAGTTTTACGACTTTAGAGACCGTTGACTCTGGCATGCTTTTCGGTGCAAAGCGGGTCCAACGGCGGACATCGTTTTTGTCCGAAATTACCGTTTTACCCCTGTGTCCAGAATTGGACTTAAGGACAGGCAACCCTAGCTAATTTGACTATTCTGAGAACGTTGGTACTATTTATTTCAGCATCCGGAGACTTCTGTATGTGTTGACTGATTGTGGCTCATTGAGTGGTATGGTATTTTGGTTTCTCCAGCTAAGGACCTCAGGCAAGTGCACTTTCTGATTGCTTTCCGATTCATAGTAGTCTTTTCATTTCATGTCTATACATATATCTTGCTGCTTGTTGACACGCTCGTCACACGGAGTAGTCGGGAGAGGAAATATCTTAGTATACATGTGGACTACCCAGAAATATCCCATGAGTCTATTCTTGAACGATAGCTGCTGCACACGACACGTGCAGTATGCCAGATTTTACCCCCTAGCCGTCCACATGGCGAAAGGATATTTCACACCACTTAGATAGATGTCTTTTATTAGCTTTTCCTTGTTTATTTCTCTATCGTGCTATGACATCACTTTATCTTACAGTTTTCATTTCTCATATGCTACTTTCATGTCTTGATAATTCTATTATGTTTTGCACTGCCGTCGGTTTGTGTACTTGTTCCAATCCTGACTGGATAACCAATATTTTCAGGTTTAGCCGCTATCACTCTTAGCACTGGGGAAGACTTGGGTATGCTGAAGACAACCTAGAAATAGATAGCCATTGTATCATTTTATTAATTGTAAAACTTTGTATTTTTTCCTTTAAATATAAATGTTGTAACTGTTGTAATAAATTTAGAAATGTGAATGAGCAGCAATGTGATTTTTGAGCATTTATTTCTTGCGGGCTTGACAGCGTTCTACCGCCGACTTTGCGGCGTAGGCTGGCTTGGACACGTCTCGTATCCGAAAACCGGGTGCGGGTCGTGACAAGTTTTTGTGTTGGCCCATGCAGGTCAGTTTTCACAAACTATTGCGAACTCGTGATGGTACGTTAGTCGTACTATTGCGAGCCTGCGCCCAAGAAATGCTCATTCACAACTAGGATTCAAATGATTTAAGATAATGATTAGGACTAGGAGTCCCTTGTTCGAATTGACCGTTGGGTAGTTAAGGTTAACATATAGGCCATGCAATTTAGATTACTTGCTAGAACTCTATAGGTACACTCTTACTTTGATATGACGATATGATCCCATGTAGATACACTATACACTTGGTTAGTTAAATTTTCCCAGAATTAAAGCTATAACCTTGATAACCTGATCAGTTTTCTTTTGCTCTTTGTAGATGTAATTTTTGTGATCAGTTAGGATTGCATGTTTTAAATTCTATTTTGTTGTAGGTAACTGGTTTGTAATTTTATTCTGCTTTTCATATACAAAATCTCGATGTAGGGTTGGTTCAAAGTTTTCCCCCTCAACCATTTGAAATATTTATGAAATCAAGATTAGGAAGTTCTTATTTTATTCGTCTTCAGATATTTCTCTTCGACTAGCCTTTTACCTTAAGGAATGAGACTTTCAGGCAGGTGTCACACTATCTATCATAATCAATTAGATTGGACCCATAGATATCCTTGAAGTCTTAGGAAAATAGTTAGAATAGATTTTACGACTGCAATGGCCAGCCAGCAGCGCACTGGCGAGGCACATCCCATAGAAATAAAACCATTTTAAGGATCATAGGTTATAAAATACTGCTAAAACTATGTTGTAGTTGACCAAGATTTTAGGGATAGTAAGATTGTAGGAAGACTGTATAGGCAAGAACACCAGGTAAGGTTTTGATTTTTCAAAACTCGAACTACTTGTGCCTCCTTCCCAAAAATCTCGCCTACTTATATTTTGGCTATCGTGACCAATGCTGCTATTACAGCCTAGCTTTTGCAAGCTTACTCTTTTATCGAGCTTGATCCAAGACATATGTCTTGCTAACATATTGTCTAATCAGAATCATTGTATTACGGTCTGATCAACCATGATGCAATTGGTTCGCTTTTTATCTAAATTACCCTACGTGGACTGAGATGTCTCCAGGATCTCATCCACGACTACTTTGACAATTCCCTTGAATTATATATTCGCCTTTGAATCACGTAATTGTATTCAACGACATCTTTTGAACTCTTTATGGTGTTTTGTCTTTCGCTGATTGGAAAGACGAAAACTCGTAATCGATAAATAGATACAGAGTACTCCCATGGCTATGATAGTTGTATATGCAATTGTAGCTACCATCGTCCAGCCCTGTGACAGGAACCTTGCCACCATATCCTAGCCTCTAAGGTGGGTAGAAGTCCTCGGAGTTTCGGAGTTACAAAAATGCCAAGAAGGAGGATACAACTATTTTGAGTGAGTAAATTGAGGAGATTAAGATTAATATAGACTTCCTTTTGGAATTTTAAGAAAAGTTACGAATTAGAATTTCGAGGACGAAATTATTTTAAGGCGGGTAGATTTGTAGCTCCCCTTCCCGGAAATTTTAAAATATTTTTATTTTTATTAATTATTTATTTAAATGGTGATTTTTTTAGACTGTACATAAAGGGTATATACACCATGATAGGTCTATTGCATTTTGATTATTAATATTTATTATTAAGTTATTGAAGCAATTATTATATAGTATTAGTATTATTATTGGTTATGGTATTTTGTTGTTATTATTAATATTTTAGTTATGGAATATATCCGTAGATATAGATATGTATTAATTGAAATATAGAAAATATAATAAAATAGCTATGGGCCTATCTGTATAAACTTATGTGAATTTATATTAGGCTTTTAACCAATATTTGTATATGGGCTTTTACATCTTATTCTAAATGTTATGTTTAAAGATATAAATTTATCTAAATAAGTTTCTTAAGCATAATTTTATGTCAATTGGGCTCTTGAAATAATTTAGTATTTGGGCCTAGTATTATTGACTTGATCAAAGTCTAAATCTAAACTTTAGTTTGGGTTATTGTATTTCAAATTTATTAATGAGCTTTTAGATTTGGTATTATAAATATTGATTTCAAAACTATTGTTATGGCAATAAATTTATTTCTAATAAGTTTATATATATACGATAATAATTTATGAATGGCTTACAAATATTTTTCTAAATACAATAATTAAGCAGCTAGCAGCCTCCCATCAACCCAAAGACCCAGCCCCGGGCCGAGTAACTAAATAACCCAGCTCAACCAAGCCTTCATTTCCCCAACAGCAGTAGCACCACAGATCAAAACCCAACCCAGGCCATAGCCAGGGCTTAAACCCAGCGAACCCAAAGCCAGCGGGCCCGACCCCCACCCCATTGGCTCTGTTTATACAACAGAGCCACACACACACACACACACACATATATATATATATATATATATATATATATATATATATATATATATATATATATATATATATATATATTCAGGCATCCGAGCGAGGGAGGAGAACGTTCAGCATCAAAACCCTAGCCGTTCTCATCCTTTTCCCTCCTTCGTCCCCGACGCTCTCTCGGCGTCCAACGAGACAAGGCGGGCTTGAGGACTCAAGTAGGCTTCCTCCCTCGCGATCCCACCGACTGCGACTCCTCGGCACAACACGGGTGTTCGAGTCGACGTTCCGTAGACGTCGACGAACGTTACAGTGGGTTCGACACAGCCCCGCCATCGACGGGAGCGCGCCATTGATGCCGTTGAGTTCTGCTGCTATTTAGAGCATCTGACGTCGCGCGCCCCAGATCTCGAGGCCGTACCGGTGCCGTGTCGCGGTTCCTCCGGCGATCTAGCCCGCCCCGGGTCGGCACCTCCGCCTGTGTCGCCGCCAACGAAAACCCCGTGTGTTTTTCCCCACTGCTCCCTCTCTTTATGGTTGAAGTCCATAAAGTAATGGTCTGATATTTCATTATACAATCTAGAGAATAGCAGTCAGCATTAAATGCTGAATACTGTGTTACTCTCCTATCCCTTCTCGTCTCACCTTGTTTTGTTTTTTCTCGAAAACGAAGTAGCTGAGGAGGGATAGGTGATGTATATTATTATTATTATTACTATTATTATTATTTCCCTTACAATATTAGTTACAGAAATAAATATTGGTAGTATAGCTATAATTGTTATATTATTATAATGAGGGATAAATATTGTAAGTACTACTAGTATTATTTATTTAAGCATACAGTTTTATTGAATATATATAAAATTATTAATTATTTCTCTAGAAATTATGTCTGATAAAATATTTACGGGCATTGACACTATGCGTAGTATCAGATTGGATTTTTGGCTTAACGATTACTTAGACTTTTCCGAGTATTCGCTCAAAGATATTTTATCAATAAAAGTATGGTTTCCAAAATATTATAGATAATCCCTAAATATGAGAAATATTTATTTATCGATTCCTTCAAATATCAATATAATATTTTCTACATATTCAAAATTAAGGTTTTGACCTAAACAAGATTTTATAGTTTCCCAAAAACCTGTTTTCGAAAACTAGAAAATTGTCCCACACGACGTACGTCCCGCTATTCCGGGCGACGTGGTCGCGAACCGAAAGGATCGAAAGCTGCGTAACAGCTTCGTGGTCGCGTGGACTTTGACGGAATTCAAATCGGTCGCGTGTGCGCGACGAATTCGACGCATATCCGTCGGAATCGCCCCGTATCCGTCCTATGCAAATTCAGTCATAACTTTGTGCACGCTCGTCAGATTGAGAAAAAACTTACGCCAACAGAACCGTATCGTTTTTTTGGTCCTGCATGCCAAGTTTGGTCCGATTCTGAGACCGTTGATAAAATCGACGTTTTGCGGGCCCCACGGTCCCACTTAACGGGCGATTTTGTGCACGGCCCGCCGGAATCCAACTATGGACATACGGTTGGGTTCGTATCGAAAAACTAGATCCGTAGACATGTAGTTTGACGACTTTAGAGACCGTTGACTCTGGCACGCTTTTCGGTACAAAGCGGATCCAACGGCGGACATCGTTTTTGCCCGAAATTATCGTTTTGCCCCTGTGTCCAGAATTGGACTTAAGGACAGGCAACCCTAGCTAATTTGACTATTCTGAGAATGTTGGTACTATTTATTTCAGCATCCGGAGACTTCTGCATGTGTTGACTGATTGTGGCTCATTGAGTGGTATGGTAATTTGGTTTCTCCAGCTAAGGACCTCAGGCAAGTGCACTTTCTGATTGCTTTCCGATTCATAGTAGTCTTTTCATTTCATGTCTATACATATATCTTGCTGCTTGTTGACACGCTCGTCACACGGAGTAGTCGGGAGGGGAAATATCTTAGTATACATGTGGACTACCCAGAAATATCCCATGAGTCTATTCTTGAACGATAGCTGCTGCACACGACACGTGCAGTATGCCGGATTTTACCCCCCTAGCCGTCCACATGGCGAAAGGATATTTCACACCACTTAGATAGATGTCTTTTATTAGCTTTTCCTTGTTTATTTCTCTATCGTGCTATGACATCACTTTATCTTACAGTTTTCATTTCTCATATGCTATTTTCATGTCTTGATAATTCTATTATGTTTTGTACTGCCGTCGGTTTGTGTACTTGTTCCAATCCTGACTGGATAACCAACATTTTCAGGTTTAGCCGCTATCACTCTTAGCATTGGGGAAGACTTGGGTATGCTGAAGACAACCTAGAAATAGATAGCCATTGTATCATTTCATTAATTGTAAAACTTTGTATTTTTTCCTTTAAATATAAATGTTGTAACTGTTGTAATAAATTTAGAAATGTGAATGAGCAGCAATGTAATTTTTGAGCATTTATTTCTTGCGGGCTTGACAGCGTTCTACCGTCGACTCTGCGGCGTAGGCTGGCTTGGACACGTCTCGTATCCGAAAACCGGGTGCGGGTCGTGACAGGCTTTCCACCGAGAAGTTGGCGGAGCTATACATGCAGCAGATAGTTCGCCTACATGGAGTGCCGGTGAGCATCGTGTCGGACAGAGACAGATGGACAGTCCGAGAGGACGATACAGACACTGGAGGATGTGCTGAGGACCAGCGTGCTGGACTTCGGAGGATCTTGCAGGAGGAGTTGGGCAGCAGGCTCAAGTTCAGTACGGCATACCACCCGCAGACAGATGGACAGTCCGAGAGGACGATACAGACACTGGAGGATGTGCTGAGGACCAGCGTGCTGGACTTCGGTGGATCTTGGGAGAGCTATCTGCACTTGGTAGAGTTTTCATACAACAACAGCTACCAAGCCAGTATCGGTATGTCTCCTTTCGAGGCGCTATATGGACGACAATGCCGTACACCGCTCTTTTGGGATGATGTTGGAGACAGAGTTATGCTTGGGCCAGAGATGATCACGGATGCAGCAGAGAAAGTCGAGATGATCAGAGACAGGCTCAGAGTAGCTCAGGACCGGCAGAAACACTGGGCTGATGCTAGTCGCAGACCGATGGAGTTCGCAGACGGTGATATGGTGCTAGTGAAGATATCACCTACTAGTGGGACGATCCGGTTCGGACGAGGAGGGAAGCTGAGCCCCAGATACATCGGACCGTTCGAGGTACTTGGCAGGATTGGAGAGGTAGCTTACAGGGCTGCACTTCCACCCAACCTAGCAGGAGTTCACGATTTCTTTCACGTATCTCAGCTGAGAAGATATGTTCCAGACCCCAGTCATGTGCTCATACAGAGTTGGAGGTCGAACCGAGCCTTACAGTTTCTGAGCAGCCAGTGGAGATATTAGACAGGAGAGAGAAGAGGCTGAGGAACAAGGTCATACCCCTAGTGCGAGTAGCTTGGAGCCGTCACTCCCCAGGTGAATCTACTTGGGAGAGGGAGTCGGACATGAGGGAGAGATACCCTTACTTGTTCGATCCAACCGCTGCGAGGGAACCACCCGTTCCCGCTTGATACCTTAGAGGTTAGTTTCGATCATAGTCTTAGTCAATTATTGCATTGCTTGCTATGTTAGAATATTGTAGGATCTTCAATCCTTGTGAATTTCGAGGACAAAATTTTTCAAGAAGGGAAGACTTGTGAGCTCCTGTTTTTCAAATTTTATTTTAATTAGTGCTAATTAATTTTTTTTAGTGTCAATTTAGCCTTAAAATAATTATTAGGATTTTTAGGAATTTTTTTAGGATTTTTAAATGAGTTTTATATATTAAAAATATATCTTTGCAATTTATTTAAATATTTTAATACCATTTTGTAAATTTTAGAATTGTTTTAATGTAAATTTGTAATTACTTTAAATGTTTTAAATAGTTTGTGCAAATACTTAAATCTTTTTAATATCGTTTTGCAAATCCTATTTTGCATTCAGTAGCTTTAGGGACCTATTGGTAAATAACCTAAATCTAGGGACCCCAGTGCTAAACTACACTACCCCCCCCCACGACAACACCCTCTCTCCTCACCCACTCCGCTGACCGACGACCGCCAGCGCAGCCTGCCCCCGCCCTTTCCGGCTTCCCCCGACCGCCTCAAGCCCTACTTAAACCCCCTCCCTCTTCCCAGTCCTGACCCTAACCCTAAAACCCCACCACAACTGCCCACGCCACCGTCTCCTCCACTTTCCCCCCACCGGTACCCTAACTCCGGCTAAACCCCCAGTGCCGCCCCTACGACGAACGCCACCCCCTACCACCGCCACCAAAGGGTTCGCCATGACAAGGCGAACGCGTCGCCACCCGAGCGCCGTCGTCCCGACCGCTCCTCCGCCCGCCAGCACCCTAGAAATCCCCCTTCGACGACCGGACACGTGAGTAGCAGTGTCTTTTCGTGTCGGGCGTGTCTCGTGTTGGGCCTATGTTGTTCGCCGTGTCCTGGCGAGCACGAGTGTAGAACTGGACACGTAAAACTCGTGTCGTACGTGTCGAAATCGACCCGGACACGTAAATACCTGTGTCCCTAACTGTCAGGACACAGGACTGTGTTTATATTTTTTTTTCATTTGAAACACTTAAAACCTAAATAAAAATTAACCTACTCCTAATCCTAACACAAGCCGTGGGCTGACCCCTTGGCCAGCCCGACCCGACTTAAAATCCCCCCCCCCCCCCCCCCCCCGCGCTGGCTCTGGTTCGAGCCCCCTTCTTCTGTTTCTTTTTCTTTTTCTTTTTCTTTTTCTTTTTCTTTTTTCTTTTTCTTTTTTCTTTTTCTTTTCTGTTATATATATATATATATATATATATATATATATATATATATATATATATATATATATATATATATATATATATTTATATATATGTATATATTTATATATTTGTATATATAATATATATATATATATATATATAGATATATATATATATATATATATATATATATATATATATATATATATATGTATTTTATACTGTATATATATGTACTGTATTTATTATATATATATATATATATTATATATTATATATATAGATATATTATATAACTACAGTACATATATATAATACAGTATAATAATACAATATATATATATATATATATATATATAATTTATAATATATTTATATTTATATTTTACTTTTAATATATATGTATATATGTATATATTTTTATGTTTATATATTATTATATATATACTTTATAATTAAGTGTTTCCTTATATATATATATATAATATATATATATAATAATATATATATTATATTATATATATATAGATTATATATATATATCTATAATATATAATATATATATATATATATATATATATACTTTATAAATTAAGTATTTCCTTATACATATATTATGTACTTTTTACATATGTATGTATATATTCACTATGCATAATTTTACCTTATCAAATGTTAATATTTAATTTACACTTTTTAACAATTTGTATTTTTGTATATTTAAATTACTACAAACCATTTGGTGTCCAAGCCTAGCATGGGTTTTTGGGTCCAAATGTGTTTTCACACATTCAAGACCTGTACAAGTCATATTGGACTTGATTCATGGCCTTGGGTCCTGTATTTGAACTTTGGTTCAAATTATGTACATGGACAAAATACGCAGATAATTAATTATTTTAATTTCAATTATGTGTAATGTTGTTTTTGGATTTCTAAAAATACTTAGAGTATTGTTAAAATTCTGAAAAAATAGTATTTAGATATTATGCTAATTTAACTAATTTAGTATAATTTTTATAGTATTTAATTTACTGTTTTGCCACTAGTTTGGCATATGAAACCAAAACTCATTTTCTGTATACTTAGGAAAACTGATTTTTATAAAATACTTGTACTGGTTAATAAATTCCAGGAAAATTATAATAAATTTTTATGATTAACAAGGATCATTTTGGTACTTTACTTTAAGTAAAAATAAGTTTTTTGTCTATCTCAAAAATTGTTGAAACACAATGGTCATTTGATTTATTTATTGATTAATTACGACTTGTAGCTTTTTGTGTTATTTTGAGTTTTAGCCGTGTTGAACCTCACCCCTCACTAGTGTAAAGACCCTAGAAAGTTAGTTAAGTAGTGTGTCACCCCACATTGGTCTTCTATGCTAAAATTATTATTTTGGCTAGGTGTCCAGTCACAAGTCGTGTTGCACCAATTAGTGCCTTAGCGTTTTAGCTTAGTGTAAAAACTAAGTTACTGCATTTATTTCTACAGTGACGAGTTACCGGACATCCATAGCACTTTTATCGCAGCTTGTTTTGCTTTGCTTTGCTAGAGGCAAGTACTTTCTATAAACTTTACATACTGTTGCATAAATGAACTGCTAATCCAACCATGTTAAATGCTGATCCTTGGGGTAGCAAGTTAAAATATCACATGTTGTACTTTCCATTACTACCATGCTTAGAACAGTCTTTATGTATCTCTTACATGATTAGAATATGGGTTATGGGGAAACTGTTAGTAGCGTACGTGATCATACCCCCTTACTCGTACGTACGTACCGAGCAAGGTTGACATTTCATATGTATACCTTGTCGTAGGCGCACCAGCTGTATTTGTACGTATGTACATCTATCGCTTGTTTTACTTGTACGGAAGTACATTTTATATACTTGTACCACAGTACATTTTACACCTATTGACGATCACGTACCTGCTACAGTTTTAAATATTACATATACATCTGTCTCTATGACATATGTGTCCTTGCCATGATAGACTATGTGATGCCATGTTTTCAGTTATTTCCTCTTATGTTCATTTCCATGTTTCACTTGCTAGTTTGCTAGATTCAGTACTTGCTTCCGTCCTGACAGGATAACGTTGTAGGTGTCCTTACTGAGGAGGAGTTACTCTGCGACACATATTATGGAGTTACTGTCGAGGACCCGTCTTTGCTTTACGAGGATGTTCCTGCGGGGAACCTCGCCTAGTTATCTTTTGTTTTTAGACTTTTGAGAGTAGTCATGTATTAGGCTACATATTTTGTAACTGGACATGTATCCAGTTTTATATTTCAGACTTGTACTTTGGACGTTTCAATATATGATACGACTTTTGTGTTTGGAGCATTTATGACTTTTATTCACTTATAGAACTGTTAGCACTTTTAGTCTTATACTGTTGTCTTTAGAACAGCTTACTACGTTTTATCTCAAGCGTAGGCTGGGCATGGCTCGGCCTGGCCCAACAATTTGGGGTAGCGGGTCGTAACATATTTTTAGTGGTGGCCCATGCAGGTCCTGACTAAATTGTTTGGTTACGTTATTGTACCAAGCATGCCTGCAATTAGGAACTTAAGGTAATTATACAACATTAGGAATGACGCTTAGAACACCTAGAGGAATGCTAGGATTGCAACATAGGAAATACATCACATGCTTGTTATTATAATTAGATTTTTTTGCCAATGATTGCTTACTTTAACAAGTTCTTATAAGTCTTTTTTATTGTAATTAGATGGTGCTTACTCGTTCATCCCAGTATGTTACACCTGAGAATGGTGCACTCCCTATCCAGTCAGCTGACCAGTTGACTGGTACACCCCCACCACCACCTACCACATTCCCCCACTCCACAGATCCACAGACCCAGATGCCTCCACCACCTTCCACATCCCAGGCCCAACAGGACCCGATACTTCCACCACCCCCTATCATCATACCTACCCAGGCTTCCGTCACACTCGACGGGAACCAGCTGCTCACTATGATCCAGGGGTTCCTAACAACCCATCAGGAGCAGACTATCCTACTCTGCCAGAGCATGGAGCGTTCTGAGGGACGTCCCGTGGTCCCACCACCTGTAGAGCCACGGCAGGGAGCGGGGACGATCAAGGACTTTATGGGAGTGAATCCCAAGGAGGCAGTAGAGATAAAAGAGCAGATTGATGACCTGTTGAAAAAGGGTTTCATTCGATCCAGTGCTTCTCCATGGGGAGCGCCAGTGCTCTTTGTGCCTAAGAAGGATGGTACAGTCCGGTTGTGCATTGACTACCGGGCCTTGAATGCCATCACCATCAAGAACAAATATCCTCTGCCCAGGATAGATGATTTGTTCGACCAGTTGAGCGGGGCGAAGGTGTTTTCCAGGATAGACTTGAGATCCGGGTACCACCAGGTAAAGGTTTAGGGCAGCAGACATCCAGAAGACGGCGTTCAACACGAAGTACGGGCAGTACGAGTTTCTGGTGATGCCAATTGGTCTCACAAATGCGCCAGCTGTCTTTATGAATTTGATGAATAAGACATTTCACCAGTATCTGATAAGTTCGTCGTAGTGTTTATCGACGACATCCTGATATACTCGAAGACGCCAGAGGAGCATGCAGAGCACTTGCGGATAGTTTTGGAGATTCTGAGGAGGGAGAGATTGTTTGCCAAATTGCCAAAGTGCGAGTTCTTTTTAGACCGAGTAGAGTTTCTCGGCCATGTAGTCACTGGAGATGGAATCTCGGTAGATCCCTGTCACAACCCGTACCCGGATATACGGGTACGAATACGTGGGCCACGTCCAGCCTACGCCACGGTATCGGTGGTAGAACGCTGTCAAGTATACTATACTAACTACAACATCTAAGAATCCATAACTAGAAATGTACTCATGTCACATCACGAAAACTAAGGAAGATAAGACAAGAATTAATAACAATCTCACTGGAACAACTAGAATCTACAATAATCATGAGACAGGAAAAATAAAGAAGGAACAACAAGACTAACTAAGGATAACTACCAGGCAACTCATATAGAAGAATAGTGAGATCCACCTCAGCTAGCAACATCATGAAGTCCAATAATGAGGGCACAACTACTCCTAAAATTTGTCAATATATCCGGTCAGGATGGAACGAGTACATATATCTCATAACAGATCTCAAGATAGAATAAAAAGCTATAAGGCTGTAAATAGAGCATATCCAATGAATCATGGAGTGTACATATATGTATCATGGCATGGTAAGCTGTAGAGCTAGAGCTAGAACAAGAAAGTAGAACTGAATCATGGTATGTACACAAATCAAGGTAAGCCATATATCCAATGTGTGTAAGTAGTAGTTTCAAATTGTGATCGGCTTGGGCACCTGTCGAGAACCGGCCTGGCAAGTCATAAGTGCGGTATATGACTCACACTGTTCAAAAATGCAAGGGAATATGATCACAGGCATACGCTACTACTCCCCCTACCCCAACTGGTAGAATGGATCCAAACAGGACACGTCACTGCACGGGATTCTAATGAGAAGGTCGCGAACCTTCTCTAGAATCAGTGACCATATATTGAGCAAGAGCTACAAGGGAGCTTGCACAATACATCCCAACCTAAGAAGGAGAAACATCTCTCGTCGGGATCCAAGAATACCAATCCGTGAGAACCATGTGTCAGGAATAAGCATATCAACACTAAGTACATGAATCATAACAGTTATCATAAATTGGGAATAAGTTATCAGAGAATGTACTCGCCTGGGGTCCTGCTGTCAATATGAATCAGGGTTCAGAGTAAAGCCACAGACCTAAAGATGAAATAATACAAGAGCTGATCAGGGTCAAAAGATATACTAACATCTAGGTCAAACTAAGACAAACTGGGTCAAGGTTGACGTACAGTTGACCTTGGTCAACTGGTCAACTCCGGTCAATTCTAAGTCTAATCTAGGTTAAATAGGTCAATGGTTGCCTACAGTTGACTTTGGTCAAAAGTCAACGTTGGTCAAATCTGATCAAACCTAGGTCAACTGTTGACTCTGTTTCGACATCTAGTCAAAGTAGTCAACCATGGTCAAGCTAGTCTCTATAAACATCTACAAGGTCAACTTATAAATTTCAGTGATTTAAAAATCACTGAAATCGACGGGTCTCTAAAACAACCAAAATGAGAAAATATTATAATAATAGGGTGACACAAAAAGGAAAGAAATATACAGATGTTGTCGGATGATGAAACTAACATCGCCAACGTATCCAGAATGGTCAAATCAGCTAGGATAGTCTGTCCAAAAGTCCAATTTGGACACAAGGGCAAAACGTAATTTCGGGCCAAAATGATGTCCGCCGTTGGACACACTTTGCACCGAAAACGTGCCGAAATAAAAGTGCACAAAACCTAACAAATTATATGTCCACGAATCTAGAATGACGATACGAACCCACGGTATAATCAGAATTGGATTCCGTTGACCCGATCTCAAATTGGTTCGTTGACCAGGACATTGGAAACCGATTTGCACGGAAAAGCGTGTCGGAGCTAATGTCCTCAAAACTCAGCAATTATATGTCAACGAGTCCAGAATGATGATTCAACTCAACGTTATATCCAGAATTGGATTCCGATGAGCCGAACTCAAAATGACACGTTGACCCGGATATTGGTATCCGACTTGTACCGAAATACGTGTCGGAACCAATGTTCACTAAAACCTAGCAAATTATATGTCAACGAGTCCAGAATGACGATACGAACTCAACGATATATCCAGAATTGGATTTCGTGAGCCGAACTCAAAATGACACGTTGACCCGGATATTGGTATCCGACTTGCACCGAAATGCATGCCGAAACCAATGTCCGCTAAAACCTAGCAAATTATATGTCAACGAGTCCAGAATGACGATATGAACTCAACGGTATATCCAGAATTGGATTCCGATGAGCCGGCATCAAAAAGTCCCGTTGACTCAGAAAGTGGGACCCGCTTTGCACCGAAATGCTGCCAGGGCCCATGTTCTCCAAATCAAGCAAACTTTATATGAAAACATGCCAGAACGATGCCACGAGTCTACTGGTGGTGTCAGAATTGAATCCGGAGTCCCGAGTTCAAAAAGAGAATTTTATAAGTGCACACTAAGAATTCGAACGACCAACTTTGGCGTCGAATTCGACCGACCTAACAATCTCAAACTAAAATGAATCAAAAGGGGCAGGAAGAGGATTATAACCAGCTTCGCACAGGAACTGGTAGCGCGCCAACTGGAGCTGCGACGGAGGAGATACGAACCCCGCAAGTTGACGTCACAAAACTGTCCAAAAATAGTTTAAATTAAAACGTCAACTTGGTGGCCGGTTTTGATGTATCAAACGACAGAATTAACGATTCAAATTTGAGAAGAGTGAAGGTGGATATATTGAGATTGTGACGGAGCAAAAAGTTCGCCGATCCAACGGCCGGATCTCCCAGAAAATGCGTGCGAAGTCGCTGCTCCGAAACGCAAATTCTGAAATTTTTTCCCCCGCGCGCGACGGAACTCCGTGCAAACGCACGAAACGCCTAGAAGGTGCGTCCCGAGGACGTTGGCCGCCACGGGGTGGTGCGCCCGGCCAAGGGGCCACGGGGGACCATGCGACGGCCCGGCCACGCGACCTGCGACGGCGGCACGCGCCGGTCCGGTCGGCCGGCACTGCTGTGCCTGCTTGCTGCAGCTGCAGCTGCTGCTCTGTGGCAGCTCGCGCTTGCTGCTATGTGCGCACGGCTGCGCGGGGTGGCGGGGATGGCGGCGCGTGTGGTGTTGGTAGTGGTGGTGGCGGTTCGGGTTGGAGAGGAGGTGGGGAGGAGTTAATCATGAAGGTGGTGGTGGGTTAGATAGATTGAAGAAAGAGAAGTAAGAAGAAGAAGAAAAGTGAAGAAATAATGGAGAGGGAGGAGGACTCGGGGAGGAGCTCAGGGTGGTGGTCGGCCAAAAATGAAGGCTGGTTTGGTGGTGTGTGAGTTGTGTATTACTAAAGAGAGAGTGAGAGATTGTTATAAAGAAAGAGAGAGAGAAAGAGATATTAATGAGAAGGAAATAAAGTAGAGAGAGGGAGTGGGGGTGCTGCTCTTGTACGTGAAGGGGGTGGGGAGTGTTGAGTTGATAGGTGAGGGGAGTATGTGTTGTGTATAAGTGAAGAGAGAGAAGATTATATATATATAATGGGTATATACATTATATAAATAGATATTTAGAGAGAGAGATAGAGAGATGGGGAGAGTGTAGTCGGCTGCTCATGGGAGAGGGTGAGGTAGTGAGGTGTGTTGGTGTTTTAAGGAGAGAGTGTGTATACTATATATATGTATATATATATTATGTATATATATGTGTATATATATACAATGAGAGAATTAGATATTTACATAAAAAGAGATATTTAGGGTAGAGGAAAAATATCATGGGGGTATGGACAGTCATGATGGAGGGCAACATGGAGCTGGGGTTGGGTTTAGTGGAGCCGGGTTGGGCTAAAATCGGACAGGGGCAATATTTGAATTAAATAGGTATCTATAATCATGGGTAAATAAGTAGCATGTGGGGCTCAAATAAATGGGACACAAGTGTCAGACGGTAGTAGGCTTCATGTGGGCCATATTCCTATTTGGGGTCGACTAGGTTGGGTCGATGTCGGGTCCCAAAATTAAATTGGAAATTAAATCAGGTTTCACGGCAGATAATTAATTGCCTAAATTGAACCGAAGTTGTGCGAAGAAAATTGAGCACAAAATGAAGTGTCTGAGTGGGACACGAAGGTCAGGGTGAAGAGCGTCTCGAGTAGATCAGGCATGACAAGTTGGTTTCAAGAAAAAGACCAGTCTGGTGCTCCTAAATTAAAAGCCACGGTAACGTGCTTATGGAGATCAAGAAAAAGAGTGGGAAATCAATTAATAATTTAAATGGTCTAAATTGACCCGAACTTGCGCGATACAAAAGCACAAGGGAACGAGTTTGGATGTGACATGATATATCAAAATGAATAATCTCGTCTACTACAACTCTAAGAAGGAAGTTTCCAGAGACTGACATCCCTGATACTCTAGAATTCTAAGTCACGGTAAAGAGCATTAAATCAAATAATAATCAAATAATAATATCTGTTCAAAATACTTGATTTATAAATTAAAAAAATAAGCCCAAATTCAGGGGCTTACAATCCCAGGAAGATTGCTGCAGTTGAGACGTGGAAGGCTCCGGCGTCAGTTTCAGAGATCAGGAGCTTCCTGGGTTTAGCAGGCTATTATAGAAAGTTCGTCCAGGACTTTGCTAGGATAGCTGAACCCATGACGAAGCTGACGCGGAAGGCAGCAGAGTACATCTGGTCAGAGGACTGCCAGCAGCATTTGGGAGCTGAAGAGGAGGCTGACGACCGCTCTAGTTCTGATTACCTTCAGGTTCTAGAGTTTCACCATTTACAGCGATACTTCTGGGAAGGGGCTAGGTTGTATCCTACAGGAGCATGGGAAAGTGATTGCTTATGCATCTACAATTGCGGACTCTTGAGAGAAATTATCCTACCCATGACTTAGAGTTAGTGCGGTGATCTTTGCCCTCTAGTTATGGAAACATTACTTATACGGAAAGCGTATGGAGATCTTTACTGACCACAAAAGCTTGAAGTATGTGTTCACACAGAAAGAGCTGAACATGAGGCAAAGACGATGGTTGGAGTTGATGAAAGACTTCGACATCGATTTCAGTATCACCCTGGGAAGGCAAATGTGGTGGCGGATGCGCTGAGCGGGCATCCGATGGCATGGTACCTGATGATTGATCGGTATTTGTGGGAGGATCTGGAGAAGCTCGGTATCGAGCTAGTTCGGCCAGGATCAGTGATACAGATGATGGCGCTTGACATTCAGTCAGGTTGATGGAGCAGATCAGGAAGGCACAGTCTACAGATGAGCCTTCGCGACTTCGAGCCCAGGCTTTAGCTGGATTGTTGGATGACTTCACTATAGCAGAGGATGGATCCTTGGCTGCATGGCAGCCGATTGTACGTACCGAGGGGAAGCTGGTAGAGGCAGTCTTGCAGGAGCACACCGATCGAGATATTCTATTCACCCTGGTGCTAACAAGATGTACCGTGACTTGCGGGAACTCTTTGGTGGCACGGGATGAAGAGGGATGTATCACGTTTTATCTCGAGATGCCTAGTTTGCCAGCAGGTCAAGGCGGAGCGCCAGAGGCCAGCTGGTTTGTTGCAGCCCGTTACCCATTTCCGAGTGGAAGTGAGAACATATTACGATGGACTTCGTCTCAAGCTTCCTCGTTCCCAAGGAGGGAATGATGCCATTTGGGTCATCGTGGACAGGCTGACGAAGTGTGCACACTTCATACCCTTCAAGGTGGGGCTTTCCACGAGAATTGGCGGAGCTATACATGCGCAGATAGTTCGCCTACACGAGTGCCGGTGAGCATCGTGTCGGACAGAGACAGCAGATTCACATCCCACTACTGGAGGAGCTTGCAGAGGAGTTGGGCAGCAGGCTCAAGTTCAGTACGGCGTACCACCCGCAGACAGATGGACAGTTCGAGAGAACGATACAGATACTAGAGGATATGCTGAGGACCAGCGTGCTGGACTTCGGAGAATCATGGTAGAGCCATCTGCACTTGGTAGAGTCTCATACAACAACAGCTACCAGCCATTATCGGTATGTCTCCTTTCGAGGCGCTATATGAACGACGATGCCGCACACCGCTCTTTTGGGATGATGTTGGAGACAGAGTTATGCTTGGGCCAGAGATGATCACGGATGCAGCAAAGAAAAGTCGGGATGATTAGAGACAGGCCAGAGTAGCTCAGGACAGGCAGAAACCCTGGGCTGATGCTAGTCGCAGACCGTAGAGTTCGCAGACGGTGATGTGCTAGTGAAGATATCACCTACTAGAGGGACGATCCGGTTCGGATGAGGAGGGAAGCTGAGCCCCAGATACATCGGACCGTTCGAGGTACTTGGCAGGATTGGAGAGGTAGCTTACAGGGTTGCACTTTCACCCAACTAGCAGGAGTTCACGATGTCTTTCACGTATCTCTGCTGAGAAGATATGTTCCAGACCCCAGTCATGTGCTAGATCATACAGAGTTGGAGGTCGACCGAGCCTTACAATTTCTGAGCAGCCAGTGGAGATATTAGACAGAAGAGAAGATGCTGAGGAACAAAGGTTATACCCCTAGTGCAGTAGCTTGGAGCCGTCACTCTCCAGGTGAATCTACTTGGGAGAGGGAGTCGAACATGAGGGAGAGATACCCTTACTTGTTCGATCCAACCTCTGCGAGGGAACCACCCGTTCCCGCTTGATCCTTAGAGGTTAGTTTCGATCATAGCCTTAGTCAATTATTGTATTGCTTGCTATGTTAGAATATTGTAGGGTCTTCAATCTTTGTGAATTTCGAGGACAAAATTTTTCAAGGAGGAAAAACTTATGAGCCCCTGTTTTTCAAATTTTATTAATTAGTGCTAATTAATTTTTTTAGTGTCAATTTAGCCTAAAATAATTATTAGGATTTTTAGAAATTTTTTTAGAATTTCTAAATGATTTTTAAATGAGTTTATATATTAAAAATCTCTTTGCAATTTATTAAATATTTTAATACCATTTTGTAATTTAGAATTGTTTAATGTAGATTGTAATTACTTTAAATGTTTTAAATAGTTTTCTGCAAATACTTAAATCTTTTTAATATCGTTTGCAAATCCTATTTTGTATTCAGTAGCTTGAGGGCCATTGGTAAATAACCTAAATCTAGGGACCCAGTGCTATACTACACTACCCCCCCCCCCCCCGACTACACCCTCCTCCTCACCCACTCCGCTGACCGACGACCGCCAGCGCAGCCTGCCCCCCCTTTCCAGCTACCCCCGACCGCCTCAAGCCCCTACTTAAACCCCTCCCTCTTCCCAGTCCTGACCCTAACCCTAAAACCCCACCACGATCGCCCACGCCACCATCTCCTCCACTTTTCCTCCACCGGAACCCTAACTCCGGCTAAACCCCCAGCGCCGCCCTACGACGAACGCCACCCCCTACCACCGCCACCAAAGGGTTCGCCGTGACAAGCGAACGCGTCGCCACCCGAGCGCCGCCGTCCCGACCGCTCCTCCGCCCGCCAGCACCCTCTAAATCCCCCTTCGACGACCGGACACGTGAGTAGCAGTGTCTTTTCATGCCGTGCGTGTCTCGTGTTGGGCCTATGTTTTCGTCGTTCCTGGCACGAGTGTGGACTGGATACGTGAAAATCGTGTCGTTGTGTCGAAATAGACCCGGACACGTAAATACCTGTGTCCCTAACTGTCAGGACACATGACTGTGTTTATATTTTTTTTTATTTAACACTTAAAACCTAAATAAAATAGCTTACTCCTAATCCTAACACAAGCCGGGGCGACCCCTGGCCAGCCCGACCTGACTTAAAATCCCCCCTCCCCCCCCCCCCCGCCCGCTGGCTCGGGTTCGAGCCCCCCTTCTCTTTTCGTTTCTTTTTCTTTTTCTTTTTCTTTTCTTTTCTTTTGTTATATAGATAATATATAATATATACAGTACATATATATTATACTGTGTATATATATATATATGTACTGTATATATTATATATATATATAATATAAATATATATATTTATATATATATAGATATATATATATATATATACACAGTATAATAATACATATATATATATATATATATATATATATATATATATATATTAATATATAGTCTTAATATAATATATATAATATATATAACACAGTATAATAATCCTATTATATATTAATATATATATATATATATGTATTATTATACTGTTTTATATATATATATAATCTATATAGATAATATATTAGATATATATATATATATTATATATCTAAGGAAAATATATATATATATATATCTATATATATATATATTATATATATATACTTTTAAATATTAAGTATTTTCGTATACATATATATATGTACTTTTTACATATGTAATATATTCACTATGCATAATTTACCTTATCAAATGTTAATATTTAATTTACACTTTTTACCATTATATTTTGTATATTTAAATTACTGCAACCATTTGGTGTCCAAGCCTAGCATGGGTTTTTGGACCCAAATGTGTTTTCACACATTCAAGACCTGTACAAGTCATATTGGACTTGATTCATGGCCTTGGATCCTGTATTTGAACTTTGGTTCAAATTATGTACATGGACAAAATACGCAGATAATTAATTATTTAATTTCAATTGTGTGTAATGTTGTTTTGGATTTCCAAAAATACTTAGAGTATTGTTAAAATTCTGGAAAAATATATTTAGATACTATGTTAATTTAACTAATTTAGTATAATTTTATAGTATTTAATTTACTGTTTTGCCACTAGTTTGGCATATGAAACCAAAACTCATTTTCTGTATACTTAGGAAAACTGATTTTTATAAAATACTTGTACTGGTTAATAAATTCCAGAAAAATTATAATAAATTTCTATGATTAACAAGGATCATTTTGGTACTTTACTTAAGTAAAAATAAGCTTTTTGTCTATCTCAAAAATTGTTGAAACACAATGGTCATTTGATTTATTTATTGATTATTCGACTTGTAGCTTTTGTGTTATTTGAGTTTTAGCCGTTTTGAACCCACCCCTCACTAGTGTAAAGACCCTAGAAAGTTAGTTAAAGTTGTGTTACCCCACATTGGTCTCCTATGCTAAAATTAATTTGGCTAGGTGCCAAGTCAAAGTCGTGTTGCACCAATTAGTGTCTTAGCGTTTAGCTTAGTGTAAAAACTAAGTTACTACATTTATTTGTACAGTGACGAGTTATCGGACATCCATAGCACTTTTATCGCAGCTTGTTTTGCTTTGCTTTGCTAGAGGCAAGTACTTTCTATAAACTTACATACTGTACATAAATGAACTGTTAATCCAACCATGTTAAATGCTGATCCTTGGGGTAGCAAGTTAAATATCACATGTTATACTTTCCATTACTACCATGCTTAGAACAGTCTTATGTATCTCTTACATGATTAGAATATGGGTTATGGGGAAACTGTTAGTAGCGTACTGATCATACCCCCTTACTCGTACGTACGTACCGAGCAAGGTTGACATTTCATATTTATACCTTGTCGTAGGCGCACCAGCTGTATTTGTACGTAGTATATCTATCGCTTGTTTTACTGTACGGAAGTACATTTTATATACTTGTACCACAGTACATTTTACACCTATTGACGATCACGTACCTGCTACAGTTTTAAACATTACATATACATCTGTCTCTATGACATATGTGTCCTTGCCATGATAGACAATGATGCCATATTCCAGTTATTTCCTCTTAGTTCATTTCCATATTTCATATGCTAGTTTGCTAGATTCAGTACTTGCTCCCGTCCTGACAGGATAACGTTGTAGGTCCTTACTGAGGAAGAGTTACTCTGCGGCAAATATTATGGAGTTACGTCGAGGACCCGGCTTGTTTTACGAGGATGTTCCTGCGGGGAACCTCGCCTAGTTATCTTTTATTTTTAGACTTTTGAGAGTAGTCATGTATTAGGATACATATTTTGTAACTGGACATGTATCCATTTTATATTTCAGACTTGTACTTTGGACGTTTTACTATATGATACGACTTTTTGTTTGGAGCATTTATGACTTTTATTCACTTATAGAACTGTTAGCACTTTTAGTCTTATACTGTTGTCTTTAGAACAGCTTACTACGTTTTATCTCAAGCGTAGGCTGGGCAGGCTCGGCTGGCCAACAATTTGGGTAGCGGGTCGGCAGTTGCTAATTAATACATTTCGGAGGATGACACAAAAAGAAAGAGCAAATACTGTTAGCAATGGCGAATTAGTGAGATTATATGCAACTATGTTTCCATTCCTACGTGTGAATGAAGGCGAAGTCACCAAAATAAGTCATATTACCGATGAAATTAGCGACGTTTATTGAAAATGTCGCTACCATTAAGGTATTAGCAATGCATAAATAAAATCGCTGATCGTCGCTATCAGCGACGATCAGCGATGTACTACGACTGCGACGTCTTTTAAGTTAAAAAATAACGTTGCTGATAAGTCGGTGAACGTTGCTAATTTGACTAGTAATAGCGACGTTTACCGACGTACGTGTTTTTTGTCGCTAATATCAAAATAATAGCGACGTTTATCGACGTCATTAGTGACGTCGCTAATATTTTTAATTAGGGTTCCGACTTCATTTTTTCCCCCACGTTCCCCAAAAGTTTCAAACCCCCTCTGCTCGTTCCAACACGCGCGTCTCGTCCATCTCTGGAGCTCGACGTCCACCACCTCCAGCCGCCTCCACCACCTCTAGCCATCGCCGCTCCTCCTCGCCATCGCCGGAGCCGACAACCATTCGTTGACCCCTCCCTCTCCACTAGGCTCCTTCTCCTTTCCGACGCCACCCTCGCCGGTCAACGCCCCTCCCCTCCTGCCAACCCCCCTCGTTGATCAGGTAAACCCTAACCCTAATCGGACACACATACACAACGACCACAGACGGACACATACACACGGACACATACATTTCTTGGAGTTGCATTGATTCAAACAAATTCACTTTGTTTGACTAGGCGTTACAAGTGTATTAATTTGGAGTGTTTCTTACATAATAAATCCCCTTCCTATTTACTAAAATTTTTTTCACTTGCAACATATCAAGGTCCCCGTGGCCGGAGCCCGTTGGGAACGGTGAGCACCCCGCGTCGTGGCGCGGTTCGAGCCCCCTCGGAGGCATGTCTCCAAGCACCATTAAGAAGTGAACCCCTCAAATATATATATATTATATATATAAGATATATATATATATATATATATAGATATATATTCTATATATAATATATATATATATTATTATGGAAGCGGATCAAAAGCCCCCTTAGAAAGCCCCCCAAAAACCCCCCTCACTCTAATCCGTAATTTAATGTTAATATATGTTAATATTACATTAAATACTAAAATTAATATAAACTTAACATTAAAATAATATTAACATTAACATTAATATTAACAATAATATTAACATTAACATTAATAAAAAATTAAAAAAATTAATATTAACATTAATATTACGAATTAGAGTGAGGGGGGTTTTTGGGGGCTTTCTAAGGGGGCTTTTGATCCGCTCCCTATATATATATATATATATATATATATTATATATATATATATATATATAATATATATATATATTCGTAGCCCTTTAGCAACGGTGGAGCACCCCGTCGTTAGTGGCACGGGTTCGAGCCCCCTTGGAGGCATGTCTCCAAGCACCATTAAGAAGTGAACACCCTCAAATATATATATATATATATTATATATATATATATATATAGAGAGAGAGAGAGGATGAGGGAGGTGAGGTGCCACCAATGGAGGGTGTCTACTTGTCACCCCCCACATGCTATCATCATGCACCCATGTGCATGATGATAGCATGTGGGGTGACAGTAGACACCCTCCATGAGGTGGCACCCTACCTCCCTTATATCTATATATATATATATATATATCTATATATATATATATATTATATAGATATATATATATATATATATATATATCCCGTAGCCCGTTGCACGGTGGAGCACCCCGGCGTGTGGCACGGTTCGAGCCCCCTTGGAGGCATGTCTCCAAGCACCATTAAGAAGTGGAACACCCTCAAAATATATATATATATATATATATATTATATATAGATATATATATATATATATATATCTATATATATATATATATAGGTGTTGGGTGGGCCGGTCTGGGCCGGCCCGAGTCCAGGTCAAACCGGGTTTGGACCGGGTCCGGGCCAGGCTCAGACCGTTCGTGATAGCGGGCCGGGCCGGGCTGACCCGGAGGGGGATGCTGGACCCGCCCGAACCAGGGCCGTTTGGTCGGGTAGGGCTGAACCGGGCCTGGGCCGGGCCGGTTCATCGCTGGACCGACGATCTGGTTTGAGTTAAAAAAACCCCAAAAAATGATTGCTTCTAAAAAATGAAATTGGAATGACAAAAAAATAGCAAGTACAAAAAAACTGCGATGACTAATAATAAACTGTGACTAATGACTAATACATAACTACGATAATGACTAACGTAAACTGATTAATGACAATACAATATTACAAAGACTCATACAAGATTACTAGTACATAAACTGCTATTAGTGACTCATACAATATACTAGATGTTGACACATGGTTTTGAATGTCGGCATAGCTTTCCTATCCATACTATATGGTCCCATTTTAATCGTTTTCTACAATGCAAACATTCAACAATAACTTTAGTGGAGTATATTCTGTTCGGTACCGTCACTTGCACGCTCATTGTAAACTCTGCTAAAATGATGCCAAATTTTTGAATCTGATTCAAACCTTCTTGTGCTGCCCGGTTGAGGTTGCGGTGCAGGTTGCGGTTGCTAATCTGTGGTTGCTGCGGTACTTGATCATTATCCATGATATAAATCGTCTCTTCACACGAGTTTGCTTGTAGAAATTGTAAAGGAAAGAAATTGTGGTTTATGAAGTTTGAAAATTATGGCACATTTTTAGAATTTTTTGGGTGCAAAATAACACATTTTACCTCCAAAAAAGAGTTGTTATAAGGGTATTTTTGGTCATTCCA
>JANAVB010028397.1:6772093-6829593 GCA_029216955.1 Iris pallida
CAATTATGTGTAATGTTGTTTTTGGATTCTAAAAATACTTAGAGTTGTTAAAATTCTGAAAAATAGTATTTAGATATTATGCTAATTTAAACTAATTTAGTATAATTTTTATAGTATTTAATTTACTGTTTGCCACTAGTTTGGCTATGAAACCAAAATCATTTTCTGTATTTAGGAAAACTGATTTTATAAAATACTTGTACTGGTTAATAAATTCCAGGAAAATTATAATAAATTTTTATGATTAACAAGGATCATTTTGGTACTTTACTTTAAGTAAAAATAAGTTTTTTGTCTATCTCAAAAATTGTTGAAACACAATGGTCATTTGATTTATTTATTGATTAATTACGACTTGTAGCTTTTTGTGTTATTTTGAGTTTTAGCCGTGTGTTGAACCTCACCCCTCACTAGTGTAAAGACCCTAGAAAGTTAGTTAAAGTAGTGTGTCACCCCACATTGGTCTTCTATGCTAAAATTATTATTTTGGCTAGTGTCCAGTCCAAGTCGTGTTTGCACCAATTAGTGCCTTAGCGTTTTAGCTTAGTGTAAAAACTAAGTTACTGCATTTATTTCTACGGACGAGTTACCGGACATCCATAGCACTTTTATCGCAGCTTGTTTTGCTTTGCTTTGCTAGAGGCAAGTACTTTATATAAACTTTACATACTGTTGCATAAATGAACTGCTAATCCAACCATGTTAAATGCTGATCCTTGGGGTAGCAAGTTAAAATATCACTGTTTGTACTTTCCATTACTACCATGCTTAGAACAGTCTTTATGTATCTCTTACATGATTAGAATATGGGTTTATGGGGAACTGTTAGTAGCGTACGTGATCATACCCCCTTACTCGTACGTACGTACCGAGCAAGGTTGACATTTCATATGTATACCTTGCGTAGGCGCACCAGCTGTATTTGTACGTATGCATCTATCTCGCTTGTTTTACTTGTACGGAAGTACATTTTATATACTTGTACCACAGTACATTTTACACCTATTGACGATCACGTACCTGCTACAGTTTTAAATATTACATATACATCTGTCTCATGACATATGTGTCCTTGCCATGATAGACTATGTGATGCCATGTTTTCAGTTATTTCCTCTTATGTTCATTTCCATGTTTCACTTGCTAGTTTGCTAGATTCAGTACTTGCTTCCGTCCTGACAGGATAACGTTGTAGGTGTCCTTACTGAGGAGGAGTTACTCTGCGACACATATATTGGAGTTACTGTCGAGGACCCGTCTTTGCTTTACGAGGATGTCCTGCGGGGAACCTCGCCTAGTTATCTTTTGTTTTTTAGACTTTGAGAGTAGTCATGTATTAGGCTACATATTTGTAACTGGACATGTATCCAGTTTTATATTTCAGACTTGTACTTTGGACGTTTCAATATATGATACGACTTTTGTGTTTGGAGCATTTATGACTTTTATTCACTTATAGAACTGTTAGCACTTTTAGTCTTATACTGTTGTCTTTAGAACAGCTTACTACGTTTTATCTAAGCGTAGGCTGGGCATGGCTCGGCCTGGCCCAACAATTTGGGTAGCGGGTCGTAACATTTTTAGTGGTGGCCCATGCAGGTCCTGACTAAATTGTTTGGTTACGTTATTGTACCAAGCATGCCTGCAATTAGGAACTTAAGGTAATTATACAACATTAGGAATGACGCTTAGAACACCTAGGAATGCTAGGATTGCAACATAGGAAATACATCACATGCTTGTTATTATAATTAGATTTTTTTGCCAATGATTGCTTACTTTAACAAGTTCTTATAAGTCTTTTTTATTGTAATTAGATGGTGCTTACTCGTTCACCCAGTATGTTACACCTGAGAATGGTGCACTCCCTATCCAGTCAGCTGACCAGTTGACTGGTACCCCCCACCACCACCTACCACATTCCCCCACTCCACAGATCCACAGACCCAGATGCCTCCACCACCTTCCACATCCCAGGCCCAACAGGACCGATACTTCCACCACCCCCCTATCATCATACCTACCAGGCTTCCGTCACACTCGACGGGAACCAGCTGCTCACTATGATCCAGGGGTTCCTAACAACCCATCAGGAGCAGACTATCCTACTCTGCCAGAGCATGGAGCGTTCTGAGGGACGTCCCGTGGTCCCACCACCTGTAGAGCCACGGCAGGGAGCGGGGACGATCAAGGACTTTATGGGAGTGAATCCCAAGGAGGCAGTAGAGATAAAAGAGCAGATTGATGACCTGTTGAAAAAGGGTTTCATTCGATCCAGTGCTTCTCCATGGGAGCGCCAGTGCTCTTTGTGCCTAAGAAGGATGGTACGTCCGGTTGTGCATTGACTACCGGGCCTTGAATGCCATCACCATCAAGAACAAATATCCTCTGCCCAGGTAGATGATTTGTTCGACCAGTTGAGCGGGGCGAAGGTGTTTTCCAGGATAGACTTGAGATCCGGGTACCACCAGGTAAAGGTTAGGGCAGCAGACATCCAGAAGACGGCGTTCAACACGAAGTACGGGCAGTACGAGTTTCTGGTGATGCCATTGGTCTCACAAATGCGCCAGCTGTCTTTATGAATTTGATGAATAAGACATTTCACCAGTATCTGATAAGTTCGTCGTAGTGTTTATCGACGACATCCTGATATACTCGAAGACGCCAGAGGAGCATGCAGAGCACTTGCGGATAGTTTTGGAGATTCTGAGGAGGGAGAGATTGTTTGCCAAATTGCCAAAGTGCGAGTTTTTTAGACCGAGTAGAGTTTTCTCGGCCATGTAGTCACTGGAGATGGAATCTCGGTAGATCCCTGTCACAAACCCGTACCGGATATACGGGTACGAATACGTGGGCCACGTAGCCTACGCCACGGTATCGGTGGTAGAACGCTGTCAAGTATACTATACTAACTACAACATCTAAGAATCCATAACTAGAAATGTACTCATGTCACATCACGAAAACTAAGGAAGATAAGACAAGAATTAATAACAATCTCACTGGAACAACTAGAATCTACAATAATCATGAGACAGGAAAAATAAAGAAGGAACAACAAGACTAACTAAGGATAACTACCAGGCAACTCATATAGAAGAATAGTGAGATCCACCTCAGCTAGCAACATCATGAAGTCCAATAATGAGGGCACAACTACTCCTAAAATTTGTCAATATATCCGTCAGGATGGAACGAGTACATATATCTCATAACAGATCTCAAGATAGAATAAAAAGCTATAAGGGTGTAAATAGAGCATATCCAATGAATCATGGAGTGTACATATATGTATCATGGCATGGTAAGCTGTAGAGCTAGAGCTAGAACAAGAAAGTAGAACTGAATCATGGTATGTACACAATCAAGGTAAGCCATATATCCAATGTGTGTAAGTAGTAGTTTCAAATTGTGATCGGCTTGGGCACCTGTCGAGAACCGGCCTGGCAAGTCATAAGTGCGGTATATGACTCACACTGTTCAAAATGCAAGGGAATATGATCACAGGCATACGCTACTACTCCCCCTACCCCAACTGGTAGAATGGATCCAAACAGGACACGTCACTGCACGGATTCTAATGAGAAGGTCGCGAACCTTCTCTAGAATCAGTGACCATATATTGAGCAAGAGCTACAAGGGAGCTTGCACAATACATCCCAACCTAAGAAGGAGAAACATCTCTCGTCGGGATCCAAGAATACCAATCCGTGAGAACCATGTGTCAGGAATAAGCATATCAACACTAAGTACATGAATCATAACAGTTATCATAAATTGGGAATAAGTTATCAGAGAATGTACTCGCCTGGGGTCCTGCTGTCAATATGAATCAGGGTTCAGAGTAAAGCCACAGACCTAAAGATGAAATAATACAAGAGCTGATCAGGGTCAAAAGATATACTAACATCTAGGTCAAACTAAGACAAACTGGGTCAAGGTTGACGTACAGTTGACCTTGGTCAACTGGTCAACTCCGGTCAATTCTAAGTCTAATCTAGGTTAAATAGGTCAATGGTTGCCTACAGTTGACTTTGGTCAAAAGTCAACGTTGGTCAAATCTGATCAAACCTAGGTCAACTGTTGACTCTGTTTCGACATCTAGTCAAAGTAGTCAACCATGGTCAAGCTAGTCTCTATAAACATCTACAAGGTCAACTTATAAATTTCAGTGATTTAAAAATCACTGAAATCGACGGGTCTCTAAAACAACCAAAATGAGAAAATATTATAATAATAGGGTGACACAAAAAGGAAAGAAATATACAGATGTTGTCGGATGATGAAACTAACATCGCCAACGTATCCAGAATGGTCAATCAGCTAGGATAGTCTGTCCAAAAGTCCAATTTGGACACAAGGGCAAAACGGTAATTTCGGGCCAAAATGATGTCCGCCGTTGGACACACTTTGCACCGAAAACGTGCCGAAATAAAAGTGCACAAAACCTAACAAATTATATGTCCACGAATCTAGAATGACGATACGAACCCAACGGTATATCCAGAATTGGATTCCGTTGACCCGATCTCAAATTGGTTCGTTGACCAGGACATTGGAAACCGATTTGCACGGAAAAGCGTGTCGGAGCTAATGTCCTCAAAAATCAGCAATTATATGTCAACGAGTCCAGAATGATGATTCAAACTCAACGTTATATCCAGAATTGGATTCCGATGAGCCGAACTCAAAATGACACGTTGACCCGGATATTGGTATCCGACTTGTACCGAAATACGTGTCGGAACCAATGTTCACTAAAACCTAGCAAATTATATGTCAACGAGTCAGAATGACGATACGAACTCAACGATATATCCAGAATTGGATTTCGATGAGCCGAACTCAAAATGACACGTTGACCCGGATATTGGTATCCGACTTGCACCGAAATGCATGCCGAAACCAATGTCCGCTAAAACCTAGCAAATTATATGTCAACGAGTCCAGAATGACGATATGAACTCAACGGTATATCCAGAATTGGATTCGATGAGCCGGCATCAAAAAGTCCCGTTGACTCAGAAAGGGGACCCGCTTTGCACCGAAATGCGTGCCAGGGCCCATGTTCTCCAAATCAAGCAAACTTTATATGAAAACATGCCAGAACGATGCCACGAGTCTACTGGTGGTGTCAGAATTTGAATCCGGAGTCCCGAGTTCAAAAATAGAATTTTATAAGTGCAACACTAAGAATTCGAACGACCAACTTTGGCGTCGAATTCGACCGACCTAACAAGCTCAAACTAAAATGAAATCAAAAGGGGGCAGGAAAGATTATACCAGCTTCGCACAGGAACTGGTAGCGCGCCAATGGAGCTGCGACGGAGGAGATACGAACCCGCGAAGTTGACGTCACAAAACTGTCCAAAAATAGTTTAAATTAAAACGTCAACTTGGTGGCCGGTTTTGATGTATCAAACGACAGAATTAACGATTCAAATTTGAGAAGAGTGAAGGTGGATATTGAGATTGTGACGGAGCAAAAAGTTCGCCGATCCAACGGCCGGATCTCCCAAAATGCGTGCGAAGTCGCTGCTCCGAAACGCAAATTCTGAAATTTCTTCCCCCGCGCGCGTCGACGGAACTCCGTGCAAAACGCACGAAACGCCTAGAAGGTGCGTCCCGGAGGACGTTGGCCGCCACGGGGTGGTGCGCCCGGCCAAGGGGGCCACGGGGGACCATGCGACGGCCGGCCACGGCGACCTGCGACGGCGGCACGGCGCCGGTCGGCCGCGGCACTGCTGTGGCTTGCTGCAGCTGCAGCTGCTGCTCTGTGGCAGCTCGCTACTGCTGCTATGGCGCACGGTGCGGGGGTGGCGGGGATGGCGGCGCGTGGTGGTGTTGGTAGTGGTTGGTGGCGGTCGGGTTGGAGAGGAGGTGGTGGAGGAGTTAATCATGAAGGTGGTGGTGGTGTTAGATAGTATTGAAGAAAGAGAGAAGTGAAGAAGAAGAAGAAGAAGTGAAGAAATAATGGAGAGGGAGGAGGAGCTCGGGGAGGAGCTCAGGGTGGTGGTCGGCCAAAAATGAAGGCTGGTTGTGGTGGTGGTGTGAGTTGTGTATTACTAAAGAGAGAGAGTGGAGATATGTTATAAAGAAAGAGAGAGAGAAAGAGATATTAATGAGAAGGAAATAAAGTAGAGAGAGGGAGTGGGGGTGCTGCTCTTGTACGTGAAGGGGGGTGGGGGAGTGTTGAGTGTGATAGGTGAGGGGAGTATGTGTTGTGTATAGTGAAGAGAGAGAGATATTATATATATATATTGGTATATACATTATATAAATAGATATTTAGAGAGAGAGATAGAGAGATGGGGAGAGTGTAGTCGGCTGCTCAGGGGAGAGGGGTGAGGTAGTGAGGTGTGTTGGTGTTTTAAGGAGAGAGTGTGTATACTATATATATGTATATATATATTATGTATATAATATGTGTATATATACAATGAGGAATTAGATATTTACATAAAAAGAGATATTTAGGGTAGAGGAAAAATATCAGTGGGGGTATGGACAGTCATGATGGAGGGCAACATGGAGCTGGGGTTGGGTTTAGTGGAGCCGGGTTGGGCTAAAATCGGACAGGGGGCAATATTTGAATTAAAATAGGTATCTATAATCATGGGTAAATAAGTAGCATGTGGGGCTCAAATAAATGGGACACAAGTGTCAGACGGGTAGTAGGCTTCATGTGGGCCATATTCCTATTTGGGGTCGACTAGGTTGGGTCGATGTCGGGTCCCAAAATTAAATTGGAAATTAAATCAGGTTTCACGGCGATAATTAATTGGCCTAAATTGAACCGAAGTTGTGCGAAGAAAATTGAGCACAAAATGAAGTGTCTGAGTGGGACACGAAGGTCAGGGGTGAAGAGCGTCTCGAGTAGATCAGGCATGACAAGTTGGTTTCAAGAAAAAGACCAGTCTGGTGCTCCTAAATTAAAAGCCACGGTAACGTGCTTATGGAGATCAAGAAAAAGAGTGGGAAATCAATTAATAATTTAAATGGTCTAAATTGACCCGAACTTGCGCGATACAAAAGGAGCACAAGGGAACGAGTTTGGATGTGACATGATATATCAAAATGAAGATAATCTCGTCTACTACAAACTCTAAGAAGGAAGTTTCCAGAGACTGACATCCCTGATACTCTAGAATTCTAAGTCACGGTAAAGAGCATTAAATCAAATAATAATCAAATAATAATATCTGTTCAAAATACTTGATTTATAAAATTAAAAAAATAAGCCCAAATTTCAGGGGCTTACAATCCCAGGAAGATTGCTGCAGTTGAGACGTGGAAGGCTCCGGCGTCAGTTTCAGAGATCAGGAGCTTTCTGGGTTTAGCAGGCTATTATAGAAAGTTCGTCCAGGACTTTGCTAGGATAGCTGAACCCATGACGAAGCTGACGCGGAAGGCAGCAGAGTACATCTGGTCAGAGGACTGCCAGGCAGCATTTGAGGAGCTGAAGAGGAGGCTGACGACCGCTCTAGTTCTGACATTACCTTCAGGTTCTAGAGGTTTCACCATTTACAGCGATACTTCTGGGAAGGGGCTAGGTTGTATCCTACAGGAGCATGGGAAAGTGATTGCTTATGCATCTAGGCAATTGCGGACTCTTGAGAGAAATTATCCTACCCATGACTTAGAGTTAGCTGCGGTGATCTTTGCCCTCTAGTTATGGAAACATTACTTATACGGAAAGCGTATGGAGATCTTTACTGACCACAAAAGCTTGAAGTATGTGTTCACACAGAAAGAGCTGAACATGAGGCAAAGACGATGGTTGGAGTTGATGAAAGACTTCGACATCGATTTACAGTATCACCCTGGGAAGGCAAATGTGGTGGCGGATGCGCTGAGCGGGCATCCGATGGCATGGTACCTGATGATTGATCGGTATTTGTGGGAGGATCTGGAGAAGCTCGGTATCGAGCTAGTTCGGCCAGGATCAGTGATACAGATGATGGCGCTTGACATTCAGTCAGGTTTGATGGAGCAGATCAGGAAGGCACAGTCTACAGATGAGAGCCTTCGCAGACTTCGAGCCCAGGCTTTAGCTGGATTGTTGGATGACTTCACTATAGCAGAGGATGGATCCTTGAGGCATGGCAGCCGATTGTACGTACCGAGGGGAGAGCTGGTAGAGGCAGTCTTGCAGGAGGCACACCGATCGAGATATTCTATTCACCCTGGTGCTAACAAGATGTACCGTGACTTGCGGGAACATCTTTGGTGGCACGGGATGAAGAGGGATGTATCACGTTTTATCTCGAGATGCCTAGTTTGCCAGCAGGTCAAGGCGGAGCGCCAGAGGCCAGCTGGTTTGTTGCAGCCGTTACCCATTTCCGAGTGGAAGTGAGAACATATTACGATGGACTTCGTCTCAAGGCTTCCTCGTTCCCAAGGAGGGAATGATGCCATTTGGGTCATCGTGGACAGGCTGACGAAGTGTGCACACTTCATACCCTTCAAGGTGGGGCTTTCCACCGAGAAGTTGGCGGAGCTATACATGCAGCAGATAGTTCGCCTACACGGAGTGCCGGTGAGCATCGTGTCGGACAGAGACAGCAGATTCACATCCCACTACTGGAGGAGCTTGCAGGAGGAGTTGGGCAGCAGGCTCAAGTTCAGTACGGCGTACCACCCGCAGACAGATGGACAGTTCGAGAGAACGATACAGATACTAGAGGATATGCTGAGGACCAGCGTGCTGGACTTCGGAGAATCATGGGAGAGCCATCTGCACTTGGTAGAGTCTTCATACAACAACAGCTACCAAGCCATTATCGGTATGTCTCCTTTCGAGGCGCTATATGAACGACGATGCCGCACACCGCTCTTTTGGGATGATGTTGGAGACAGAGTTATGCTTGGGCCAGAGATGATCACGGATGCAGCAAAGAAAGTCGGGATGATTAGAGACAGGCTCAGAGTAGCTCAGGACAGGCAGAAACCCTGGGCTGATGCTAGTCGCAGACCGATAGAGTTCGCAGACGGTGATATGGTGCTAGTGAAGATATCACCTACTAGAGGGACGATCCGGTTCGGATGAGGAGGGAAGCTGAGCCCCAGATACATCGGACCGTTCGAGGTACTTGGCAGGATTGGAGAGGTAGCTTACAGGGTTGCACTTTCACCCAACCTAGCAGGAGTTCACGATGTCTTTCACGTATCTCTGCTGAGAAGATATGTTCCAGACCCCAGTCATGTGCTAGATCATACAGAGTTGGAGGTCGGACCGAGCCTTACAATTTCTGAGCAGCCAGTGGAGATATTAGACAGGAGAGAGAAGATGCTGAGGAACAAGGTTATACCCCTAGTGCGAGTAGCTTGGAGCCGTCACTCTCCAGGTGAATCTACTTGGGAGAGGGAGTCGAACATGAGGGAGAGATACCCTTACTTGTTCGATCCAACCGCTGCGAGGGAACCACCCGTTCCCGCTTGATACCTTAGAGGTTAGTTTCGATCATAGCCTTAGTCAATTATTGTATTGCTTGCTATGTTAGAATATTGTAGGGTCTTCAATCTTTGTGAATTTCGAGGACAAAATTTTTCAAGGAGGAAAAACTTATGAGCCCCTGTTTTTCAAATTTTATTTTAATTAGTGCTAATTAATTTTTTTTAGTGTCAATTTAGCCTTAAAATAATTATTAGGATTTTTAGAAATTTTTTTAGAATTTCTAAATGATTTTTAAATGAGTTTTATATATTAAAAATATCTCTTTGCAATTTATTTAAATATTTTAATACCATTTTGTAAATTTTAGAATTGTTTTAATGTAGATTTGTAATTACTTTAAATGTTTTAAATAGTTTCTGCAAATACTTAAATCTTTTTAATATCGTTTTGCAAATCCTATTTTGTATTCAGTAGCTTGAGGGACCTATTGGTAAATAACCTAAATCTAGGGACCCCAGTGCTATACTACACTACCCCCCCCCCCCCCGACTACACCCTCTCTCCTCACCCACTCCGCTGACCGACGACCGCCAGCGCAGCCTGCCCCCGCCCTTTCCAGCTACCCCCGACCGCCTCAAGCCCCTACTTAAACCTCCTCCCTCTTCCCAGTCCTGACCCTAACCCTAAAACCCCACCACGATCGCCCACGCCACCATCTCCTCCACTTTTCCTCCACCGGAACCCTAACTCCGGCTAAACCCCCAGCGCCGCCCCTACGACGAACGCCACCCCCTACCACCGCCACCAAAGGGTTCGCCGTGACAAGGCGAACGCGTCGCCACCCGAGCGCCGCCGTCCCGACCGCTCCTCCGCCCGCCAGCACCCTCGAAATCCCCCTTCGACGACCGGACACGTGAGTAGCAGTGTCTTTTCATGCCGTGCGTGTCTCGTGTTGGGCCTATGTTGTTCGTCGTGTCCTGGCGAGCACGAGTGTGGAACTGGATACGTGAAAATCGTGTCGTGTGTGTCGAAATAGACCCGGACACGTAAATACCTGTGTCCCTAACTGTCAGGACACATGACTGTGTTTATATTTTTTTTTTATCATTTAAACACTTAAAACCTAAATAAAAATTAGCTTACTCCTAATCCTAACACAAGCCGTGGGCTGACCCCTTGGCCAGCCCGACCTGACTTAAAATCCCCCCTCCCCCCCCCCCCCGCCCGCTGGCTCGGGTTCGAGCCCCCCTTCTCTGTTTCTGTTTCTTTTTCTTTTTCTTTTTCTTTTCTTTTCTTTTCTGTTATATATATATATATATATATACAGTACATATATATTATACTGTGTTATATATATATATATGTACTGTATATATATATATATATATATATATATATATATATATATATATATATATATATATATATATATATATATATATACACAGTATAATAATACATATATATTATATATATATATATATATATATATATATATATATATATATATATATATATATATATATATATATATATATATATCTAACACAGTATAATAATACATATATATATATATATATATATATATATATGTATTATTATACTGTGTTATATATATATATATATATATATATATATATATATATATATAATATATATATATATATATATATAAGGAAAATATATATATATATATATATATATATATATATATATATATATATATATATACTTTATAAATTAAGTATTTTCGTATACATATATATATGTACTTTTTACATATGTATGTATATATTCACTATGCATAATTTTACCTTATCAAATGTTAATATTTAATTTACACTTTTTACCAATTTATATTTTTGTATATTTAAATTACTGCAACCATTTGGTGTCCAAGCCTAGCATGGGTTTTTTGGACCCAAATGTGTTTTCACACATTCAAGACCTGTACAAGTCATATTGGACTGATTCATGGCCTTGGATCCTGTATTTGAACTTTGGTTCAAATTATGTACATGGACAAAATACGCAGATAATTAATTATTTTAATTTCAATTGTGTGTAATGTTGTTTTTGGATTTCCAAAAATACTTAGAGTATTGTTAAAATTCTGGAAAAATAGTATTTAGATACTATGTTAATTTAACTAATTTAGTATAATTTTTATAGTATTTAATTTACTGTTTTGCCACTAGTTTGGCATATGAAACCAAAACTCATTTTCTGTATACTTAGGAAAACTGATTTTTATAAAATACTTGTACTGGTTAATAAATTCCAGAAAAATTATAATAAATTTCTATGATTAACAAGGATCATTTTGGTACTTTACTTTAAGTAAAAATAAGCTTTTTGTCTATCTCAAAAATTGTTGAAACACAATGGTCATTTGATTTATTTATTGATTAATTACGACTTGTAGCTTTTTGTGTTATTTTGAGTTTTAGCCGTTTTGAACCTCACCCCTCACTAGTGTAAAGACCCTAGAAAGTTAGTTAAAGTAGTGTGTTACCCCACATTGGTCTCCTATGCTAAAATTATCATTTTGGCTAGGTGCCAAGTCACAAGTCGTGTTGCACCAATTAGTGTCTTAGCGTTTTAGCTTAGTGTAAAAACTAAGTTACTACATTTATTTGTACAGTGACGAGTTATCGGACATCCATAGCACTTTTATCGCAGCTTGTTTTGCTTTGCTTTGCTAGAGGCAAGTACTTTCTATAAACTTTACATACTGTTACATAAATGAACTGTTAATCCAACCATGTTAAATGCTGATCCTTGGGGTAGCAAGTTAAAATATCACATGTTATACTTTCCATTACTACCATGCTTAGAACAGTCTTTATGTATCTCTTACATGATTAGAATATGGGTTATGGGGAAACTGTTAGTAGCGTACGTGATCATACCCCCTTACTCGTACGTACGTACCGAGCAAGGTTGACATTTCATATTTATACCTTGTCGTAGGCGCACCAGCTGTATTTGTACGTATGTATATCTATCGCTTGTTTTACTTGTACGGAAGTACATTTTATATACTTGTACCACAGTACATTTTACACCTATTGACGATCACGTACCTGCTACAGTTTTAAACATTACATATACATCTGTCTCTATGACATATGTGTCCTTGCCATGATAGACAATGTGATGCCATATTTCCAGTTATTTCCTCTTATGTTCATTTCCATATTTCATATGCTAGTTTGCTAGATTCAGTACTTGCTCCCGTCCTGACAGGATAACGTTGTAGGTGTCCTTACTGAGGAAGAGTTACTCTGCGGCAAATATTATGGAGTTACTGTCGAGGACCCGGCTTTGTTTTACGAGGATGTTCCTGCGGGGAACCTCGCCTAGTTATCTTTTATTTTTAGACTTTTGAGAGTAGTCATGTATTAGGATACATATTTTGTAACTGGACATGTATCCAGTTTTATATTTCAGACTTGTACTTTGGACGTTTTACTATATGATACGACTTTTTTGTTTGGAGCATTTATGACTTTTATTCACTTATAGAACTGTTAGCACTTTTAGTCTTATACTGTTGTCTTTAGAACAGCTTACTACGTTTTATCTCAAGCGTAGGCTGGGCATGGCTCGGCCTGGCCCAACAATTTGGGTAGCGGGTCGTGACAGTTGCTAATTAATACATTTCGGAGGATGACACAAAAAGAAGAAGAGCAAATACTGTTAGCAATGGCGAATTTAGTGAGATTATATGCAACTATGTTTCCATTCCTACGTGTGAATGAAGGCGAAGTCACTACCAAAATAAGTCATATTACCGATGAAATTAGCGACGTTTATTGAAATGTCGCTACCATTAAGGGTATTAGCAATGCATAAATAAATATCGCTGATCGTCGCTATCAGCGACGATCAGCGATGTTACTTGCGACGTCTTTTAAGTTAAAAAAATAACGTTGCTGATAAGTCGGTGAACGTTGCTAATTTGACTAGTAATAGCGACGTTTACCGACGTACGTGTTTTTATGTCGCTAATATCAAATAATAGCGACGTTTATCGACGTCATTAGTGACGTCGCTAATATTTTTAATATAGGGTTCCGACTTCATTTCTTTTCCCCCACTCGTTCCCCAAAAGTTTCAAACCCCCTCTGCTCGTTCAACCACCGCGCGTCTCGTCCATCTCTGGAGCTCGACGTCCACCACCTCCAGCCGCCTCCACCACCTCTAGCCATCGCCGCTCCTCCTCGCCATCGCCGGAGCCCGACAACCATTCGTTGACCCCTCCCTCTCCACTAGGCTCCTTCTCCTTTCCGACGCCACCCCTCGCCGGTCAACGCCCCTCCCCTCCTGCCAACCCCCCTCGTTGATCAGGTAAACCCTAACCCTAATCGGACACACATACACACGAACACAGACGGACACATACACACGGACACATACATTTCTTGGAGTTGCATTGATTCAAACAAAATTCACTTTGTTTGACTAGGCGTTACAAGTGTATTAAATTTGGAGTGTTTCTTACATAATAAATCCCCTTCCTATTTTACTAAAATTTTTTTCACTTGCAACATATCAAAGGTCCCCGTGGCCGGAGCCCGTTGGGAACGGTGGAGCACCCCGGCGTAGTGGCGCGGGTTCGAGCCCCCTCGGAGGCATGTCTCCAAGCACCATTAAGAAGTGAACACCCTCAAATATATATTATATATATATATATATATATATATATATATATATATATATATATATATATATATATATATATATATATATATATATATATGGAAGCGGATCAAAAGCCCCCTTAGAAAGCCCCCCAAAAACCCCCCTCACTCTAATCCGTAATTTAATGTTAATATTAATGTTAATATTAACATTAAATACTAAAATTAATATTAAACTTAACATTAAAATTAATATTAACATTAACATTAATATTAACAATAATATTAACATTAACATTAATATAAAAAATTAAAAAAAATTAATATTAACATTAATATTACGAATTAGAGTGAGGGGGGTTTTTGGGGGGCTTTCTAAGGGGGGCTTTTGATCCGCTCCCTATATATATATATATATATATATATATATATATATATATATATATATATATATATATATATATATATATTCGTAGCCCGTTAGCAACGGTGGAGCACCCCGGCGTAGTGGCACGGGTTCGAGCCCCCTTGGAGGCATGTCTCCAAGCACCATTAAGAAGTGAACACCCTCAAATATATATATATATATATATATATATATATATATATATATATAGAGAGAGAGAGAGGATGAGGGAGGTGAGGTGCCACCATATGGAGGGTGTCTACTTGTCACCCCCCACATGCTATCATCATGCACCCATGTGCATGATGATAGCATGTGGGGGGGTGACAAGTAGACACCCTCCCATGAGGTGGCACCCTACCTCCCTTATTCTATATATATATATATATATATATATATATATATATATATATATATATATATATATATATATATATATATATATATATATCCGTAGCCCGTTGGCAACGGTGGAGCACCCCGGCGTAGTGGCACGGGTTCGAGCCCCCTTGGAGGCATGTCTCCAAGCACCATTAAGAAGTGGACACCCTCAAACATATATATATATATATATATATATATATATATATATATATATATATATATATATATATATATATATATATATATAAGGTGTTGGGTGGGCCGGTCTGGGCCGGCCCGAGTCCAGGTCAAACCGGGTTTGGACCGGGTCCGGGCCAGGCTCAGACCGTTCGTGATAGCGGGCCGGGCCGGGCTGACCCGGAGGGGGGATGGCTGGACCCAGCCCGGAACCAGGGCCGGTTTGGTCGGGTAGGGCTGAACCGGGCCTGGGCCGGGCCGGTTCATCGCTGGACCGGACGATCTGGTTTGAGTTAAAAAACCCCAAAAAAATGAATTGCTTCTAAAAAAATGAAATTGGAATGACAAAAAAATAGCAAGTACAAAAAAACTGCGATTAATGACTAATACATAAACTGTGACTAATGACTAATACATAAACTACGATTAATGACTAATACGTAAACTGCGATTAATGACAAATACAATATTACAAAGACTCATACAAGATTACTAGTACATAAACTGCTATTAGTGACTCATACAAGATTACTAGATGTTGACACATGGTTTTGAATGTCGGCATAGCTTTCCTATACCATAGCTATATGGTCCCATTTTAATCGTTTTCTACAATGCAAACATTCAACAATAACTTTAGTGGAGTATATTCTTTCGGTACCGTCACTTGCACGCTCATTGTAAACTCTGCTAAAATGATGCCAAATTTTTGAATCTGATTCAAACTCTTCTTGTGCTGCCGGTTGAGGTTGCGGTGCAGGTTGCGGTTGCTAATCTTGTGGTTGCTGCGGTACTTGATCATTATCCATGATATAAATCGTCTCTTCACACGAGTTTGCTTGTAGAAATTGTAAGAGGAAAGAAATTGTGGTGTGATTAAGTTTGAAAATTTATGGCACATTTTTAGAATTTTTTGGGTGCAAAATAACACATTTTACCTCCAAAAAGAGTTGTTATAAGGGTATTTTTGGTCATTTCCAGCAAAATGACCAAAATACCCTTCCAACGATCTAAAAAAGCAAGTAAAATGGTGATAAAATGGCCATTTGGCATCCAAACGTTTAAAAACCAAAAAATTAAAAAATTAAAAAACGGTTCGAATCGGGCCGGTCCGGGCTAGTGGGTCGGGTGGAGCCCGGACGAATTTGGGGCCGGTTCGGGTCGTCGACCGGGCTCGGGCCGGCCCAGACCGGATTTGACCGGGCCGGGTTCGAGCCGGGGACCGGGTCGCCCGGCCCACCCAGCACCTTGATACATATAGAGAGGGAGAGAGAGAGTGCATATAGATCGCACCACGTAGCAAAGGCAAGCGTGCCCTTCGCGTTTCTAACGACAGGAAAGGAAAGACACAGAAAAGTTGCCGTTGGAACACACTATATATATATATATACCTTTACAAAGGAGGAGGAGGAGGAGGAGGAGGAGGACGAGGAGGAGGAGGAGGAGGAAAGGAGCAATGGATCAGCTGTTGGGCCTTCTGAGGGTTCGCGTCGTAAGAGGGAGCAACCTCGCCGTCCGCGACACCTTGGGCAGCGACCCCTATGTCATCCTCCGCATGGGACGTCAGGTGTTGATCATCTCTATCCTTTCTTCTCTTTGATTTCTTTGGCCTTAGCTTGTAGATGATATGGATTATATTTCTAGCCTCGCAAGATTGTGAGGTCGAATGCATGACTTTATTTGTTAGAATGTAGAGTGCTCCGTGATTGCAAGATACATCTGAATTTGAAAGAAAAGTTTTGCAAGATACTAGATATATGATTACAAATACTTTATGGTTTAAGCTTGGTGTTGGATCCATGTCTAGAAAATATTATACGTTGGAGCGAACATAAAATAATAATATTAAGATGGATGAACCGATAATAAATTGAAAGATACGATGATAAAAAATGAGGATGTATTTGCGTAAGTTGGAGATGGTGCTAATTCATAATACAAAATTGCTTTTTGGCACGTGCGGATGCACAGCCGATGGACGCGCTTTGTTGAGCACGGCAGCACTATCGTCACCACCACCCTCCTCCTGCTCTCCTGCCAGTCTCCTCCTCCTCCTCCTACGCCAACGCTCCGCTGCGGCATTTCCCTCTGTCTCTGTCGTCCTCGGTTGTGCACGTGACGGATAGCATAATTGTTCATAATATGCTTGAAAAAAATCATATCACGTGCATGGGCGGATCCAAAAATATAAAGTGGGGTGTGCTAAACTAGATTGGGATCGACTAGACGTAGGCTAACTCCTAAAAAAAAAAAAAAAAAAAAAGAAAAAAATATATGGAGAAAAAAGGAGAAAAAAAAATTTTGTAGGCTCCAGCTCACCCCACCCAATTTCTGGATCTGTTGCTCTCCAGATCACGTGGTTTGGACTTGTGTAATATACACCAATAGATACATCATTATGAGGTTAGAACGGAGAGTACAAATTAAAAGACTCAATTGACGTGTCCGAGCTCTCTAGCCTAGTGGTATTAGAGCGGACATCCGGAGGGACCGGCAAGGTTCGAGTTTCCCAATTGTGTGTGTGCGTGTGATTTCAAAAAAAAAAAGACTCAATTGACGTTGAAACATGTGACTTGAAAGTAATAAAAAAAAGACTCAAATAACAAAAATTGGTATAAAGACTTTGTTTGTTGTTGTATCTATCCTACCCCTCTCCGTTGCATATATGCTTATACCATATGCTAAATCTCTGTTCGTGCACCAAAATTCCTAGAGTTATGAGGAGGTTTGGATGATATAATTTGGTTGGGATCTTCTTGATACCATCATTTTCTCTAAAAAGAATAGGGTATAATTTTGTATTATTCTTAAAAAACACGGATATATTTGCGTAAATATTATTCAAGAGTCCTAAGATTTCTATGAGCATGAGTTATGACATCTTTATTAAGAGGGAAACCCAGTTCTTGCTCATGCTATTTTTAAAATGCAATGCTCCTTCATTAATTATCATTTTGTCATGTACCTTTTTCGGGTGATAAACAGAATTGAGAGAATAGGATAATCAGGACCGGTCCTGAGATTTAGAGGGCCCTATTCAAAAACAAAAAAAAAGGCCCTATTTTATGTAAACGATATTTTTTAAAAAAAATTTGCCGATGTCATATAATAATAATGCAAAGTTTAAAACTTTTTTTAAAGACAAATGGCACATATATATAAGTAAAAGAAATTAATAAGATAACTTTCATATATGATAAGAATTGTATTGATCGAAATCTATATATTAGAAAAACTAATACTTAAATTTGTAAAATCACCATCTATCTCTCTAATGTCTCCAAAATCATCAACACCTTCTAGCAATTATATGCGTGCAAACATGAAACATAAATAAAAACAGATACATATCAAACAAAACCAGTATATAATTAAAATGTACGTACCATTAAAATAAATGAATCAAACATTAACTAGCTAAGGCAACGAACAACAACAATAAAGGACCATTACCTAAAAACTGTCCTCCTTGATTTTTTAGACGCATAATTATTGATTAGGTTTTGAATATCAACTTTGTCAAGAAAACCATTCTCAATATACAATAAAGCTAATCCTTTTAAAAATAATAATTCATAGAAATAATAATCTTAATATATAAGAAACATTACATAAAAATGTTCCTACAAAATCATCTAATATATAAAGAATGAATGAATTTAGTGAACACAAGTCTAAGTAATGATACCAATAATTAATAATTAATAATAAAAAAATTAATTTTTAGTAATATTTTATTTTCATACTAAAACGTGGCTTTTTTAAGTTTATTATTAGCCATTTACAAAAGGAAGACTGAAGTGCAAAAATATGAACTATATCAATAATCAACTATTAAAACAAAAGTGTTAGATTTAGTAACATATTTTATTCTACTCTAAAATAGTGCTTTTTCATAATCAATTTTTAGACAAAAATTAACAAAAATAAATGAAAATTAAAAAAATATACCATACCATCCGTGAGATTTGAACTAGGAACTACAATGAAAAAACATATAAACTACAATAAGCCTATAAAACCAGCAACAATAGAGTGGGGATTCAAACCCGGTCCCTACAGAATAGTACCAACTAACAAACATACGTTCCACTCTACCAGCTGAACTAAGGCTAAACGTTGTCCAATAGATATTACGAGAAATATTATACTACTAACATCTATAGACATAAATAATTAAGCTTAAATAGGAAAAAGAAAATATGGGCCCTCTACATTTAGAGGGCCCTGTTCGGTCGCACCAGTTGCACGGGTTCAGGGCCGGGCCTGAGGATAATTGACTTTAAATAGCTTCTTATTGATTTCCTAAAAGGTAGCACTTGTAATCTATCAGTAAGGATATGGATATGGATATGACACGACATGATACAAACAAGTTGTTGATTCTGACCTGCTATGTATCTCCACCTTAGCTCGTTTCTGCTAGCCGAATAATCTTAGCATCCTTGCTACATTTATCCATTTCCGCCAACCGAACAACCATAGCACCCCTGCTACCTTTTGTTCGTTTCCGCCAGCCGAACAACCTTAGCACTCCTGGTACTTTTTTTATTCGTTTTCGGCAGCCGAGCACCCAGGAGATCTAACATATTTTCATCTCAATCTGTTTGCCCACAGAAACAAACCGGCAAGTTCATCGACACCACCATTGTGTGCGAAATACGTCTTGCTCGTCAAACCCACCTTTGAAGCCAGCCGAACAACCTTAGCACTCATGCTACCTTTTTTATTCATTTCCGCCAGCCGAGCACCTAGGAGATCTAACATATTGTCATATCAATCCGTTCGACTACAGAACCAAATGAACGTTTATCCACACCACCATTATGTGCCAACCACAATGTCTTGTTCCACTTTGGGCTCGTCAAACCCACATTGAAGCCAATCCATGTAGTTGCATATGCTCCTAATTCCACCTTGAGAAGAGAGCCGGTATATCCGTATATACGCATGAACATTCAGCACCATCTGTCTCGAACCAGTTAGAGCCGTTGAAACCAGCCACGCAACCATGGACTATGATGATCCGAACTGGAGTTGGCCCATGGAGTACGATATTGAATTGGGTCTATACTTAAAAGAAAAATCTCATGTAAGGCCTGAACCAATTCCAATTATCTATATCTCATAATCCCACCTTCTATCCAACGTGGGACTAAATTACCGACTCCATTGTCACTCCTTTTTTGAGCGTTCAACCTGGAGAGGAGATACAATCCAACATGCTATGCAATTTTTTGTGTGTCCTTGTTGTCTGATATGTATCATGATAGAATATGGTACCAATTAAAGATCTAAAGCTTGAAACTATAGTAAACTTCTTAGAAGGTTTTAAAATAATTATTCTGCAAGGGAATTTTTAAAGTTTTAGGAGTAGTAGGTAATTTAGACCGTTTCGGCAATTCCCTTTCCCAAGTCTATGTCACGTAGTTTACACAAAACAAAACTTGTGTCGTCTCAAAGGACCAATTTTGGATTGATGATGGGAAGGATTGGAACCCTCAACTTGAGGATTATTCTTAGTTTGGACAACTCGACCACAAAAATTGGGTTTTCTAGGACTTTTCAAAGTATTTTTGTGAAAGAAGAGATGAAGATATAGGTATGACATTGTTCTTTGTTGTTATGTTCGAAAGATTTGAAAACACGGAAGGAATATATTTTTTGTTAAAACTCTCTTTATCATATACTAGTATATATGTCCGTACTTTATATGTATTTTATACTACTTAGAAAGAGCTAAGAATAGTCACTTCATTTTCTTACTACTTGAAAAGAGCAAACATTAGCTCTTTAATTCTTGGCAAAATTTCAACTTGATACCCTCAACTATCCATGTTTTGTAACTTGATACCCTAAACTTTAAAAATAGTTAACTTAATACCATCAACTATTGAATATTTTCAACTTCATACCCTAAAATCCAAAAAATTCCAAAAATACCCTTGCCCCCCCCCCCTCTCTCCCTCTCCGGCGTCCCCCCCCCTCCCTCTCCGGCGTTCCCCACCCCCCCCCCCCCCTCCGGCGTCCCCCCCCCCCTCCCTCTCCGGCGTTCCCCCCCCCCCCCCCCTCCGGCGTCCCCCCCCCCCCTCCCTCTCCGGCGTTCCCCCCCCCCCTCCCCCTCCGGCGTCCCCCCCCTCTCTCCCCCGGCGGGGCGGCGCGCAGCAGCAGCGGCGGCCAGAGCAGCAGTGGCGGCGCGTGCAGCAGCAGCAGCAGCGGGGCGGCGCGCAGCAGCAGCGGCGGCCGGAGCAGCAGCGGCGGGCGCGCAGCAGTAGCGGCAGCGGGGCGGCGGGCAGCAGCGGCGGCCGGAGAGGGAGGGGGGAGGGTTTGGGAAATAGAGAGAGGGGGGGAGGGCATTTTGGGAAATATATTTTTCAGGGTATCAAGTTGGCTATTTTGAAAGTTTAGGGTATCAAGTTGCAAAACATGGATAGTTGAGGGTATCAAGTTGAAATTTAGCCTTAATTCTTTACTACTTGAAAGAAAAAAACGACAATCCCCTGAGTTTTTTTTTTATACTTAATTATCTAACTGTCTATGTTAAATTTAATAAACAATTTTAGTTATTAAACATAGGTAAGGATATTTTTGAAAAGAACATCTGCAGTGAAGTTTCAAATATTTTTTTATTATATAAGTAGTATAGATATCGATCACAAGAAGAAACGAAATCATAGTAGAAGGCCAATAGGACAACAAAGCTTGTATGCATATTTCATTCTTACACCAAATATTATGTGTTGTCACATTGATCTCACCATATTGCAAACTCTACTTTGAAAATTACTGATCTTTCCACATGATGATTATGGTTGCAGAATTGATATACACACTGCTTAATTATGATGGTAATGAACCCAAAGGTTGCTTAATTGACTCTACTTTCTATTGTACAGAAGCTGAAGACCAGTGTAAAAAATAATAATGTCAATCCGGAGTGGAATGAAGAGTTAACTCTCTCTGTCTCAGAGACAGTACTGCCGCTCAAAATTGTAAGTTTGTATCATTAACTTGTAATTTTAATGCACTAATATATCTCTTCCACTGAATATATGCTGGCATCTATATATGGTAAGCTGATAATTTTCTGTATTTTTTCAACTGGAGGTCTCAATATATAGGGATCGTACAAGAATTATAGGGAGTATAAAAGAAAACAAAAATTATACAAGAATTCCGAAAATCGCTCCTAACAAATTTCATTAAATCAAATCTTGACATATTCTGCACAACTATATATATAGTAGGAAGTAATTATTAAAAATGATAAGAAATGATGAAGGTTTAAAACATGTTCTATTATGTATAGGTTAATTAACCTCTTTTGGAGGAACAAAGGTGTTTATTGACTAAAAGAACTATAGCTATAAGTATTCAGTTTCTTCAGCACAAATTTGGTTTGCATAAAAAATCAGTAAGATCTTAATTTGCATAATAATCTCTCTTTTTTATGTTCTGCATAAGTACCACAAGATATTGATACTCACGTCTGTTAGTCCATGTAGTATCGAAATCGGTATTGGACCATTCCTAGAGTTTCGGCACTATCAGCATTACCGGTGGTTTCGGATTGGAGTATCGGATTTATTGGTATCAAAAAAAATTATTATTAATAAATTGTTAAACTTTTAGAAAAATATTTTATACTTTTTCGCCATAATTTGAAGTATTTCTTGTGTTATTTCTTACTAGTTTTGGAATTGGAATTGAATGAAATAGTAGTCATCCTTTTCGATTGGATTACCTACGAGAGATTTGTTTCTTCTTTCACATGTTTTTTACATTCTTACTATATTTTTACACCATTGTTGATCTGTCTTTTTTATTCAATTTTCTTTGCCGAATTGACTAGGAAAGAGACCCCTCGGTCAGTATCGTTATCAGCCGTATCAGATCGGTCTCGACCGATACCGTAAACTATGATTTTAGCACTAGTCTCAACTAGGTTTTTCCATATAAATGAAATATTGGTTATATTGAGTTGTGCACTTTTCCGCAGGTTGATTGCTAGTAAAACACTATAATAAGCCTAGGATGGCTATGCTTGATATTTTGGTTTATTGACACTAATCTGTGCAATTGGAAGACTATGATATCCTTACTTGACTACAGATCAAAACATGATCAAGACCCCATTTGATTATATTGCGATTATGATTACATTACAGTGTACCAAACGAGATGTGCACTAAGTAACTTAGAACCGTGTCATAAATATATATATATATTTGGAACCAGGTAAATTATTTCAAATTATTTGGGATCGAACTCCTGACCACTCGGGCCGCATGCATCTCTCTTAACCACTAGGCTAGAGGTCATCTGCTATATATATATATATATATATATATATATATATATATATATATATATATATATATAGAGAGAGAGAGAGAGAGAGAGAGAGAGATTCACTTCACATTGTATCATGTTTGTAGGAAGTATTCGACAAGGACACGTTCAGCCGAGACGACGAGATGGGGGACGCAGAGCTCGACATCCAGCCGTTCCTGGACGCGGTGAGGCTGGCCTACGACGGCATGCCAGACGGGGAGCTGCTGGGGTCGGTGGAGGCAGGCCAGGACAACTGCCTGGCCGGCGACAGCCGCATTCTTTACAAGAACCGCAAGGTCGTTCAGGACGCTGTTCTCAAGCTGAGAAACGTCGAGAGCGGCGAGATCGCGCTGCAGCTGCACTGGGTCACCGTTCCGGGTGGTTTAGGCTTCTAAGTAACTGTCACGGAAGTACGTTGGTCACGAAACATGACAGTGTGATGGTCGCTGTGCTAGTGATTTTGTGAATCGAGAATCTATTATGTATTGATCAAGATGGCTTTCTTAGTAGCTTTACTTCTGTGCAAATGTTCTCTTCTACTACTGTGCTTTATGTTTTCCTTGGGTTGTCAATCATAGATGCTTTGCCAGTCATTTTTTCTTGGGTTAGGCTGAACAACACATTTGTAATTTGTTTACTGAAGGCATCAGGTCAAGTTTGATCTTCTTCTTTTTGAAATCACACACACACAGAATTGGGGGGCTCGAACCTTGCCGACCTCTCTAGATGTCTCTGCTCTAATACCACCAAGCTAGAGAGCTCAGACTTGGTTTCCTTATTAGTGTGGTCTGCGAAATCGGAACGGAAAAGTTTGTAATAAAGGCTTAAAGTTTGTGATAAAGGCTTTGATGTTATTGTCGATATCTCCCACATCTCTGTTTGACATGCTCCTGCGGAGTTTACACCAGTTCATGTCAAAGGGAAAAAAGATAGGGTTATTTAGTTTTAGGGTCTCATATATATATATGGATATTAGCAGAGGCGGACGCAGGAGTTTAAATGAGGGGGGTCAACCTCAAATGTAAAAAAGTCCAAAAAAAAAGTGTGTACTAAAGAACTGATATGATGATCTTCTTGTTGGTTTATAGGAAAAGCATTCATATTTTAGACTTTGGTGTCGACACCTTAGGAAAAAAAAACATTTACATCCTGAAATATAACAAAAGGAAATGATAAATGTCCTGTGGTTTCTGACCGCGAGCATGACCGCGGGCCTACGTGGCCGAACTCCATTCGCCCCCTCTATTTGCGTGGGGACCACTGCCGGTAGACCTGCCAATGGGAGACTACCACGTGGACTGCGGGTCAAAACTGTGGACTAAAAGCGCGGTCCACGTAGCAGCGTCCTATAACAAAAAGTGTAGGCTACAAAAATGTTGCTCATGGTAGGTAGGAGTGCATAAATATTTTAAATACTGACCATGCACATCCTGATGTGTGTTTTATTCACACAAGTGACACACTAGACGGACACTGAGAAGATCCACCATAGTAATTTTAGGAATAGCTCACAAGAATTTCTATCAAGTTAATGAAGATCACATGATGTAGGTGTGTGAGAAAGAGAAGAGAAGAGAAGGGCACTTAAAAATATTTATAATGTACAAAAGAATCTTAGACGTGCATGAGCGAGAGATCATGCGACGCTTTTGCTGCTTGCTCTCTGCAATCTCTACTTCTCATTCCATGAGCTTCCTATTCAACACACATTTATGACAGCTAATTTAACTCTTCACCAAAATTCAGTGGGGTCAGTTGACCCCACATGCCCTGGTGTGTGTCCGCCAGTGGATATTAGGATTTGGGTCTCGAAATCACAGTTCATTAGCATACGTGAACAGTAATTTCGAGACCCAAACTCTAACATCGGTAAATTTCGAGATCTAAACCCTAATATTCATGTATATGTGAGACCCTAAAACTAAATATCCCGGAAAAAAAAATGGTACAAAACTTAAATCCAAATTAGTTAGGGGTGGCTTTATTGGATATCCGATTCCCGACTCAGAGAGGACACAATCCTTTGGATCTTAATAGATGTCAGTTCTCAGTGTTAGGTTCCATGAGTTTGAATCCAGTTCTTCCAAATGATCCTTGTCACAACCTCTCATCGCCAAGAAGGTGCCATTGATCTCAATCTTGAGCCTGTTCAGTTAAGGTATTGCAGAAAACCTATGGTTGAGGAATGAGAATTGTACTCATGATCAGTTTGGTTAAAGTGATCTCCCCATCAACCAATCGTGTCAAATTGCAACTACTTACGAGTGTGTATGTGTGCTCGTAATATTTTACGAAGAAACTAGTCCTAGTTTGCTTTCTCCCTAACTCGATCCTAACTTTGTCTCTTCATCGATCCTACGACTTCTTCAAAACCTTATAGCGGGTGTTGAAGGTTTATCTATTGTTGATTTGGTTAGCCACATGTTTTATGGGTTTATGGAGGATGACCTCTATGAAGGCATGAAAAACCTGTCTACGGATATCCTTGATGGCGCTCAATTACCTTTGCCGATTACCTGCTCAAATCTGTGCTCTGTCTTCTCAACTCCTCCTTTTGTATATCTAGATATTGTATGGTTCATACCTTATCATCTTTTACTACCAAATGTATTTCTTTCATATTGATGAGTTCTTTCATCCCGTCCTTGTCCTAAAAAAACTTAAAATTGGACTCTACACAAATTGGCACCTATTTTCTTCTGCTTATTGTTGTATGAATTATTTTGTACCACACTGCAGTTCATATTGACAATTTTAATCTTAATATTGTTCTCTTTATCTTAGTTTCTCAGGGATGCAATTGTTCATTTCATTTGACTGTCTCTAATACTTTTTTCTTCTTCATCAAATGTATCAGTACTCATTCCACTGTCGTCGAGGAAAAACATATATTTTCAACAATGTGCAAGTTTCTTGCACATTAGTTACATATTCATCTAAATTCCATCTTGGTTTCGTTCTGGATTCACTACTTATTCATGAGCCTCATTCTAATGGTATTCCTGTGCCATCTCTATGCATGGCTGGTCATTTATTCTATTTCGTTTGTAACTTACAGCCAATCATCACATATATAAGAGCGTATAGAAAAGTCGCATTGATTATTAAGTTCTTTATGTTATTATTGTATTCTTGATTGTAGACTCGATGGAAACTATCATTTTACTCATTACTGGGAAAAATGGATTGGATGGTTATGACCATCTTCTAAGGATATACACAAATAATAAATCTGCAACTATTCCCAGTGCACCACAGATTGTTAGTTGTTACTCATAGGGGATCTTGGGGACACTTAAGAGGACTATCTTGTTGCTTTTATGTACCTACATAAATAATCAGCATGATAATCAATAAGTGGCATCTATTTATTGTATCTGAACTAGGATTGACACATCATTATCCGACATTTAATATCCGAACGGTTAAGTTATTTTCAATGGACAGGACATCTAATATCTGAACTTCAGTTATTTTCAGTAGATGAACTGAGATATGAAGGGAATGTGGTAACCAACAAGTATGATTGCCTCTAGAAAGCAATACTTTACATTTGTGACTCCAACAAACTCTGCCTTTGATTGTGTTCAATGTTTAAATTTGTACTCCGGTTCCCTAACCTACATGAAAAGCCCACATGAAGGAGAATTGCATTACCTAGTACCCGCACCTAGAACTTGCTATCACACGAAACTTTTACTATTCCACAGGTTAATCTTCAAGAATCAAAACCATAACATCATCACCTTGTTCATGAAATTCCTATAAAAGAACTAGTAGGTAATTTACCCATCGAACCCTACATTGTAAGTTCATCGATGATCTCTCAACCTCCCACACTCAATATGACTACTATCGTAATCGCATCCGTATGAATTGAACCCTTATAGAAATCATTTTGGATGCTTCTCAGTAGCAACACAGATGGCCTTTAAAACAGTTCAATAGAGAAAGATCCCTGCAGCTTGCCCAAGGATTTTTTTTGGCTTGAATTTTTATGTTCTGGAGCCGATTGTACTGGATGTACCTTCAGGCCAAATATGCGGGGTGCCGAGTGTGAGTTCACCCATACGACCTATATATTTTATTTTTCTTCTTTCCACTTTTTCTTCCATACCAAACAAAAGAAAGTACATCCCTTGTATTTTTTCATCCCTCCTGCCAAACACAAATGAAATACTTTCCATATGGACGAAAAGTATATCTCTATCCCATTTTCTTCCACTTTTCTATCCTTCCTAGGAGGGCAGTCTACTGCAACATATTATCGAGTTTCAGCATGGAGCCAAAGCTAGGTTGAACTCTAGGAAGAGTTCCCGAGCTCAAGAAGCTTCACTCCTTTTCTTCCATACTTCACTCACCTCCATTCTTCCAAAGAACAAAAAAAAAACAAAGAGTTTTAAATTAGGTTTTTCATTGAAACTCGGATGATGCATCATTTATTATCCTAATTTTACAATTTATATCAAATCAAACATTAGAATCTGAAGAAATGCAACAAATGTTACATGGATGTCTATTTACATCCCGACCAAACACAACCTAGTTCATCAACATATGCTTTATAATAGTTACTTCTCATCATAGTTGATCCTCTAAAATTTTGCTGTATGCTACTGGAAAAAATAAGCAAACAAAACCAAAACAAGCTAAAAATTGAACAAGCCTGACACGAACTACAATCAGAGGCCAACTCGAACAAAACTAGCCACCACAAAATTTAAAAAATAACTGCATGAACCATGGAATTCAAAGCCAAGTAAGAATTAAACAAGTTTGTCACAAACTACAAATTACTAACCTCCGCTATAAGTTCAGGTCACCTCAAACAAAATCGGTCCACACAAATTTTTTAAAAAAGAAGAGCTGCATGTACCCATAGATATAACTTAATACCAATGACAGAAAAGAGAACAGATTTCACTTGAAGCACTTGGCATCCAGTAGGGCCTCTCCCTCGAATGGTTCCTGGTCCTCAATCATAGCATTGACCCGCTCTTTCTGTGCTTCGTCAGAAATATCAACCTTGGTCCACTCGTACAGCTCCATATCGTAACACTCATCCATCACGAACTTGGGGATCTCATTCCCGCGGAAGAGCCACAGCCCCTTCACCTTAAATGGAGGCTCTGAGCCAATCACAAGCATCTTTCCGAATGCATACTTACGGGCCAAATCCATGCGCTGCAGGAACCCACCCACCTTGTTCATGGTCACGAATGAGACGGTATTCTCATCATTGTACTTGTACTCACAGAACCACAATGAATAGCCCTCTGGATCATACATGTCCCAGAACCCTAAAACAACAGAAGAAATGGACCATTCATAGGTGAGAAAGTAGTTTCAACAAGCTAACAGGAAGAATGTGACGCAAGAATTTGATAAGATGCAAAATCTGGAATGTGAGATTTAGTCATCTATAATAAGGACCTAGAGTGCAGAGGGGTAATCAAGAGTGAGAAGCAGGCCTTTATTGATTCAATGTCAGGGTACGGTTATGAGATAGGCAAGACACAGTTAGCATACACCCAGGGGAAAAACTAATAGCTTCCATCATATTTCACATATATACCACCGGCCAAATCTCTACATGCAGTGTTCTAAATGGCAGTCGAGGTGGCCACCTAGGCACGAGACGGCCACTCTCCGCACCGCTTTGCCGTAGCGGTGGAGTATGCGGCCAACGACGGTTTGGCAGCATAGGCACGGCGTAGGTGGGCACGTGGACGCCTATCTCGGAAAAAAAAACTCCAGATTTATATATACTAAAAAAAAAACGGAAATCACAGTTTCTGGATTATGGACGGTATTTATGCTAATTTATCACTAATGTCAGTTGGAAAAATCCAACTCCATATTCTGGACCAAAGACATTGTCAATCTCATTAAACTTGAAATCATCGAAATTGCAAACAACTTCAGTTTCTTGATAATTTTATTTACTGTTCCACTTTACATACATAGGCAGGATGTCATATACATGTCATATACAGATAGGCAAGATGTATTAGGTGCCTAGGTAGTGCCTAGGCAGTAGGCGGACCGTCTCCGCCGCGCGCAGCCTACCACGGTTTAGAACCTTGTCTACATGTAAACATGTTGCGCAGACACAGGAAAATGGTGCCCTTATGTGTATCATGTCCGTACACAGTGTCTGTATTCCTACCACCGCTTAGAACCTTGTCTACATGTAAACATGTTGCGCGGACACAGGAAAATGGTGGCCTTATGCGTATCATGTCCGTACCAGTGTCTGTATTCGTATAACCTAGGGGACCACTGTATTTATTTGAAAATGTCTGTATCCCGTGTCTGTAATCATGCAACATAGATTTAAATATATGAAGAGTTACCGTGATTTTTGACTTGACTAGAAGTCAAAGAATGTCAATTAAATTAATGTGGTCATTGCAGGCTACTGATTGAGGTGGATAGTGCTTATTTCTAATCGTGGAAGATGATATCAATCGTTCTATTCTAATCTGGAAAGATGACACCGATCATTCTATGTAATACAGCAGTGTAACAAGACGCAGAAAGAAAAGATTACCTTTAATAGCAACTTCACGGAAGTTGGTCTTTGTATTAGAGTACAGCCTTTTCCAATCATCCAGTATCATCTTACTAGGAGGCAACAGGTCAAGAGGGTTCTTTGGCTTCGGTTTTGGTGCCTCCTCTTCCTCAACTGCCTCTACTTTAGGCACTGCACGTTCCTTAACCTCCTTCTTTGGTTCCTTGGGCTTTGCCGACTCCTTGGGCTTTGCCGACTCCTTGGGCTGTGCAGGCTTCTTTGCTGATGGAACAGGGGGTATTGACTCTGCCTGCTTTACCTCACCTAGCACTTTGCGGATGTTTGGCTGGTTAACTAGGGTCCAAAAGTATCTTTCAACGTTGGGAAATTGGGAAGTAAAACTCGGGGTCATGATTCGAGAGAATCCCATATATAAGTTGCAAGTTGTGATGATATCAGCCAATGTCACGGAGTGTCCAACCAGGTAAGTGTTTGTAGCAAGATGAATGTTCAAGGCATCTAAAGCCCTCCTCAAAGAGGCAACTGCATGTTCCTCTGCCTGCATAGGGTTAATATGATGAACACACCAAAAATAAAATTACAACAGAGAGGTGCACGAAGCTTGGACCTTACCTGTTGAATGTAAGGAGCATATCCAGCTCGTGGATAATACCACCATGCAAGATTAGGATCAATCTCAGTTGCTGCAAAGTCAATCCACTGATCAATTTGAGCCTGAAGAATAGAGAATTCTAGTTAATAAACATGATCTACAAATTCAATCAATGAACTGAAAAGAATTACAAAATGGTGCCGAAGAGTATTACACATTCAATCAATGATGAGCCATAGAGTGGATTGTCGGCCTTCAATCGAGTAACTGAAAAATGATAACGAATAAGATCAAAAACACAAGAAATCCTTTTATCCTAAATTTGGGGTTAGGCATGTGAATCCTTGAGTCATCTCCTTTCTAACATCAGCAATTTAAAACATCAATTTTTTAATGAATTTAAAGGGCAAAAATATGACATACTATATCGCGCTATGGCATTACTCTCAAAAACAGGACCATCAGGAGTCTGAAGTACAGGAACCTGCATGACCATATAGACCCTTTAATTTGTGAGCTGCATTAATATACTTTCTAAAGAAAATCCTAAACCACAGTATGTCATATACCTTCCCCAGAGGGTTCATCTTAAGAAATTCAGGGGTTTTATTTGTTACACCCATCTCAAAGTTCTTAACAAGATCAACCTGGACTCCGCTGTATTCTGCTGCAATGAGTGCCTTCATTGCATTTTTGTTCCCACTACCAGCATGCAGTACCTAGAATATCCAAATTTTAGTATGGCCAAATAAGGTGGGGGAAAAGCATTTAATTATGAAGTGGAGACTTTCCAAAAACCTATTATGCAAAGGAATTCATGAAATGATGTATAATATATGCAGTAAAATCCTTCTTGAACAGTTTCCATTTTGGACCAAAGAAAACAAATCTAATACGACACATTAATGATCGGAGCTAAAGCCTAAGAAGCAATCACAAACCTATTTTAAGGTCACAAATTTGTAGATATGTGCTATAAGGAGCCTGAAGGAAATACCTTTTTTTTCTAAGACAAAGAAAAAAAATACACTTCCTTCAACTGTCCTCCCTAATAAACTATGTTAGTTTATGCATTGTTGCTCCAACCCTCAAACCTATACTAAAGACTGACTAAACTCCCAGCCCCTCATCTAAATTGCAAGGACCAATTAGCTAATAACACCACATAAGGACACTTCTGTGGGAAGAAACTAGTAAAACACAAGAACTCTTAGCACTTCCTATCCATTCATTGGGTGCTATTGAAAACATGTCACTTGCCACCTTTCTACCCACTTCACCTCTACAAAGGTGGGAACAAATCATATTCATTACTAACATCTGGCATCCAACTCAAAACACTTTTGACTTCACCATTTAAAGTCACAACACCAATTCGAAACTTGAAATTAAAAAAAAAACGAAATATGATGATCTAATTTACATTACAAGACATTAATTTCTATGAAAGCAAGCTCTCTGCTCTCTTAAACAAATAATCGATAAGTCTACTTTCATAAACTTCAAACCAAGAGTCGACCAAAAGTTCCTTATGGATTGGCACCAGTTCCCAGGACAGACTACACTGCAGGCAAGCAATATATTTACTTTTTAGGACCATACAGAACGATGTAAGCTATAATATTAACAACCAATCTGCTGGTATATTCTGGCTAAACTTCTCATCGAAAGCCTCTACCAAAAATAGTTCCTAAGAATTTGCAAACCAGCTCCAGTCGCGAAAACAATAATTAGAACTGAAACATTGTATCCTTCCATTTCCATCTTTTCCAACTACTGTTAGATGACACTATGTAAGATGAGAACCAAGCATATCCAACCTGGAGCCAATCAAACTCCCAGTATTCCCGCGACCGCCAAACTAAGCACCTGGTGTCCGCCCTATGCCCCCTAGACGTCCGCCTAGTCCCCCGCCCCGACGTACGTCTATGCATGTTTTGGGGTTTTATGGACTTCCTTGCAATTTTCAGTTTTTTTTTTTTTTTTTGAACCGCCTAGATCTAGGCGGGCTAGGAGTGGGTGCATATCCGATTAGCGCATAGCGTTTTTCACAACCTTGAAAATACATGATCAAATTCTCGGAAGAAATATTAGGTCTCTTCGAAACGGAAGCTGACGAGTCACAACATCTCAATTCTTCAACTAAAGGGTTAAAAGACACATAATTCCTCAAAACCCTCCAAGAAAAATGAAGGGTCTATCATGTCCGTGCCGCCTTCGTATTCGTGTAGCACTGGCGTCTATTCAAAAAAATGCCAAAATATCGTATCAGTATCGTGTCGTGTCGTGCCGTGCCATACATCTGACTCGAAGACTACAACGGTCTGATTCTAGCCATATGAAGAAGGGGAAAAAAAAAAAAGCTTCCCATCAGTTTTTTTTTTCATTTTTCGACAATTATGATCCGCTACATCATCATTTACTCGCGATCAACAAACAGTAGCAATATAGCAGCCACCTCAAACTAGCACAATCTCACAAAATCTCCCCATCATCAACGACCACGATCGAGTTATGGAATTGGTGATTTATATATTTTTTTTAAAATAGCAATTCTCGGCCTCAAATTTTCTAAATTTCAGTAAAATTAACAATCGATAAATAGATTTCAACAACACCATAAATGAATAGACGATCGGACTCGATGAGGACGCTCACCAGAACCATTTTCGCTTCGATTTGCAGCAGATCTGAAGCGAAAACTGTAGGGTTTTGGAGAGGAGAAAGTAAGTACTTTGTCCGCCCCTCTCTCTCTTCAACGGGAAACCCTAAATTTGTTGATAGGGGCCATTATATAGGAGTTGACTGTGGGCTGGGCTCCAACTTTGAAACTTTGGTTTCCGAGCTTTAAACTGAATAAAGCCCAAACCCACAATTTACACAAGCCTAGGGTTCTGTTTGGATAGCAAGAGTGTATTGAAAGAGTGTATTGAAAGTAGCTTCAAACTGTCATTTTTATTGTAATTGATTATTGATATAGACAATTTTAGTGTTTGGATATCTCTTTCAACTTCATTGCAAACGGTTGTGATATGATATTTTATTACAACTGAAAGTGTCATTTTTTTAATTTTTCAGTTGCATGAGAAATGGATTGCAACTCCATTGGAAGTGATTGTGATATCTACTTTTTTAAATTTTCACATATACTATTATATTGTCATCCAAACAAAATGATTTGAAACTCTTCACTTGTGCGAGACAAAAAAAATATCATAGTATGTTTCCAAATATGTTTTGGAAAGTGTTACATCCACACTTTCATTGCAACTGTACTACATTATAACATGTTGAAAGTGATACTTTCATAATTTCGAGGAACTACAATGTAGTGACCCGCTCCGCCCTAGCGGAACGCCGATTCAAACGGCAAGTGCAACGACTCAAAAACGAGCCGTCGACCCGAAGAGTTGCTTCGACCCGATGAAGTATCGATGCGAATCGATGCAAGACTTGCATTGGCCCGTCAAGATGAATCCAGACTTAGACTATCAAAGGCGCGCTCGGAGTATCGCTCGGCCGATGCAAACATCGCTAAGGTGGGTGGCTCCGATGAATCCGTCTGTGCTTAGCCTAGACACATAACAATACGGACACTATCACGAGAATCGCTAGGCGATAACCTCTTGCATGCTAATAAATGACTCAACGCACCTAGCTAAGGGAATAATCCCAATTTGTATGCTTGTATAGAATATGGAAGGGAACATGGAAAAAGTACGAGAACTCTCGCCCGCGCTCCATGCTCGTGCTACGGCACAAGCCTACGTTTATGCTCCTTATGCGTCCAACAATGAAACAATGAATGGTTTACAACAATGAACGGGAAGGCTATCAATATAGTCGTTCCGAGTAGAGTATAGCGACACTGAAAGGCTATGGGACCGATGGGTCGCCAAGGCGACTCCCGTATGAGGAGTTGCGTAATGCTTGAATGAATAAATCAACGAATCAATGAATGAATGAATGAATACATGAATGAATAGATAAACGAATGAACAAGTGAAAGAAAGAAAGAAAAGAAAGAATAAAGAAAAGATAAGAAAAGAAAGAATGGTTAGCGACAGGTGTGACGGGCACGTGCATCGGGGCTCGCTACCCGTGCTGCACGGACGCCAACCTGGTCGATAACGCATTACGGCTAAGGGTTAGCCTACGGCGGAGACAGCCGTTAAGTTAAAAAGACAAGTTAATACGAAATGGTCGTGGACAAACGGCACGAGCGAGGGGTGGCGTATGTTGTGACCGTGGTAGTGAAAGGATTCTGCGGCACGGGCGTTGTGTGGAGTATACCGTGGCCGGCCTAGGCGAAATCAAAACGGGGCTTACGGGCTGCTTGGGTGCGGGCTTGGGCACCAAGAGACGTAAGTAGCAGGGTATATTCAAGAGACTTAACGGGGTGTACCAGCCATCACCCTACGCTAAGTTGAGAATTACCGCAGGGATGTCCAAAATGGCTTGTCATGCCAGCGACCCGTGCATATAGATTAGGTGGGCTTTGCTGGTGGCAATCCACGTGCAAGTCCTTGCATTGAAATCAAAGTAATCTAAATGAACTGGACAGGTGGCCCTGAATATACTTGAAATGTAGTACCCCTGAACATGCTCGAACTTGCTCGAAACGTAACACACCGAAATGATATAGAGTAATTCATCCAAAGTGATTTAGATAACGTGCCCACGACGCGCTAGAACCCGAGGCAGGGACACGTACTCGATATTGAATGTTTTCCAAGTACCGCATTATGTTATTACATGGATTGTTGTCTAACTTGGTTTACTTGGACAGGGAAGGCCGGACGGTAAGTATGGGTAAGTCGTGCATATATTTTCTATACGACACTTGAATTCTGCAACACGAGATAGGTTATGCAATGTGCCATGAAATTGATCCTAAGGCAAGATTAGAAAGACAATGAATGATAGAGATGCACAAAAGTAAATGGAACGTGTTCGGTAATGATAGCATTGTGGGCGAGCTAGCCTCCCCACCAGTGCATAACAATGTACTGATAACCCCACAGTCTGCTTGCAGGAAGCAGGAAACGTCGGCGGGTGCGGAGCTTTCCTCGAACGTGCTAAGGCGCAGAGCTATCTCTCGAGCCTTGGAGCGTTGCAAGGAGCTGGAGCACCATATACAGGACATAATGTATCGGAACATCGCCATGTATTATTCCATCTTGTAAGCCACTTGGCACGCCCTTTTATGTTTCAGAGAGAGAGCTCGAGCGATTTGTAATATCGGCCTAGCATCGCTTGTAAACTTCGTGATTATCAATAAAATGTTTGAGTTCGCTTCAACTCGTGCTTATTTACTTTTCGCTGCAAATGGGGACACTCTGTGCGACTCTGTGGCCTAGCTTAAATCGGCCGTTTCTGGACTTGGCCTTGCACGGGCGCAACCTAGGCCCGTGCGGCATCACGCCTTAGCGAGGACGATCGCTCCTACGGGAGCGGGGCGTGACATATTGGTATCAAAGCACGGCTTTACGTCCTTGGACTTCATTTCGATTTTCTCAGTTTTGAAAGCTCGATTGGTTACAAAAGAAGTGTGCGCTCTCTCTCTCATTCTGCCTTGGGATGTTCCATACAATAAGTCTAATATTTTTGAAAGCTCGTATAAGTGCTCGGGTGATCGGGACTTGATAGGCGAAGGCCTTTGTGCCAAACCACGACGGACTTGAGTTGGACGGAATCGATGCTAAGAGTTAGCAACGCGAGGCGTGCTTGAATAAGCTTACGCTGACGATAGCAAACGAGTACACGGGACCCGAGTATAGTTCGAACGGGATGGTCATGCACGCAGCCTTTGGCTAAGTTGTGCGGAGTATCGCGCACCTAGACTCTTTGGTGCAAACAAGTTGCGAACGAGAATAAGTGAGCGTGCAAACTTGAATGTAGTCCGTACGGGATGGTTAAGCGGTACAACTTAATCCGCGTGTCGCGCACCTCGACTCTTGGGTACAATCGGGTTGCGAGCGATGTCAATGTATCGCTCGATCGAGAACGGAGATACACTTTGAGTGTATATCGATAGGAATGCTATCGAGTTAACGCTTAGGCACACCCGAAGGATTGACTTGGATTTTGAGGATTAGTGCGAACAACTTAGTACGTCGATGCGACGTAAGCAATTACGCTAGGGATTCGTCGAACGAATTCGAAGGACGTCTTAGCGAATGACGCGAACATGATTGTAGGCTAGATCGTATGGCTCGAATCCGAGTGGTGTATGGATTTTCTTAGAAATCATTCGAGCAAATATTGAGGATTACGAGTATGTCGGCGAGGCGATGCGATCGCGCAAAGCCTTAGAACGTGTCACGCTTAGTTGGTCGTGACTTCAAAAGTCCCGAACGAGATGTCGCTGGACAACTTGTGAATAGGCAACGCATGTTAGAAAACGATTCGGAACGATGAAAGAAAATGAATGGTCTAGATCGAAAAAACTTAGAGGATCACGCGTACGATTTGGGATTGATTCAAATGAAATGTGACTTGAGTTTTGAACAACGATCTTGAAACGAGCTTGAGGAATAGCGTTCGAACTTGATCTTGAATATCGAGAAAATTATGGAATATCCAACTCGGACAATAGCATTAGTCGCACGACTCGAAATTGGTTGCAAAGAAAGATCGTCAGGTTACGCATGTCGTCGATGGTATTGAGGCGTATCAAAGATCGATATGCGATAACTCGGGGGTACTCTGACTCGGCAAATGACGATCGTGCAAATGTCATTGTTTCGATGGATGCTATAATCGGGATATTAAAATGTGTCGAGGAAAAGATGGACTTGGCTCGAGGATTTTCTAAGTTGAATAAATGACTATCGAACTTGGCTTGGATGAAAACTGGAATGTTTGGATTTGCTTCGTCGACGACCACAACATTGATGTTCTTGTCTTATGCGAGCGCGACTCCAGCCTCGCACATGCGTCATGCCGATTAGGGCGATCACTCTGCGTGAGCGCTGGTATGGTGATTCATACAGCGAGAGTGGTCGAACTTGCACGGTACGACAATTTGTGCTTCGACTTGTGGTTTGACGCGAAGATGGACTCGAGATTGAATTAGTGTGCTTGTCGATTGAACTTGAGGATTGAGTAGGTCCAATCCGCGTATCGAAAATGAATTAGTCTGGACCCAAACAAGAGTTACGCCCCGATGAGAATGATTATTCCACGGGAGCGTTGCATGGTGATTCACGAACCACCGTGGATAATCGGACTCGCGTGAGATTGGGGCGCAACATATTGTCAAGTTAGATGAACTCGTGATCGAATACGTGAATTGGTTAGAATGGATATGTGAAGTATGTCAATTTAGTGATTTGAATGGATTTGAATTCGTTGCGGTGTGCGATGAATACATTGATGCGAATAGGTGATCGTGCTCGATGTTTAGAAATCTGAATGACGCGAGCTTGGGTAGAAAACCCCGTACTACCGACTTTGGTTTGACCCTAGGATTGGGGTCAGTGTTGGCATTATTGTTGGGGAACTATGATTCCAATCCTGACATTGACTTAGCCTCGAAAAGATGGCCTAGCGGGTAGGCGAGACGCCATGTTTCATGAGTTATCAATCGAAAGATTGATCTTGAGGATTGGCATGGATGGATAGTGTGAATCACAAATATAGGAATACCCCTCACGAGATTCGGCTGACATGCATATATTCAGGGACGCTTGAGTATGTGCACGATGCGACTCGAGTGAGAATGACAAATTTCTAGATCATGCGGCTTGGCTGAATGCATGTATTTTGGGGACGCTTAGAATGCATGCACGATCCAGCCAAGTGATACATCGAGTTCAAGCAAGACTTGAGGAATGGGAGAGTGTCGAAGATCTTGAAATTGCGTTAAGTAAAGGATCGATACTAGTACGAACGTGGCTCGGAATCAAAGAAACGTGTAAGCGGAGTGTGCGTGAACGACAACAAAATTGGCCCTAAACAAGTGAATGATATGGAATCGATATCGTGCAAATAAAAGTTGGTATAACGAATTGGACCATTGATAGGAGCGATAACATTGATAGGGAAATATACTCGAGGATAGTGCAATACTTAGTCTTGAATCGGACAAAAATTACATAGACTTGGTCGACCCCGCTAAGAGGAAATCATACTGATTTCATGGACGAGAACGCTTGGGAAGCGAATCGAGTCACCTCGATGATCGAGATAAACGAAAATGAGTTTGCCTTAGCCTACGACCCTCGTATTTGACAAATTACATCGTGCCTCGTGCAACCATTCCAGCTCCATGACACGTTAAAATAGCAACCGAGTCAAAGAAACACGACAATTGAATAAGTATCATCAACTCTAAAATGAGTAAAAAGTCATTCGATAAAATTGATCGAACGTAAGCGACACGGAACTTAGAAAGAAATCGAGTACCGTTCGATGCCATCGAACGATAAAGCCATTCGATAGGAAATTGCCTAAGATGCGCACACGATCCGAGTTAAGGAACGGTAGGATGACCTGCACTCAGGAAGTCTCGAGGACGAGACTTATTTTGAGTGGTGTATTATGTAGTGACCCGCTCCGCCCTAGAGGAACGTCGATTCAAACGGCAAGTGCAACGACTCAAAAACGAGCCGTCGACCCGAAGAGTTGCTTCGACCCGATGAAGTATCGATGCGAATCGATGCAAGACTTGTATTGGCCCGTCAAGATGAATCCAGACTTAGACTATCAAAGGCACGCTCGGAGTATCGCTCGGCCGATGCAAACATCGTTAAGGTGGGTGGCTCCGATGAACCCGTCTGTGCTTAGCCTAGACACATAACAATACGGACACTATCACGAGAATCGCTAGGCGATAACCTCTTGCATGCTAATAAATGACTCAACGCACCTAGCTAAGGGAATAATCCCAATTTGTATGCTTGTATAGAATATGGAAGGGAACATAGAAAAAGTACGAGAACTCTCGCCCGCGCTCCATGCTCGTGCAACGGCACAAGCCTACGTTTATGCTCCTTATGCGTCCAACAATGAAACAATGAATGGTTTACAATAATGAACGGGAAGGCTATCAATATAGTCGTTCCGAGTAGAGTATAGCGACACTGAAAGGCTATGGGACCGATGGGTCGCCAAGGCGACTCCCGTATGAGGAGTTGCGTAATGCTTGAATGAATAAATCAACGAATCAATGAATGAATGAATGAATACGTGAATGAATAGATAAACGAATGAACAAGTGAAAGAAAGAAAGAAAAGAAAGAATAAAGAAAAGATAAGAAAAGAAAGAATGGTTAGCGACAGGTGTGACGGGCACGTGCATCGGGGCTCGCTACCCGCGCTGCATGGACGCCAACCTGGTCGATAACGCATTACGGCTAAGGGTTAGCCTACGGCGGAGACAGCCGTTAAGTTAAAAAGACAAGTTAATACGAAATGGTCGTGGACAAACGGCACGAGCGAGGGGTGGCGTATGCTGTGACCGTGGTAGTGAAAGGATTCTGCGGCACGGGCGTTGTGTGGAGTATACCGTGGCCGGCCTAGGCGGAATCAAAACGGGGCTTACGGGCTGCTTGGGTGCGGGCTTGGGCACCAAGAGACGTAAGTAGCAGGGTATATTCAAGAGACTTAACGGGGTGTACCAGCCATCACCCTACGCTAAGTTGAGAATTACCGCAGGGATGTCCAAAATGGCTTGTCATGCCAGCGACCCGTGCATATAGATTAGGTGGGCTTTGCTGGTGGCAATCCACGTGCAAGTCCTTGCATTGAAATCAAAGTAATCTAAATGAACTGGACAGGTGGCCCTGAATATACTTGAAATGTAGTACCCCTGAACATGCTCGAACTTGCTCGAAACGTAACACACCGAAATGATATAGAGTAATTCATCCAAAGTGATTTAGATAACGTGCCCACGACGCGCTAGAACCCGAGGCAGGGACACGTACTCGATATTGAATGTTTTCCAAGTACCGCATTATGTTATTACATGGATTGTTGTCTAACTTGGTTTACTTGGACAGGGAAGGCCGGACGGTAAGTATGGGTAAGTCGTGCATATATTTTCTATACGACACTTGAATTCTGCAACACGAGATAGGTTATGCAATGTGCCATGAAATTGATCCTAAGGCAAGATTAGAAAGACAATGAATGATAGAGATGCACAAAAGTAAATGGAACGTGTTCGGTAATGATAGCATTGTGGACGAGCTAGCCTCCCCACCAGTGCATAACAATGTACTGATAACCCCACAGTCTGCTTGCAGGAAGCAGGAAACGTCGACGGGTGCGGAGCTTTCCTCGAACGTGCTAAGGCGCAGAGCTATCTCTCGAGCCTTGGAGCGTTGCAAGGAGCTGGAGCACCATATACAGGACATAATGTATCGGAACATCGCCATGTATCATTCCATCTTGTAAGCCACTTGGCACGCCCTTTTATGTTTCAGAGAGAGAGCTCGAGCGATTTGTAATATCGGCCTAGCGCCGCTTGTAAACTTCGTGATTATCAATAAAATGTTTGAGTTCGCTTCAACTCGTGCTTATTTACTTTCCGCTGCAAATGGGGACACTCTGTGCGACTCTGTGGCCTAGCTTAAATCGGCCGTTTCTGGACTTGGCCTTGCACGGGCGCAACCTAGGCCCGTGCGGCATCACGCCTTAGCGAGGACGATCGCTCCTACGGGAGCGGGACGTGACAACAAGCATCCAAACAACCCCTTAGGGCTAGTTTGGCTCGTCATCAGCTCAGCCTGATCTATTTAGATCTTTATTTCTCGATATGGATTCTTGTTTAAAGATCTTTAAGTCGAAATGATTTCTACTGGATCTAGATCACTATCATAGTCGTTCTCATCTATGATCTATGGAAGGCCGTGCTTGTGTTTCCATTTGAAATAGAACATTTTTTATTTTACAAAAAAAGAGTGGGTTTGTCATTTATGTTTTGTAAGCGCTCGGCAAAACGATAAATATAATCTAAGATTTAGGTTCAGGGATTTAGGAAACTAGAAAAGAAAACTTGTTCATTTTCTTTGTTTGGTAGCCATAAACTTGAAAATCATTTTCCTGACAAGGAAAAAAATGGGAGGGAATATGGTTCCTCTCAGGACCCATAGGATTGATTTTTCCTCCTCATTTTTCAACATTTATTACAAACAATTATGACAAAAATAATCCTGTGTTATTGTTTATTTTACCATTAACTCATCGTATTCGGGGTCTATTTCATCAGGGCGCAGAATATATTATTTGAACATTGATATATTTTTGCTTTCCTTTCTTGTACTGACCAAGCACTGGAAAGGAAATCAAATCGCCTTTCCTAGATGGTTTCTTTGTTTTACCAAACAAGAAAAAAAAAATGTGACATGAATTCTAATTTATCATTCCCATGAAAAACACACGAGAATTCATTTCCCTTCGAGGCCTTAGCGTTAACTTCATTTTTTGGTGTTTGTTTTCCTAGTCGCACAAAAATGGTGAAAACACCAAACATTGAGGTTTTAAAGGAAGAGATTTTGTACACGTTCTTCAATCGTTTCATATTCATGCCTGTGTTATAATACCATAACGATTGATCTGCTGCGCAGTTGAAACTAGGATTTTATTTTTCCTAGCTTACTGAAATCATCAGAATATATTTCTCCATAATAATTTGAAATTTCATCAAGCATTCTTTGGATAGTACTTTGAAATACGTATGTGCTAGCACTAAAACATGTCTTTGTAGTGTCTCATAATGTCTTGTGCTAAAGAATGTAGTCAGTTGGCAAAAATGATAAGAGCATTAACAAGCGGCAGTAATGTTAAGATCCTTAATAATAATCGACTCTTAACAGTAACCTCATTACTTAGCCAACACATGAAAAAACTAATAAAAACGATTCTTCAAAGCTTAATTTAGTGAACTAGGAAAAATCAGTGAAAAATTATGCATCCAATATATTGCAAACCAAATATGACATTCATTTTCAGAATTCTAAATAGAGAAATTTTGACTTAGAGCATCTCCAACCCTATTGTGAGTTTAGAAAAAATGGTTGCCACATAGGAATGACAAACTTTCATTCCAAAAAAATTCTTCTCCAATGCAAATGTAGAATAAAACATGAAGTTGACATAGTAATGACATGGCAAGGACAATGTGAAGTTGGTTGTCTAGATCTAGACAATGCACTTCACAATGACTTTGTCTCCACATCATCAATTATGAATAGAAATATTTATAAAAAAGTTAAAGAAGTGGAGGAGTTGCATTGGAAGTTGAAAAAAAATACTTTTTATTGTCTCCTTAATACTTTTGCATTGGAGAGAGTTTTTCTATCTCATTGTCTTTTGAGATATAGTTTTGCCACATAAACAAGACCTTGTCTTGTGGCTCATGCCACATAGGAGCCACCTAAGACTCACAACACTTAACAAGACAATAGGGTTGGAGATGCTCTTATCCCTCACTTGGATTACCCATATTAAGGGTGCACCCCACAGTTTTGTTAAAATGTAAGAGTCCCCCACTTTGGACGAAAATCGTGCAGAACGGACTGCCAACAGCTTTGACCCAAAAAATTTGACGAAAAAATCCCTCATATAATTTCTTTTTTCTCTTCCCTCAACACCCCCGTCCCGGACAGGCTGTCGCCGGCGCCGCTACTCGCCCCGCTCCTCCACGCCACCGCCTCCCCCCTCCCCGCCATCGCCTCCCCCTCCCCTCCTCGCCACGGCCTCCCCTCCCCCTCCCCGCCACCGCCTCCCCCCTCCCCGCGTAGCAGCAACAGCAGCAGCAGCGACGGCGTGCAGCATGCGGCGCGTAGTAGCGGGGAGAGGAGCAGCGGCGGGGGCGAGCGATGGGGGGGAGCAGCGTGCGGCAACGGCGGTGGCTGTTGTTCTTGCGGGAGGGGGGGGGGGGGGGAGTGGCTGCAGAGGGGGGGGGGGGGCAGCGACGGGAGGCAGAGGCAGTGGCTGCGGAGGGGAGGGGAGGCAGCGACCGGAGGGGGGGGGGGGGGGGGGGGGGGGAGGGGGGGTGCAGTGGCGGCGGAGAAGGAGGGGAGTTAAAGGAAGAGGAAGAAGAAATTAGGAAAATGATATTTTCGTCAAAATTTTTGGATCAAAGCTGTTGACCGTCCGTTCTGTACGGTTTTCGTCAAAGTGGGAAGATTCTTACATTTTTGCAAAACTGTGGAATGCATCCTTAATATGGGTAATTCAAGTGGAGGGTAAGTCTAAATTTTCCTTCTAAATATCACCCCGACATCTTAACATTTCCAAGATTAACAACCATATAGTAAGGTTACAACACAGAAGAAACGAATTTGATGCTTCCGTCGCTATACTCCAAACAGTGGGTGATTGTGTTTTAATTTTCTTTTCTTCCAAATACTTGCAATAGTAAAAATTGGATTGGAGTAGATTTGGTCGCCATAAGCTGATAATGGCAAAGAGTTCTTTTCTTCTACTTGTTTCCACAAATTTGTACTGCTCCATGAAGCCGCCTCATTGAACTTTTTTGAAGCTTGCCATGATACCAGGCATGTCTTCTTCTGCTGGCAAGATGGTTGTACTAGGATGGAAAACCCTGTTTCAAAGAAAGCTTGCTTCAGTTGCCAATTACCAACTTTCGACAAAATAGAAAAGAAATGTGAGCAAATAATTCGTGTTTCTATAACCACCTTCATTGCCTAGTCATAGTTTGTAGTATCGGCCGATACCGATCCGATTACCGATACAGTTTGGCATGTCCCGATCCGATACTGACGGATACCAACATCAAAGGATCTCTTTCCAAATCAATTCAGCAAAAAAAAAAAAAAAAATTGAACAAAAAAGACTAACCAGCAAGAATGTAAAAGCATAGTAAGGTTGTAAAAGCATGTAAACGAAGAAAACTTATCGTAGGTAAACCAATCAACAAAGGTGGCTATTATTTCATTCAATTTCAAAACTACAATGAAACAACACAAAAATACCTATAATCATGCCTAAATGTCTAAAATATTTTCTCTATATTTATTAATAATTATTTGCTTTACAATACCAAAAAATCCGATACTTCGAACTGAAATCGTCGATACTACTGATACTGCCAATCCCGATACTCATAAGAAGGGTCCGATACCGATTCCGGTACCGATACTGCGAACCTTGTGCCTATTTTGCTGTGAGATTGCACAATGGCAGGCACTTGGGCTTCATGTAAGGCCTGTATAGCAAGAAAGCATCATAGGCGTGCTCTATTAAGGAAGGATATACGAGCTTGAAAATAATATTCATAGGGCCAAATGAGGCTACACAACAATTTAATCAATCAAGACAGTGCCTCCAAGAAATGGATAGGTAAATTGCTTTCAACTCTAAATTAAGTTCATGGAATCATGTAAGAAAATTCATGTAGACTCCAAGACTTTAGAAAGACATTAGTACTATACATGTTACTGTCTCAAGTGTCTCCAACATGACAACAGTACATCTGAAATGGTTCAAATACTGGTATGCAGACATGGGCACATGCACATGCGCAGACACAACAAATACTGCTATACATGATCAATAGCGTGTGCAAATGCACACACACAATCACACTTGTAAGGGCACATGTAAAGAGTTGAGGAAGAAATTGTCGACATGGTTAGTTTATAGTTAATACTTAATGGGATAAAACAAGAACAAAGTGCAAAATATCGAAAGTTTAGGACTATATCATGTAACTAAAGTTAGTATCATAGTATTATATGTAAGTTCTACGTTTGAAGAGTGCTGTAAGAGAGTATGCACCGCCGTTTGTAAAATAGATAATAACCGCACTCAATTTTCGAGTTTATATGGACTATAGGCAAAATTCGTTAATCAGGGGACAGAAGAAATTGGGCCTGTTTATAGGCCTTTAAATATAAAACTCAGGCTGCAAATGTTAGAGCTACTGCAGATAGTCCCACAACGATTATGAGAGGGATTATCTCCGATTGTAACGGGTCATTATGCCTAATAGATCACTGATTCACGATTCTAACAGTAAAATGGACTTATTAGTGTGTGTTATCTGAGAATTAACATAGGGCTAGCGATTTTGGTTTGAAGTAAAAGGAATAAGTCATAAGACTATCATGATTTGGATGGAACAAATGCAATTTGATTATATACTCCAAATGAACTTGGTAATAAGGTATATACAATATTAAAGAGACTTAAAATAGCAAACAAGTTAACAATTTAACTATAAAACATTAAAACTTATCTTGAAGGACCGCTAATGTTTTTATAGTTTAGATACCTTGAAGATTTTTTTTTCCATCTAATTTAGATTAGTTTCATAGATAAATTACTAATTTTTGTTTTGTTCATATGCTTGCTCAGTTCCTGGAGGTAGGCAAAAAGGGTTCATTTTGATCTACATGTTGCAAAATTTGTGGACCAAAAATTATGGGCATGCATTTACCTATGATTAATTGATAAAAACCACACAACAGACTAAGTGATTTTTGGAGAGCATTATAGTAGAGTACTTACAGTTATCCCTTTCAGTCGCGCATGTGCTACTGATTGTCTCAAACTATTTATGTCCAGACCCCAGTTTGCGTCCTCTTCTAAATAGTATGGAACAAGAGAACCTCCAAATAACAATATTGCAGCTGAATAAAGGGGATATTGTGGAGCAGAAACCATAATCTGCCAAGAACATGTAACGGGTATTGTAATGTCATCGAATCATAAAATTATAAAAGAGTAGAAGTATTAAATATAAACTAGAAGCATGGGCACTCCAGAAATAGTGTCGTGTCCAAACTGGATACATGTCGATACAAACAGGGGAAACTATACATGGACAGCCCAAATCGGCTGTGTCCATGATACAGTGTCCATATAATGTCATGTCCATGTAATAGAAAGTATCATTTGATGGAATTTATAACTATCAGTAGTGAATTTTGGTCATTTGACGGAGAAAAATACCCCATCCTTCTCATTTCTTAAGATGGTATTTAGGATCTGCATAACACCCTTGCTAGCACCATCAGCGAGAAAAATAAGATCTGCATAACTGCAGTCAGTGAAAAACATATACGAGTCCTTACAAGTTAAAAGTTCTATATGTCCCTCTGTAGATATGTCCCTATGTAGATTTCTGAGAGCTGCTTCATTATCTAGTAAATTACCTAGGGTATCCATCCCGTGTTTCAATAAAATCAGTAACTTCCTTCCTAATACTGTAGCCTGTAGGAAGACCACGAGAGTCACTATATGCACCTGGTACAAGAAATGAGAAAAGACTAATCTATCTGGAGACGGTTCTATTACCTTTCATATGTAAGGCACAAATGGAATAGCAAAGGCTGTGTATGCCATCTTGTGAGACCATCAAGAATACTAACTAATCTATCAAGAGTTAGATATATAACTGGGAAAACAAAAAAAATGAGTTCAGTTTAGTAGGAAGATCTTGATTCCATCAGTAAATATAAAGGATTCTATATTTTATCACAATGTGGCTGCCTTTATTTATGTTCTACTATTTATTCAGCTACATCAAAACTGTTGTTCAGCTACATGCATTCAGATATGACCTTGACAGGAACAAATGTTAAGGAATTAACAAAGCCTCATCTGACTAGATATATGCTACTATATTTATTTAAAATAAAGACAATTTGAACATGGAGAGATGCAGTGAGCATATTTATTATTTATTGCCATCATCTAGAACATGAAACAAAAATAAAATGTTACCTAAACAACCAGAAGACAATGAAAGTTAGTTCTTGGCTCTTGCAATTGCATCAGCTGGGAATACAAGTCCCACATTAGGATCATCGAGCAAAAAGGAGGCAAGTTATACTGGAATAATATCATAATAGAGAAAATCACACCTATTCAAGAATGATCAGCTTCACTACAGTGATAGACCAATTATATGACGATAGTAATTTTTGAAATTTTGACTTAAGATAACTATTTAAACATTTTTGAACTAATATGCAGAAGATGAAAACGAGTTTTCTATAAGTGTAAAACTTAAGTAAAAATAGTGAAATTGATGGGAAAATGACCTGGCGCCAATAATTTGCATCAAACAAAAGGTAATATGGCAGGTACTCACCTGACGAGGAAATGTCAAAGGTTTTTGTCCTAAAGCATGAGGATTTCCAACATTGGTAAAGATGATCAGAGAAGTTTTTGGAACTATAACACAAAATGAGATATATTGAACAACAAAAGAAGAAAAAACAGTAATTTCAAACATGTTATGATAATTTATTTCATACAGGTATGAGAATCACTCTCTTTTTTTTGGGAAGATGTGAGACCTGTTCTTCATATGTAGAAAAGTTATGGTGAGTTAAAATTTCAAATATGTTATAAAATACAACTAAATAAAAAACTGTCAACGCAACACTACCAGGTTCCCTTTGGTAAGTGGTACACCACTTTAGTTTAGGTTCACTCCACCGGTATGCTTGGGATTGCTTCATAACACAAATTACCCACATTGATCTTTTTTAGATGAGTTACCGCTCATGGCACTTTTCCTGGATGTGTATGCCTGATGAAGCCTTGTGTCCTCTCGGGTTATTCGACTTGTGTGTTTCTTAGGATCGCATCTTCCTCTTCTAAGTTCCTCAAATTCAAAACCCAACCTCCCTTCATCAATCCTTCTAGACAACCATTCATAGAATGGGCATAATTCATTCAATATAATACTTGCTGGATCCAAATTCTACAGAAGAAGGCATCAGACCTTCTAAACCACACTTATTGGGCTTTCAATTATGGCAGAAATGAGATAATTCTTAGCAATGTTGCTCTGCCTCTTTCATTTATTATTATTCCTCGTTCTTTTCTACTTCTCTGTTATGCTATAGACATTCCTCCAATTATTCTTCTTTCACATGATAGACTACATCTGATTGTCAGAAAGCGACCACTCTTTAAAACCATTAACATGATATTAATTAATTAATGTATCATGTTTGTCGACTACAAGCAACTCACCACTTATATTTCAGTAATATAAGTATATAATCCTAAACCCTCACTACAACTCTAGAGTTTTGGCACGTATTTTTGGCACGGTGACAAGGATTTTAACATGGCATCAGAATAACCCAGGTTCAAATCTTACATGTGCACCTTTTAAGCGGACTTTATGAAAAATAGTACATTGTACATGAATCCAATTCTTAATCCATAAAATGGGCATTTTATATACATATATAACCCTCAAACCTCATCACAACTCTAGAGTTTTGGTGTAGTGGAAGAACTGTAGCATGGTATCACACATTTGAGAACATAATTATATCACAAGGAGGGTCCAACTCTCAAGCCACAAAAGGGTACGCATTTGACATGGGAGGGGTGTTAAAGTCCCTGCCACTACACCAAAACTCTAGAGTTGTATTGGGGGTTGACGGCTATATATTTATATTGTAACACGAACATGCAGGTCTAGTGCCCATTTTAGGCAGAGAATTTGATTCACACAACAATATTTTTTTTTAAAATACGATTAAAATGGGACTTTCCTTCCACTACACCAAAATTCTAGAGTTGTCGTGAGGGCTGATGGTTATATATTTATATTCTAACCGTGGGAAAGACGGTGTGATCGGAACCAGAGTTGATCTATGAGGTACGATATTGGACTTGACCAGTATGATTTAAAAGGGAAATCCCTTTTTAAGTACATGACCAATACCATATATCTATACCTCATCATCACAGTTTCTATCCGACGTTGGACTAAACTTTGTATACAACTCCCTTTATATCGTCACCAACCTTGAGCGCACAACCAGATGCGAGATACAGCCCAACACTAACAAGGGGCATATTGGTATGAAATAAAAACAAACAAACTCAAGCCTCGTCGTAGCTCTAGAATTACGATGAGGTGAGTTTGTTAACTGTGTCATGTCCATGTTGCACGGAAACTCCTCCAGAAGGCAGTTGCCGCGTACGAACCGATATGCAACATGCACCCAACACAATACTCCCTTGACACTCGATGCCCAATATGGTGTCTCGCGCAACTGTGTAGGCTCCGGAAAACGATCCAAAACAAGGTTAAATATAGATATTATTAGGATCTGAACATAATATGGTGTGCAAGTAAGTATCTATGCAGATATCCCTACTTTGTCAATCAACAAAAGTCGCAATATGAAGAATGGTATATAAAAACAGTGAATGATTGGAAGAAAATGAGAAGAGGAGAGACCTTTTTTTCCCCCTTCCTTTTGGGGGTCGGAGCGCAAAATTTTAAGAACTTCGATGGAACGCAAAATACTATCGGGATGGTGTCGGAAGGAGAGGGTTTGGAGAGCGAACGGTGGTGGAGGGGAGATCACTGGTGGGGGAGGGTTGGGGTTTCTTTCTAGAGAGAAATTTGCACTATGGACTTTTTGGAAGATTATGTATAAAGGCACATCAAAAGTTGATCAGAGTTAGCCTAAATCTAATTTTGATTTATTTACAAGTTTGTCATTTAAAAACTTTCTCAGGACTAGCCTAAATGTAAGTATATAAGTCAACTTTTTTTATTTTTTTGCTCTCTTCTCCTTCTTTACAAGAAGAAAAACAACTAAGAACAAGAAGAAAGAAGAACAAGAACAAGAAGTAAGAAAAAACAAGAAGAATATCTCTTTCTCCAAACCTTAGTTTATTTTTTTGCTCTCTTCTAATTTTTCATATATTTTTCTCCAAACCCTAGTTTATGGATGAAATCCTAGTTGTAGAGGAAATTGGGTTATCAAATCTCTCAAATCTATTAATCTAAATTATAGATGAAACCCTAATTCTAGAAGAAATCGATTTGTTTAGCAAGTCCATGTCAGGACTGCCACAATTTCTGGTAGTTCTAGAAGTATTGAGGACTGCCAGAAATTGTGGCAGTCCTTGAAGGGACTTGCTGTACAATAGGACTGTCACAATTTCTGGCAGTCCTAGAAATATTGAGTACTGTCAGGAATTATTGTAGTCATGAAAGAGACTTGTTATACAGCAGGACTGCCACAATTTCTGGCAGTCCTAGAAGTATTGTGGCAGTCCTAGAAGTATTGAGGACTGCCAAAAATTGTGGTAGTCCTGAAATCGAAATGGCCGAATGAAAAAAAATGTAGGATTTATTTCTATCTTGATAATAGAGTGAAATATACATTTTAGGGTTTAATTTCATGCATTTTTTGTGAGAAATAATAAAATAAACATGTTAGAGTTTATTTTCGTGCATTCTTTGTGAGGAATGAAAATGCTGAGAATGAAAATTGTGGAGAAGAAAACTAGGATTTTGATGAAAATGATGGAGAAGAAAACTAGGATTTAGAGTGGGGAAATGGTGGAGAAGAAGATGAAGAAGAAGAAGATGTATAGTTTGGGGAGTGGGAAATGGTGGAGGAGAAGAAGATGAAGAAGAAGAGGAGGAGGAGAAGAAAGAAAGTTAGGGTTTTGGAAGAGAGTGAGTGAATTTTGGAGTTTGGGGTGTGGGGTTGTGACAGCCCAATAAGTAGGAAAATGTGATAGTCTGAGTAATTTTCCCTCAAACATGGGCTAGTCCCAATCCTTGCTAGCCCTGATCAACTTTTGATTTGCCCTTATAAATAATCTTTTGGAAATGTACAACTCCACTGAGTGAGAGAATTGAAATTGTCACTTTCTCTTGTTTTACAGGCATTGTTTTTTTTAAGGGAAATATTATGCTTACAACCAATTTGGAGGAAATTGTAAACATTTAGTTGCTATGCCTAGAATTAAGGCCATCTCCAATGGTGATTTCTAAAACTGAGTTTCTATCCTATTGGCATTATACTTTGAGGAGATTTCTATCCTAGTTATAAGAATTTCTACATAGAAATTGTATAAACAAAAAATACTCTACAATGATTCTCCATTTCTATCCTAGGTGTCACAAAATAAATTGATCAATTTAATGGTGCGGGACCTAATAATAATTATCATGAGAGATGAAAAATTTCTATGAGAGTTTCTACATGTAGAAACCCTCGTAGAAATTTTCTATCCTACATCATCGCCACCTAGGATAGAAATGATGATAGAAACCACAATTGGGAGAAGATTTTTTTTAAATGGATTTCTTCCATAGAAATAGGGAAGATAGAAAACCCCATTGGAGATGGCCTAAGTGTTTACAATTTTCTTACAACCGCCACGTGTCGGACTTTGATTGGAGGAGGGGGAGAAGTGGTGGGTCAGGTGGAGCTCATATAGTAGGGGTGAGAGGGGAGGTGGGACCCATATGTAAGGGGTAGGAGAGAGAGAGAGAGGGGTTGTAAGAAGGTTGTAAACTTATCATTTTTCTTGTTTAAAAATGATATGCTTAGAACCAATTTTGGTTGTAAGCTTTACAACCGCCTACGTGGTATCCATTGATTGGGGGAGAGGGGGACCGAGTGGGAATGGATGGGACCATGTTAGCAGGAGGTGGGTGTGGGTTGTAAGAAAGTTGTAAATATTTGGTAGTAAACTTAGCATTATCCTTGTTTTAAAAACAGGACCAGAGATTGATCTGGACAAGGCACGAGAGGTTGGGTCAAATCGTCAGTGGTTCAACTGCTGGATTAATCTAAGTGGTCCAATTATTTTCTTCTGTACACTGATTTTTACAAAAAATATTCATTTTCAACCGACTTTAAAAAGAATAGTGGATCAACACTAACCCGGTCCAGAAGATCTACCGGTTTACGGCCATCTGGCTGAAACGGTCGGTCCAATTCGGTTTTTAAATCACTGGTTACAAGTGCACACGTTCCCCACCCCACCCCCTATTTTACCATTCTCACTTGGAACATAATTGGAGAGGAACTTGTTGAAATAATAAGGGATATTTAGTAATAGGGCATCACATAATAGTGGATATTAGGGTTTGGATCTCAAAATTGTCCAACATTAGAGTTTGGGTCTCAAAATCACTGTTCACGTAGGCTAATGAACACTGATTTCGAGACCCAAACCCTAACATTGGACAATTTTGAAACCCAAATCCTAATATCCACTATTATGTGAGACCCTAATACTAAATAACCCAAACAATATCATTAACAAGAAGTACATTGTCGTTTGCTAAACATTGAAACTATGGATTGTCACTTACAATTAATATCAATTCTTCATATTATATCCAAACAAAAAAAATTTAAAAATTTGGACACTTGCGGGGGACATAATGTTGTCTAACCAAACACTAATGGTAACTCGGAATAGGTTACATGTGCATAGTGTGTATCTAATACTTTCACACTTCCTTGGAGTTGCATTGATCCAAACAAAATTCACTTGCGTTACAAGTGTATTTAATTTGAAGTGTTTCTGACATAATAAATCCCTTCCTATTTTACTATTTTTTCACTTGTAACATAATTGGAAAGGAACTCGTTGTAAGTTGGTGAATCTTGAGGGTTTTGCTGTTCGGAGTTTTCGCATTCTTGCATGCATGATTGTCACTTGCAGCATAATAGTAATCATATCATATCAAGAAATAATGTCATGCTTGCCAAACTTTGGAAGTATGGATTGTCTTTTACAAATACCAATTATTCTTGTTCTATCCAAGCAAAAAAATTATGAAATTGGACAGTTGCGAAGGACGTAGTGACATCTAATCAAACGCTATTAATAGCTTAGAATAGAATACATATGCATAGCACATGCAATGGTGTGTCTAACACTTACACACTTTCTTGGAGTTGCATTGATCCAAACAAAAAGTTACTTCATTTGGTTAGGTATTACAAGTGCATTGAAACTGAAGTGTTTCTGACATAACAGATTCCTTAATTTGCCATTTTCACTTGCAACATATATAATTGGGAAAGAACTTGTTGTTAGTCGGTGGATTTGGAGGATTTTATTGCTCAGAGTTTCTGTATTCTTGCATGCAAGATTGTCACTTACAGTATAATGGTAATCATATCACTTTCTTAAAGTAACATTGACATCCTTGATTCCTTGCCAAACATGGGAACTATGGATTGTCACATACAAATATCACTTCTTCATATTCTATCCAACCAAGAAAATTGTGAAATTGGACAGTTGCGGGGGGAATAATAGTGTCTACCAAATATTATTGGTAAATCATAATAGGATACATATGCATAGCAGATGCAATAGTGTATCTAACACTTTCACGCTTCCTTGGAGTTGCATTGATCCGAATAGGCTCAGAGAGAATTTTGTTGTACCATTTTTTGTGTTGATGTATAAAATGTCAGACTATGTATTGATCATGTGTGGAACCACCGCATTAATATTATCAAATGTGGTCAGATTTTGATGTCTCATTAGCATTAGCATTATTGTTTTGTTTTTCATTTCTTTTGGGAATAAGAAAAGGACAAAAAAAAAAAAAAAACTAAATTTTGATCTTTCGGAAACAATTGTTCTCCTCTAGCTTTAAAAGGTTAATTTAATTATTTAAACAATTACTTTTTTTTTTTTGAAAGTAATACGAGCACCATATTTCTTAGAGAATTCTTTCTTATAATAGTCGATTTCAATTCAAGTTTGGAGTTAGTGCAGCAGAGCTCGTACCTTAGTATAGAGATACAAAAAACAACAACAATACATGTTCATTTAGGATATTGGTTTATTTTCTTCTCTATACATTGCTCAAAGGGTAGCAGGGTGTTTTGCAAACAAGTCACCAAAATTACTGTATTTTTAATACAAAATTTAATATCTCATAAATTACTAATAAGTTCCTTGAATAAGTAGAAAATGAAGTTATGAGTCTCTCCAAGTTAAATCAACAAGATAAAAGAGAATGTTCATTGACCAATTTGTCCTTAATAATTATTCAATATTTTTAACCAGCCATCTTTCTTCTCCATTATCATCCTCACAAATCTCCATTAATTTTTTTTCCAGTCTCTACTCCAAGACTTTCTTATAAAACAACATATCTCTCTCTCTCTCTCTCTCTCTCTCTCTCTTTATTATCTCATCTATCTCTCTCTTTTAAAAATTCTTAAACACATCATGTTCAATCATATTCTTTTAAAAAATATGTCAAATTTCTTTAGATGTCATGCAATATACTTAAACGTATACATACGATTAAAAATTGCAAAGTAAATAAAAAATTGGAGGTCTTATCGTTCCCCAAAATAACCACTAAAATTATATTATATTAATGAGTATACAAATATTGTTTTTTTAAGATGAGTATACAAATATTATTGACGTATTGCTTGAGGTGCTTTTCCAAACCAATCATAGTCGAAGAGCTTAATTTTTATATGAGAAGATTTTATAAATTTTTGAAATAAAATGTTAAGAAATAAAAAGGAAAAAAAATGATAAGTATGGAGGTAGAAATTTTTTGTGTCAAGGGTAAAATCGCTTATTAACTAGCTTAACTTTGATGTTAGGTTAAAATAATTCAAACGGGGATGGACAATGACTCATGACTCTATTTTCTGCTGATTTAGATTATTTATTAGTATTAATAAGATTTGGAAGAATTCATTAAGGATACACTTAGATTTGAGGAACTTATAAATAAAAAATAGAAAAAGAAAGTTTCAAATCAACAAACCCTTCCAAAGTTTGCTATTACAATGCACGGAACAACCCGAATTGATACGTTATGACAAATTCCTCTGAATCATTTGTGGTACAATCACACACGATTTATTTTTGAATATCCCCTTTTATCGCATTAACAAATTATTTTGGGAAAAAAAGAAAAAAAATGATGGAATCTCATAAACAACTTAAGAATATATAGACTACTCGAAGCAGGTTGCTTTATGATAGTCTTTTGGTTCGTTTAGGAGGGCACGTCGTCTTCTTCCTTTCTATTTTCAGCCTCTCTTCAAAGTATATATACAATTGTTTTTTAGCTTAATTGCAATTTGATACCCTCAACTATTTCAATTTTTCAAGTTCATATCTTAAATTTTTTTACTCAACAACTTAATATCATCAACTATTTTATATTTTCAACTTCATACCCTAAAATTTAAAAAATTCGAAAATACCCTTGTCCTTCCCTCCCACCCCCTTCCCCTAGCCCCCTCTCCCGCCCAGCACCCCCACCCTTCCCTCTCGTCCCGGTCCCCAACCCCCCCCCCCACCCCCCCCCCCCCCCCAACCCCCCACCCCCACCGCGGGAAATCGAACATGGTTCAGTACTGCAAGTTTGCAACTATGCTTTTGTGGCATGATTAAGAACCCAACAACACTCTCTTTACTCACATTTAAGGTTGAAGGGGGGAGCATCAAGCTATGGGCGGAGAGTAAAATGGGTTCCAATGTCTCCTTCTGCTTGCAATGTTATGAAGCATTAAATAGGGACTCGATAACTCTCAGATTTGAAATTGCGAGAATCCAGCAGTTGCTCGCAGACAATCTGGTTCCAGGAGGTAATCTTTTCCTTCTTCCCTCCTACCATGAAGAGGTTCATCGGAGGTGGGGGTGGGTGGCCCCCGGGGGGGGGGGGGGGGGGGGGGGGCATGTTGGAGAGTGGAAGAGGGTTGGAAGTAGTATTTACTTTTGAGCAAGGGTATTATTGTCAAAAAAAATTCAGGGTATCAAGTTGAAAAAAAAAGGTTTAGGGTATCAATTGAAAAATGAAAATAGTTGAGGGTATCAAGTTGCAACTAAGTCTTGTTTTTTTGATAATTCATACGAAAAGCCAATACATAGAATGTTTTCTAAAAATTCCAATTAACTTGGCTAAATAGTTGTTTCAATGGCATTGACTCATTGATTGATGCATAGGGCTAGCCCATGGGATTGTGTTGTCCTATCCAGAGCTAATTTTACTTGTCACTTGAGTCTTATTATGGGTCGATCCTGGACGGTCATTTGCGATTCCAAACTCTTGTGGGATCATGCTGAACATAGAGGTTGCTCTAAGCATAAGAGGGTGTTCAAACCCGAAGTCTAATCTGACTTACTCTTGAACCGACTATGTTGATGCACCTACAATCTACATGAACCTTCATTGTATAAATTCGCTTTATCCGTAAAACGGTGGAGTATAAGTCTCAAGCTTTACATCGAGTGACTTACATCACCACGTGTATATCTGGATTTGATGTTGCGTACGTGTTTCAAAATTTTAATTTGGTACTTTGTAGCCAACCATTTCAAGAATGACAAGATTTTCTCCATGAGAAATGCTTTGAGGGGAGATAAAATATCTTTCACTTAGTTTCTAAGAGGAGACATTATATAGATCTTATCTCCGATTTTAAGGAGATATTAAATAGATTTTTTTTTAAAAGCAAAACAAAATAAAACAAAACAAAACATAGCCAATGTGGCTAGATAGAACCAAACTTAGGACATCCAAGTTAAAATCTAATGTCAATTACAAAATGATAAAGTGCAATAATAAATTCTCGCAAAATTTATGTTTTTGCAAAATAATACTCAATATATTTTTTTGATCGATAAAAATCTTCACATTTTGGATACTTTGATCAAATTATCCTCTCCGTTCACTAGACGTTTCAAATTTAACGTTATAATCAAATTTTGACTAAAAATACTTGAAATTCCCAAAATACTTTCGCACATGACTATTAAAGATTGCAACTGTCTTATCATCCTTTTATATATAGGTTTAAAAATTCCATATTTAAGCATTCTTTTTTTTATTCCATATTTCACTATGTGTCCACTTTGTTCTGTATTTGTATATTGTTAGTTTATTTTCTTTCCTGAGTAAATAATTCAAATAAGTTTTGTTAACGATATATTGACAGTCCGTTGTTAATTTGGATACAAATTGCAGCAAACTAAAATTTAGAGGAGTTTTTAAACTATGAGTCATTTTTCACAACAAAATGTAAATCTTGCGAGATTTTTTTTTTTTTTTTTTTTTTTACTTTACCTTTACAAAACTCTATCTATATTGCATAGAATTGGAAATTTTTTGAAGTTGGCCTCAAGTTTTTAGGAAACTTTTACTCTCATTTAATCAAGACATAAAATTTTAATTTTTTATGATATAGGTAAAGTGATAAATGTCTCTCCTAAATAGATACTTCCTTTCTTGACCGTTGTTGTCATGTTGTCATGTATAG
>JANAVB010028397.1:6834593-6857093 GCA_029216955.1 Iris pallida
CATTAAGCACTACACTATGTTTTTGAACATTCAAGTATATCCAACATGAACCCAAAAAAATGAACCCAAATTTTTTTCCCATCACAAGATAGTCGTCCATCATTTTAGCATATCCAGAATGCTTTTGAAGGACCTGCAAATGAAATAAGATATGCCAATATATTAGCAACCTGCTAACTGTATATAAACCACCAGAAAAGAAAGGCAAGTTCTTCCAAACTGTACAGACTAGACTACATTAGTTTGTGAATGTTTAAAACAGAACAAAATGATCAATCCATCTGTACAGACCTGCTAACAGTTCTTCCAAACTGTACAGACCTGCTTACAAAAAAATAGAAACTACAAATAACAAGCTACAGTGTCACGTCCCGTATCCCAAATACAATGGTGACGTCAAAGAACACATCCCCAGGCTACGCGCCAAATTCGCGATTGTCGCCCGTAATCAGCAGAATGGAAAAATACAAGAACATATCACTTTCATAAGCTAGTCGAATGTATAACATTTTGTTGTAACAAAAAATTTAGAATTATTGTACCTTTAGAAATACTTTTGATGTAAATATAATTAAAGTTGTACTTATGAAAGTGATCTGTTCTTGTATTTTTCCATTCTGCTGATTACGGGCGACAATCGCGAATTTGGCGCGTAGCCTGGGGATGTGTTCTTTGACGTCACCGTTGTATTTGGGATACGGGACGTGACACGTCTTTTTGTTGGTGGCCCATGCAGGTCAGCAAAGAATGGAAAATTCAGGACAGGTATAGGTCTAGGTATAAAGTAAAAACATAGATTAAGAACCTATAGGTAAAACCCTGAATTCCAATTTTACGATAGATATCCTTAAAGAAGGTGATATCAAAATTAGTAGCATTTTACAAATTATTATTATTTTTACTATCTAAACCCTTTATTTTGATTTTTATTTAAAGGTATACTAACCTAAAAGTTCTTGATATAGATCATGTCCCGATTTGTACCATTTGCAAGATTGGGAAACCACAGCCATAGTCTGGACGAGTATTACGAGTATGTGAAGAAGATGTGGAAAGTGGCACCTAAAGGAATGATAGAAGCTTATGGAGTCCACTACGAGCTGAAGCACCCAGTAGTTACAGATATAGTGGATGAAAGGGTGGAATACTACAACGTAGTAAATTATTTTGTACTTATTAAGGCCCAACCGTGTGGAGAACCAGGGTCCAAACACAATGGCACCCTGGAAGAGTGGATGACAACCTACCATGATGCCAAAATCATCAACATAAGAAAAATGTGGATATGAGTGACTGAATGTGAAAAAATGTAAAAAATTGTGAATAGCTGACCTATGTACCTTTCTGAAAATAAATAAAGTATGTGTGACTTTATGTTCTTGCCTCTGTACTTCCAATTATGGTTTAATTAAAAAGGAATATTGTATATGTAGGTATGGACCTTTTTCTTCCAAGCTTGCCATAGGATGGGAGCGACCGTACCCTATATGGGTACCAGCAACACATGAGGGAGCTTTGGAAAGTACCAGACTGGTATGATATACCAGTCTATGAAGTATACTATGGAGTAATGAACCCTGTCATCCGAGACATTGAAAACGGTGCTGAAGTAGACCACGAAAGGCAGGTCTGCTGCATATATGTTCGAGACCCCGGACATCTGTACATAGACCCTATACTTGAAGGGTACAAGGGAACACTAGATGACTTCCAGGAGTTACATCCTGAAGTAACAATCCTTAGTTATGAACGAACCCTTATATGTAGGTAACTAGAAGTTAGGGGTTCTATAAGGGTTGTTTTCTTCTCTGCTATATAATATAGCAGATATGTATGTATGATGACCTGGAAGTAAGGAAAGTCTGTAAAAAGTTATGTAAAAGTATGTAAGACCCAGCAGCATGTTTGTATAATATCTCAATAAAATATGCTTGCTTTCTAAGTGTGATTTCTTATGAATCATATCTCTCTATTACTAAGCCATGTATTACAAAGGACATTTTATTCAAAAAAAAAAATTTCAGGAAAATGTCTGATCAGGGTCAGTCCCACGCTTCATCATTTCAAGGCCAAACCGAACCCTCTATCTCAGATATGTACCGACTATTTCAACAAGTTTTGGAATCAAACAGTCAACGTGCAAATGCGGCACATGCCACTACCGCTCAAGTACTAGATCAAATGCGGGCAACAAGCTCCAAGGATAAGACAATAGCTGATTTTAGGGATCTTAGGCCACCTAAATTTTGCGGGACAGAGAACCCAATAGGGGCTGGACAATGGATCAGAACTATAGAAGGATTACTAAAGGCAGCCAAGATTAGGCCTGAAGATATGGTTTCTACAGTCCGCATTCAGTTAGAGGATGTCGCTGAACATTGGTGGAGTGCGGAGCACCCTGAAGAGTCTGACGATATAGTACCTTGGGGAGAATTCAAGAAGAAATTCGAAGAAAAGTTCTTTCCAAAGTCAGCCAGAATGGAGTTGGAAAGGCAATTTATTCATCTAAAGCAGGGGAGGCTCACCGTTGATGAATATACTGCTGAATTCTCCAGGCTAAGCCGTTTTGCCTTATATATGGTAGCTGATGAGGAAACAAAGGTGTCAAGGTTTTTGGAAGGATTAGGAGGACATTTAAAAAGTAAGGTTACAGCCTATCGGTGTCAAACATATTCTGAAATAACCGAAGCTGCCCGAAATCAGGAAAGGATGTTAAAGGAAGAACAACCGTTCCGGCCTCAAGCTCAGAAGAGGGCTCTGGAGTCGGGAGCACCATCCTCCAGGAGTCAGTGGCAAGGACCATCTAAACGACCCCAAGTTGATAGTTCGGATGGACCCCTCATTTGCAATTATTGTCACAAGCCTGGACATTTAAAAAGGAACTGTAGAATGTCTAAGATGTGGTTCGGCTAACCACCAAACTAGTCAATGTCTACCACAATCAACCACCGGGCCAGTAATCCAAATTCAGGGCAAGGAGCACGACAAGAGTTCCGAGGGAATCAGGGTAAGTTGATGCTTCCAGGAAATGGTCCTCGACCCATGCTCCAAGCACCTGTACATCAGGCCATGATAACCTATGGGCAACAAAGATCACCACTTGCATCCCAAGCCCATCAATACCAACAAGTGCAGAAGACTAAACAATCCCAGGCTGGAAAGAAGAAGAAGAAACACGGGCAAGCATTCATGCTGGATACTGAAGAAGCTGAGATTGCAGGCGAAGTGGTAAAAGGTACTATATTAGTTTCATCATATCCAGCATCTGTTTTATTTGATTCAGGAGCCACACACTCCTTTATATCTGCTAGTTTTATATCCCAACGGGAAATTGAATCACAACCCCTGGCTAGGAATCTAAATATTCTTACAGGTAATGGCATGGTAAAGGTTAGCCATGTTTGCAACGCCTGCCCAGTAAAATTAGGTGGTGGAGCTTTTCGGGTAAGACTATTGATCTTCCCAATGAACAATTATGACATAGTACTTGGGATGGATTGGCTAACCAGGACGTCGGCCAATATAGATTGTGGAAAAGGAAGAATCTTATTTCAACTCCCAAATAAGAAAACATATGAGTTTAATCGAAACCAGAAAGAATTTGATGCTGGAGAATTGGAGAAACTTGAACTACCAATTCGAGAAAAATTCCAAGAACTGGAGGAAAACAATTTCCAAAAGTTGTAGAAGATTTTAAGGATGTTTTTCCAGAAGATCTACCAGGATTGCCCCCGGATAGAGCAGTAGAATTCTCTATCAATTTAATACCTGGGGCAGCACCGATAGCTAAAAAGATATATCCCATGAAGAAGGAAGAATTAGCAGAGCTTAACAAACAAATAAAAGAATTATTATCAAAAGGATTCATACAACCAAGTGCCTCACCCTGGGGTGCGCCAGTATTATTCGTAAAGAAGAAGGATGGAACTTTACGACTGGTAATAGATTACAGAGCCTTGAATGAGGTAACAATCAAAAATAAATATCCTTTACCCCGTATTGATGAGTTATTTGATCAACTAGGAGAGGCCAAGGTGTTCTCAAAGATTGATTTAAGATCTGGATATCATCAAGTAAAAGTCAAGAAGGAAGATATCCAGAAGACATCATTTAGAACTCGTTATGGGCATTACGAATTCTTAGTTATGCCATTCGGGTTAACAAATGCTCCTGCTATATTCATGGATTTAATGAATCGAATATTCTATCAATATTTGGATAAATTCGTGATTGTATTCATTGATGATATCCTTATATATTCAAAGAATGAAGAAGAACATGAAGAGCATCTGAGAATAGTACTACAGACTTTGAGAAAAGAACGGTTATACGCCAAATTGAGCAAATGTGAGTTTTGGCTGGACCATATATCCTTTCTAGGTCATATTATCAGTGGTGAAGGGATTTCAGTAGATCCAAAGAAAGTAGAAGCTGTTAAATCTTGGCCAACACCAAAGTCTGTAGCAGAAATTCGAAGCTTCTTAGGTTTAGCCGGGTACTATAGACGCTTCGTGGAAAACTTCTCAAAAATTGCGGAGCCTTTAACTCGGCTGACCCGGAAAGAGGAAAAATTCAATTGGACGGAGAAATGCCAAGCAGCTTTTGAAGAATTAAAGGAAAGGCTGATTTCAGCACCTGTATTGGCATTACCGTCAGGATCGAGTGGATATGAGATATACAGTGATGCCTCAGGCAAGGGGCTAGGTTGTGTGCTAATGCAGCATGGTGAAGTTATAGTCTATGCTTCTCGACAATTAAAACAACATGAGAGAAATTACCCGACTCATGATTTGGAACTTGCAGCTGTCGTATTTGCACTTAAATTATGGAGACATTACCTGTATGGAGAAAGGATTAAGATTTATACGGATCATAAAAGTTTAAAGTATGTATTTACCCAAAAAGAGATCAATATGCGACAAAGAAGGTGTCTAGAGTTACTTAAAGACTTTGATATGATAATGGAATATCATCCTGGTAAAGCAAATAAGGTCGCTGATGCACTGAGCAGAAAGCCAACAGCATTCTTTATGAACACTCCAAAAGAAATCCTAGAAGATTTGAGAAAAATGGGAATTGAAGTAATATGTCCTACAGCAGAAGGAATATAGGAAAATTTACAAATACAATCCTCCTTAGTAGATAGAATCAAGGAAGCCCAACAAGGTGATGCAAAACTTCAGAAAATTTGGAAACAAACAGAAGAAGGGCTCCAGACCGGGATAAGGAAGCATCCAGACGGATCATTAAGATTCGGAGATAGATTGTGCATACCCGGTGGAGAATTGCGGACGGAAGTTATGTCAGAAGCTCATAACTCGCAATATTCCATTCACCCGGGCAGTACTAAGATGTACCAGGATTTGAGACAAAATTTCTGGTGGCATGGCATGAAAAGAGAAATTGCTAGGTTTGTGTCTAAATGCCTCGTCTGTCAACAAGTGAAAGCGGAACACCAGAGGACAGCATGACTTCTTCAGCCTTTGCCCATACCGGAATGGAAATAGGAGCATCTTACAATGGATTTCGTGACAGGACTACCTAAGACCCAGAAGGGTAATAATGCTATCTGGGTTATCGTTGATAGACTCACTAAAACGGCTCGATTTCTACCTTTTCGAGTTGGACAGTCAACAGAAACACTGGCAGAAATGTATATGAAACAGATTGTCAGTCAACACGGAGTACCAATAAGTATAGTATCCGATAGAGACACCAGGTTTACCTCACATTTCTGGAAAAGTCTACAGGAAAATCTTGGTACTCGGCTAAAGTACAGCTCTGCTTACCATCCTCAAACAGATGGTCAGTCCGAACGGATAATTCAAACTTTGGAAGACATGCTAAGGGCCTGCACATTAGATTTTGGGGGATCATGGGATGACCATCTACATTTGGTGGAATTCTCTTATAACAATAGTTACCATGATAGTATCAAAGTTGCACCTTTTGAAGCCTTGTATGGAAGAAAATACAGATCTCCAGTATGTTGGACATATGTAGGAGAGAGACAATTTCTAGGCCCAGAACTGGTGACACAAACAGTAGACAAGGTCAAAGCAATAAGAAGCCACCTGCAAGCTGCACAAGATAGACAAAAGATGTGGACTGATAAACATCGAAGGATGTTGGAGTTTCAACTCGGTGATCATGTGTTCTCCAAAATTTCACCAACAAAAGGAACAATTAGATTCGGTACACGAGGAAAATTGAGTCCGAGATATATTGGACCATTTGATGTACTAGAAAGAATTGGGAGAGTATCTTACAGACTAGCTCTTCCACCAACTCTGGAAGGAGTACATGATGTATTCCATGTATCTCAACTCCGAAGATATGTATCGGATCCGAGTCATGTATTGAATCATTCAGAGATTACTGTTGGTCCAACTCTACGGATAGAGCAGAAACCTGTCGGAATCTTGGATCGAAGAGATAAGATTCTTCGAAATCGGGTCATTCCGTTAGTTCGTGTAGCTTGGAGTAAGGATTCTCCTAGAGATTCAACCTAGGAAAAAGAAGAAGATATGCGGAGGCAGTATCCATATCTGTTCTCTGAGCCAGGTCAGTAATTGCATTTATATATACTATTTAAATTTCGGGGACGAAATTTCTTTAAGGAGGTTAGAGTGTAATAACTACTAAATAATATTAATACTATTGTCATTTTTTTTTTCATACATTTGTACTAACATCATATAATTGTACAAGTATTAAAAAAAAAAAAAAGAAAGAGAAGAAGAAATTTTTTTTATAAACAAATAAGTAAACAAATATATGTATATAAATATATATATATATATATATTTCATAATTAGATGACCATAATTTCAAATTTATATTCAATAGGAACTTTTCACTTTGGACATCCATATAATTTTAAGTTTTGGAAGGGGGATTAGTGTAAAATTTTACCCATGGAAAAGCAAAACAATTGGACCCATGGATTTTTCTTTCGTATGACTCAACTCAATGGGAAGGAAGAGCTGGCTTCATCTTGTTGGAGTGGGTGGGGTTCCCAACCTATGTGGAGAAGACCCCGGAGTGCGACGAGCGCCGTTCGTGTGTCGAAGAAGCTCGGGAAGTGGGCGACGTAGAGTCGCTGCTGCTGTTGCTGCCCAGGGGGAGATTCTGGAACAGGGGATCCGAGTTCGGGCCGAACTCGGTCCCATGGCGAGTTCGGGCCGAACTCGGTCTGGCCACTCCAGTACTGTGGGGTGAGGTTCTGGATGCTTGACACAGAGTTCTGGCCGAACTCTGTGTCGTCGGGGGCTGAAGCGGATTTTAGGATGAGTTTTCATCATTGGATCTAATCCAACGGTCCAGGTTGGTTGCGGGATTGGGGAGTTATATTGAGTTTTCTCAACCCTAATTTATAATCGCAAGTATTGGACAACACAAAAAGTTCGAGAGAGAAGGAGGCAAGAGTGCCATTGCAACTTCGGAGAAGAAGACGGAGGATCGAAGGTCGTTTTTCGAAGGAGATCGTGTTTCGGGTAATCTCTACTCGTCGTTCTCGTTCTTCGTAGCCTTGTGATCATTGTTCTTATCTCTGAGTGTTGTGGGGATCCGATTTGGATCGGAGGAGTTTGTAGAGGGTGTAATTCTTCTATTCCATTAGTGGAGGCTTCTCAGGGTTGGACTCCGATCGTCCCGTGGTTTTTTCCCGCAAGGGTTTCCACGTCAAAAATTCTCTGTGTCTGCGTGGACTGTTTTTGTGTGGTTGTTTTTTGGTTCGTGCGTTGTATTGCTCGGTCCTCTCGCAGGTACTCTCCGGTTTGGGGAAAGGTTTCCGCGTTTCTTTCCCAACAGAGTGGTATCAGAGCTTTGGGTTCAAAGGGTGTCAGGAGTTGACAGAGGAACCAGAGAGGAGAGATGGACGCGAAGCCGGTGCGCATGGTGAACCTTAATGGCACAAACTATCATTATTGGCGGAGCAAGATGAAGGATTTGCTATTTGTCAAGAAGCTGCATCTACCTGTGTTTGCATCCGAGAGGCCCAGTGATAAATCCGAGGAGGACTGGAAGTTCGAGCACATACAGGTGTGTGGGTACATACGGCAGTTTGTTGATGAGAACGTGTACAATCACGTTGCCAATATTGAGCACGCGAAGACGTTATGGGATAAGCTGGAATCCTTGTATGCGAAGAAGACCGGGGTAAACAAGTTGTTCCTGATCCGAACGATGATGGGTCTGCGGTACAAGGATGGGGCGTCTATTACGGATCACTTGAGTGATTTCCAGGGCGTGGTTGACCAGTTATCTTCTATGGGAGTCAAGTTCGACGACGAAGTTCAGGGACTGTGGCTGCTGTGTACCTTGCCAGACTCGTGGGAGACCGTACGAGTATCTATGATCGCTTCTGCTCCAGAGGGCGTGGTCAGTCTGGAGTTTGCCAAGAGCGGGGTGTTGAATGAAGAGATGCGGAGACGTTCTCAGGGCACTTCATCCACATCCCACCACTCTGAGGCATTGGTTTCAGAGAGCCGCGGAAGGGGCAAAAGCAGGGGTCCAGGTGGTGGCAGAGACAAGAGCAGGGGGAAGTCCAAAGGTCGGTACGAGGACTCAGAGTGTTACCATTGCGGTAAGAAGGGCCATATCAAGCGGAATTGTTTCGTTTGGAAGAAGGAGAAGAAGGGCGACAAGGGGAAGCAAGAAGAGAACACTACAGCGGCGGCCTCGACGCATGGAGGCGATGTGATCGTCGTAGGTGATGAGGTCATTACTAACCTCGCCTGCGATGACAATTCTTGGCTGGTGGACTCAGGGGCTTCAGCACATGTATCTCACAATAGGACACTGTTTGCCACTTACACGACAGGCGACTGTGGCGTGTTGAAGATGGGCAACGGAGATGTGTCGAAGGCGGTTGCCATTGGAGATGTGCATTTGAGAACGAAGACGGGTGCGGTTCTTGTTCTCAAGGATGTTCGTCACGTCCCTGATATCCGTTTCAACCTGGTGTCGGTTGGAAGGTTGGATGACGAGGGATTCTTCAGTCTCTTCGGGAATAGTCAGTGGAAGCTTTCCAGAGGTTCGTTGGTGATTGCCAGAGAAAGCAAGAAGTCCGGTCTCTACTATATGGAGGGGAGCGCACAGGGGGCACAGGAGGTGAACGCAGTCAGTGATGCGTCTACCGAGTTGTGGCACAGGCGGCTCGGCCATATCAGCGAGAAGGGGATGAGCTACTTGGTGAACAGGAAGGTGATTCCGGGGCTCAAGTCTACAAAGTTGGAGAAATGCACGCACTGTTTGGCTGGGAAGCAAAATAGGGTGTCTTTCCAGAGTCACCCAAGTTCGAGGAAGCCGGCGTTGCTCGAGTTGATTCACTCGGATGTCTGCGGTCCTATGAAGGTAAAAACTCTTGGTGGTGCTTCTTACTTTGTGACTTTTATTGATGACTGTTCCAGGAAGGTTTGGGTCTATGCCTTAAAGACCAAGGATCAGGTGCTGCCTACTTTCAAGGAGTTTCAGGCCTCCGTTGAAAGGGAGACGGGCAAGAAGTTGTTGTGTGTTCGGTCCGACAATGGCGGCGAATACATCGGTCCCTTTGATGCGTATTGCAGAGAGCAAGGGATACGACACCAGAAGACTCCGCCAAAGACACCTCAGCTCAATGGTGTAGCGGAGCGCATGAACAGGACACTGATGGAGAGGGTGCGGTGTTTGCTGTCAGAAGCAAACTTGCCGGGCAGTTATTGGGGTGAGGCTCTTCTCACAGCTGCTTATATTATTAATTTGTCTCCTAGTGCTCCTTTGCAGGGTGATGTGCCTGATAAAGTATGGTACGGCAAAGAGCCGTCATACAGTCACCTGCGGGCGTTTGGTTGTAAGGCCTTCGTGCATGTACCGAAGGACGAGAGGACCAAACTTGAGCCGAAGACGAGGCGATGCGTCTTTGTCGGCTACGGTCGGGATGAGTTTGGCTATAGACTCTACGACCCAGTGGAAGGAAAGCTCTACAGAAGCAGGGACATGGTGTTCGTCGAGGATCAGACCATGACCAACACTCAGGATTCCGAGACGCCTTCTGAGGCTGAGGAATTGCCTGAGTTAGAGTCATTTCGCTTCGAGCAGTTTCCAGAAGACATCGCGGAGGATCCAGTTATGGGGGAGCCGGTACATGGAGTTGCTCCCAACCTTGATCATCAGCCTGCTGATGGTGGTCAGGGTGTCCCTCAGGAGGATGAGCATGCCGGAGAGGTAGTTCCTGAAGGGGAGGAGGCTGTCGGTATACAGCCAGCACCAGTGGCTCCACTGAGAAGGAGCAACAGGGATCGTCGACCATCTACGAGATACTCGCCGGATGAGTATGTGCTACTGACTGACGGGGGAGAGCCCGAAAGTTTCGCAGAGGCTATGGAAGACGAACACAGGCAGGAGTGGATGGTGGCTATGCAGGAGGAGATGAGTTCCTTGCACACCAATTCTACTTATGATCTGGTGCGGTTGCCAAAGGGCAAGAAGGCTTTGAAGAATCGATGGGTGTTCAGAGTGAAGCAGACGGATGATGCTACTCGCCCTCGATACAAAGCGAGGCTGGTAGTCAAGGGCTACGGTCAGCGGAAAGGCGTGGATTATGATGAGATCTTTTCACCTGTCGTCAAGCATTCGTCTATTCGGGTGGTGCTAGCATTAGCAGCCAGTTTCGACTTGGAGGTCGAGCAGATGGATGTGAAGACGGCGTTCCTCCACGGTGATCTTGAGGAGGAGTTGTACATGGAGCAGCCGGAGGGATTCTGTGAGAAGGGCAAGTCACATTTGGTCTGCCGGTTGAGGAAGAGCTTGTATGGTCTGAAGCAGGCTCCGAGGCAGTGGTACAGAAAGTTCGAGTCGTTTATGGGGGAGCATGGTTATGCACGGACGACGTCGGACCATTGTGCATTTGTGAGGTATTTTGCCGAGGATGATTTCATCATTTTATTGCTCTATGTAGATGATATGCTATTAGTGGGTCGAAATGCCACTAGGATAGCGGAGTTGAAGCGCCAACTGGGTGCGGCCTTCTCTATGAAGGATTTGGGCGCAGCGAAGACTATTCTTGGGATGGAGATCAGCCGAGAGAGAGAGAGTCCAAGCTGCTACACTTGTCCCAAACGAAGTACATTCACCGGGTACTTCAGCGTTTCGGGATGGACGGGTCGAAGAAAGTGAGTTCCCCCCTCGCGGCTCACTTTAAGTTCACTGAGGAGCAGTGTCCATCTACCGAGGACGAAAAGGAAGATATGGAGCGGGTTCCATATGCTTCAGCTGTGGGAAGCCTGATGTATGCTATGGTGTGTACGAGGCCAGATATTGCTCATGCAGTTGGTACGGTTAGCAGGTATCTTTCGAATCCTGGAAGGGTACACTGGAGTGCGGTCAAGTGGATTCTACGATACCTTCAGGGCACTGCCGGTTGGAGACTTTCCTTTGGTGGTGACGAGCCGAAGCTGGTCGGGTATACCGATGCTGATATGGCTGGAGATGTAGACACGAGGCGGTCGACTTCGGGCTACGTGATGATGTTTGCGGGAGGAACAGTATCGTGGCAGTCGCGGTTGCAGAAGTGTGTTGCCTTGTCGACGACGGAGGCGGAATACATTGCGGCGACGGAGGCTTGCAAGGAGCTGTTATGGATGAAGAAGCTGTTGCAGGAAATGGGACTGAAGCAAGAGCAGTATACTTTGCTTTGCGACAGTCAGAGTGCTATCCACCTTGTGAAGAATCAGACGTTTCATAGCCGGTCCAAGCACATCGAGACCCGGTATCATTGGATACGGGATGTGGTTGAGAAGAAGGACGCGGAGCTTGAGAAGGTGCATACAGACGACAACGGAGCTGATATGTTTACGAAGATTCTACCAAGGGGGAAGTTTGAGTACTGCAGGCAGATCGTCGGGATGACGACGTCCTCCCCATAGTTGTGAAGGGGGAGATTTGTTGGAGTGGGTGGGGTTCCCAACCTATGTGGAGAAGACCCCGGAGTGCGACGAGCGCCGTTCGTGTGTCGAAGAAGCTCGGGAAGTGGGCGACGTAGAGTCGCTGCTGCTGTTGCTGCCCAGGGGGAGATTCTGGAACAGGGGATCCGAGTTCGGGCCGAACTCGGTCCCATGGCGAGTTCGGGCCGAACTCGGTCTGGCCACTCCAGTACTGTGGGGTGAGGTTCTGGATGCTTGACACAGAGTTCTGGCCGAACTCTGTGTCGTCGGGGGCTGAAGCGGATTTTAGGATGAGTTTTCATCATTGGATCTAATCCAACGGTCCAGGTTGGTTGCGGGATTGGGGAGTTATATTGAGTTTTCTCAACCCTAATTTATAATCGCAAGTATTGGACAACACAAAAAGTTCGAGAGAGAAGGAGGCAAGAGTGCCATTGCAACTTCGGAGAAGAAGACGGAGGATCGAAGGTCGTTTTTCGAAGGAGATCGTGTTTCGGGTAATCTCTACTCGTCGTTCTCGTTCTTCGTAGCCTTGTGATCATTGTTCTTATCTCTGAGTGTTGTGGGGATCCGATTTGGATCGGAGGAGTTTGTAGAGGGTGTAATTCTTCTATTCCATTAGTGGAGGCTTCTCAGGGTTGGACTCCGATCGTCCCGTGGTTTTTCCCGCAAGGGTTTCCACGTCAAAAATTCTCTGTGTCTGCGTGGACTGTTTTTGTGTGGTTGTTTTTGGTTCGTGCGTTGTATTGCTCGGTCCTCTCGCAGGTACTCTCCGGTTTGGGGAAAGGTTTCCGCGTTTCTTTCCCAACACATCTTCTCCTTCCCAAGTTCCCATGAGCCATTTGGCCATGCAAAAGAGAAAACCCAACAACTCCCATTCCCTTTCCCTCCTCTATTTATTCCTTCCCCCTTTCAATTCTCTCCACACTACTACTACTCTACTCTTACTGATGCTACTGTGCTACTGCTGCTACTGCGCCCGGACCCGAGCCCGCCGTCGCGCCCGACGCCGGCCACCCCTGCCACCCCTGCCACCTCCAGCACCATCTCCATTTCCATCTCCTCTTCTTCAAATTAGGTATAATTCCAAAAATCCCTCCCAATTTTCTCCAAAATACTAGACCTGGAATTATTTCCTAGAAATAATTATATATATAATTGTTGATATCTAATTTAGGGTTGGAATTGGGAAAGAAACAGGAAAACCTAGGTCATCCTCGACAAAGGCAAGTCCTCCTACCTTTTTTCCTCTTGAAATTTTGTTTTCAAATTTTCTTGAGTTTATATATATATTAGTTATAATTCTGAATTTATAAAAATTTCTGATAAATTCAATATTATGAGAATGAAATATGGGCTTTAGGCATAAAATTTTGTAGAAATCTACTTATGAATACAAACGATGTTTGTATGTATGGATTAGACACCAAGGTATAGAACTCAACATACACGAACACATATATATATAACCTAATGAGTTTTTTTCTTTTTTTTGCAATGAATATAAAATTCTAATTTATTAAGAAAATTATATTAATTAGTATTGATTCTGAAATTTATAAATTCCATGATTACTTGACTCTATGAAAATGAAATTCATGCCTATAAATCCGAATCAATGCACGAGTATGCTGACATAACATAAGGACACGGGAACGGACACCTTGTTATAAATTGTATATGAATATATATGGACAAATAGATACTTAGACACAACACAAATAGATATTGGAAAACACGAAGTATATATATATGTATATATAAACTGCGCACAAGTAATGGTCACAACTCAAATAGATATTTGGACACAACATGGTGTATATATATATGTATGATGAGTTGGACACAAGTGTTGGACACAACACAAAGTGATACTCTAAATAAACATGTACCTTGATGCGATATGTGGACACAACACACGAAGTTTTATGGACATTTATAAATCTTAGTGCCACTTGGGAACACAACCAATATGCAATTCATCTTTATTATTAAATCTATACCTAGGACTCACTTTCCTTAGTATGAATTCTACAAATTATGGGTTAATTTCAATATATGGGATTGGTAAATTGTCGATTCATCCTAGTACTTTAATTCTGTCCAAATTAGAAATTTTACTAAATTAACATATTTAAATCTCATTTTACATTCCCAAGAAGTTAAAATATGACACTTAATAAGCATGAGTATGAATATAAATTGGATACTTGAATAATAGTGTAAAACACCATACACTTGAAGGTTTCAATCTTAAACTTTCTTTGCCTACCGAAAGGCTCATATACGAATATATCTAGTAAGTATAAGTTTGATGAAAATTTAAATTTAAATTGATATTATATCAGTTCTGTCCACTTTATAAAATATACCCAAATGACATACATTAACTTGATTAATTCAATAAACTAAGTTTTACAAGTGTCCATATATCAAGGTACCTTACATCTAACAAAATTTTAATTCTTTAAACTCTTTTCATATTCCAAACCAATGACACAAAGAGTATAAAAATTTAATTGTAGATTATGACACTTGGAAGTAAGTTTTTATATGATTTCTGTTACTAACGATTCTATTTTTGAATTTATGCAATAAATTAGCAAGCTGCAATAACCAGGAAACTTGCTTATTTGCTTAAATTGTTTGCCAAGGTAATAAGCTTCAAAACCACTCTTTTATTAATTTTTGTGAGTTTCCGGTGTTGAGAATTGCTCCACCGAAGGGGTCGGCGAACCCGAATTATTAACTGCGTAGTTTCCGGTGTTGAGGGTTGCTCCACCGAAGGGGTCGGCGAGCCCGGATTTCATATATATATATTATCATCTCTTATAAAATTTCGGGGTCTCCAAATACAAAGGAGACTCTGCCGAATTTTTCGGAAATTTCAAGAGATAGATTAATTCTCGACTATTTCAAGGAATTTAGATGATTTTATAAGCTTTAGAGAATAATTAGGATATGTATAAGACATGTATCATAAGTTGAATTAAAACTCCTTATATTCCACTTGGTAGTTTTAAATCCAAATAATATTTCGGAAAAGTTGATTTCTAAATATCACTCAAGTAGACATCTTACATAATGTATTTTAGCCTCCTTAGATAAATAAATTCCTTATTTATGATTATATAATATATACATTTAGAAATCATAGGAAGCATTGGGAGGGGAGAACAACCCGATTATCACCTTTACAGCTCCGCAACATAATAACCAAAGACTGATCAGTACACTAGCTCATTCGTAGGGCCATATTTTTAAAGGTACAATAACTCTAAATTTTAGTTACAACAAAAATGTTATACATTCGACTAGCTATCGACTTTCGGTTGCCTTCTCCAGAAATTCTTGCAGATCGTCTATTCATCATCATCCAGGGGTATTGGATTTTCCGGAACGTCGTCCTCACCTAGTGAACAATTACTAGGTCGTTTAGAAACGACAAGCAAGTCCTCGGTCAAGGAAGATAAATAAATGATAGAAATAATAAATGAGAGTAAATAATAAATGATAAGTCTTGAAAATTTGGAGATTAGTTTTACTTTCATGAGAGTAAATTGCATATCTCAATATTAATTATTCCTACTTATTACATAACACTAAATATGCATAATAACATATGAAAATGCAATTTTGAGAACAACCCTTCCGAATACTTTCCTAATCAGCTTTTTCCGACAACAATCCCGTATACCTGGGATCAGGTTATGACTTGGTGGCGCGGTGCTTAGAATTCGGCCCTGCCTCTCTTGGCTTAAATGTACTGAGTCTCTCTTGAACCCAGAAAATCACCAATTCGATGTTACTGTCGAAGAGGTGCAAATATTGGATGGCACGGAATTAAATCCGGCCCTGCCTCTCACGGGCTAAATGGATGGCTCAGATTATTAAAATCCGGCCCTGCCTCTCATGGGCCAAGTGAGCTAAGCCTCACATACTCAATTCGTATGGCCCTACGAATGAGCTAGTGTACTGATCAGTCTTTGGTTATTATGTTACGGAGCTGTAAATGTGATATTCGGGTTGTTCTCCCCTCCCAATGCTTCCTATGATTTCTAAATGTATATATTATATAATCATAAATAAGGAATTTATTTATCTAAGGAGGCTAAAATGCATTATGTAAGATGTCTACTTGAGTGATATTTAGAAATCAACTTTTCCGAAATATTATTTGGATTTAAAACTACCAAGTGGAATATAAGGAGTTTTAATTCAACTTATGATACATGTCTTATACATACCCTAATTATTCTCTAAAGCTTATAAAATCATCTAAATTCCTTGAAATAGTCGAGAATTAATCTATCTCTTGAAATTTCCGAAAAATTCGGCAGAGTCTCCTTTGTATTTGGAGACCCCGAAATTTTACAAGAGATGATAATATATATATATGAAATCCGGGCTCGCCGACCCCTTCGGTGGAGCAACCCTCAACACCGGAAACCACACAGTTAATAATTCGGGTTCGCCGACCCCTTCGGTGGAGCAATTCTCAACACCGGAAACTCACAAAAATTAATAAAAGAGTGGTTTTGAAGCTTATTACCTTGGCAAGCAATTTAAGCAAATAAGCAAGTTTCATGGTTATTGCAGCTTGCTAATTTATTGCATAAATTCAAAAATAGAATCATTAGTAACATAAATCATATCAAAACTTCCTTCCAAGTGTCATAATCTACAATTAAATTTTTATACTCTTTGTGTCATTGGTTTGGAATATGAAAAGAGTTTAAAGAATTAAAATTTTGTTAGATGTAAGGTACCTTGATATATGGACACTTGTAAAACTTAGTTTATTGAATTAATCAAGTTAATGTATGTCATTTGGGTATATTTTATAAAGTGGACAGAACTGATATAATATCAATTTAAATTTAAATTTTCATCAAACTTATACTTACTAGATATATTCGTATATGAGCCTTTCGGTAGGCAAGGAAAGTTTAAGATTGAAACCTTCAAGTGTATGGTGTTTTACACTATTATTCAAGTATCCAATTTATATTCATACTCATGCTTATTAAGTGTCATATTTTAACTTCTTGGGAATGTAAAATGAGATTTAAATATGTTAATTTAGTGAAATTTCTAATTTGGACAGAATTAAAGTACTAGGATGAATCGACAATTTACCAATCCCATATATTGAAATTAACCCATAATTTGTAGAATTCATACTAAGGAAAGTGAGTCCTAGGTATAGATTTAATAATAAAGATGAATTGCATATTGGTTGTGTTCCCAAGTGGCACTAAGATTTATAAATGTCCATAAAACTTCGTGTGTTGTGTCCACATATCGCATCAAGGTACATGTTTATTTAGAGTATCACTTTGTGTTGTGTCCAACACTTGTGTCCAACTCATCATACATATATATATACACCATGTTGTGTCCAAATATCTATTTGAGTTGTGACCATTACTTGTGCGCAGTTTATATATATACATATATATACTTCGTGTTTTCCAATATCTATTTGTGTTGTGTCTAAGTATCTATTTGTCCATATATATTCATATACAATTTATAACAAGGTGTCCATTCCCGTGTCCTTATGTTATGTCAGCATACTCGTGCATTGATTCGGATTTATAGGCATGAATTTCATTTTCATAGAGTCAAGTAACATGGAATTTATAAATTTCAGAATCAATACTAATTAATATAATTTTCTTAATAAATTAGAATTTTATATTCATTGCAAAAAAAAAAAAGAAAAAAACTCATTAGGTTATATATATATGTGTTCGTGTATGTTGAGTTCTATACCTTGGTGTCTAATCCATACATACAAACATCGTTTGTATTCATAAGTAGATTTGTACAAAATTTTATGCCTAAAGCCCATATTTCGTTCTCATAATATTGAATTTATCAAAAAATTTTATAAATTCAGAATTATAACTAATATATATATAAACTCAAGAAAATTTGAAAACAAAATTTCAAGAGGAAAAAAGGTAGGAGGACTTGCCTTTGTCGAGGATGACCTAGGTTTTCCTGTTTCTTTCCCAATTCCAACCCTAAATTAGATATCAACAATTATATATATAATTATTTCTAGGAAATAATTCTAGGTCTAGTATTTTGGAGAAAATTGGGAGGGATTTTTGGAATTATACCTAATTTGAAGAAGAGGAGATGGAAATGGAGATGGTGCTGGAGGTGGCAGGGGGTGGCCGGCGTCGGGCGCGACGGCGGGCTCGGGTCCGGGCGCAGCAGCAGCAGCAGTAGCACAGTAGCAGCAGTAAGAGTAGAGTAGTAGTAGTGTGGAGAGAATTGAAAGGGGGAAGGAATAAATAGAGGAGGGAAGGGAATGGGAGTTGTTGGGTTTTCTCTCTTGCATGGCCAAATGGCTCATGGGAACTTGGGAAGGAGAAGATGAAGCCAGCTCTTCCTTCCCATTGAGTTGAGTCATACGAAAGAAAAATCCATGGGTCCAATTGTTTTGCTTTTCCATGGGTAAAATTTTACACTAATCCCCCTTCCAAACTTAAAATTATATGGGTGTCCAAAGTGAAAAGTTCCTATTGAATATAAATTTGAAATTATGGTCATCTAATTATGAAATATATATATATATATATTTATATACATATATTTGTTTACTTATTTGTTTATAAAAAAAATTTCTTCTTCTTTTTTTTTTTTTTTTTTTTTTTTTTTTTTTTTTTTTTTTATACTTGTACAATTATATGATGTTAGTACAAATGTATGAAAAAAAAATGACAATAGTATTAGTATTATTTAGTAGTTATTACATACAGTCCAATAATATGTATCATGTCCATATTCTTGACGATGTTCTTCATATTGTTAAATATTTATAGCTCATTTGTTTGATATACATAATATAAATTACAATAATAATAAAAATAAAGGAGAAATAAAAAGCTAACCTCACGATAGTTTCGAAGCTTAGATCATGGTATGGTTTGTGGTTGCGTCTGCTTTGGTTGCTGCAGTTGCGTCTGCTTTGGTAGATGCAGTTGTCTTTTTGATTGAACCTCTGATTGAAAATGTGTTGAGTGCTGCAGTTGCGTCTGCTTTGGGCTTCCATTCGATCATTCATCCGAGATTCCACAGCAGATTACTTTTTTGCATCTGGAGGTGGTCAATTCAATGGGGGGTTAAAGCATGACAGTGCTGGCACCTACTTGCTCACGTTGCTCGGTAATGGTAGGCATAGCTCCTCTATTATTTTGGTTGTGTCTACTTGTCATGGTATTCTGCAAAAATAATAATTCAGTATTGTCATAACAGAACAACACATTATTCAGTGATATAAACTTCAGTATAATAATTGAGAACTAGGAGAACAAAAGCAAGTATGTGAAATGTAGCTTTAGCAAAAGCTTAAGCAATGTTTCCAGTCAGTGAAGATTTTTCTGGAAGTTATATCCAGGAGGTAGAAGCATTTCTTAAATAGTATTTTGATTTGAAACTGATCCGTCCCTTTTGTGGGCTCAACATCTTGGACCATTTGTTAGGTGTCCTTTATGGGCAACTTAACCATAAAGATAAGTATACACAGAAGGCTTGTCACAATAAATGTTTAGACATGAGCACATAACTTCTAAAGTCATTACTTCATTTACTTCCATAATTTAGTCTAAGCTTAAAATTTAGTTTATATTACTGAAACACAACTTATCAAGTCATTACTTCATTTACTTCAACTCTACTCAATTCAAGGCACCACATCCTCTTTCTACTAAAGCAGTATAAGATGAAAAGAAGAATTCAACTACCAAAAAGTTCTGAAACCAATCACCTATATAGTATTACTTTACTAATATGCCTACAAAAGGCTATAAAAATGACATAAAATCGTAGGAGAATGATAAATGGCATCTACAAACAGGCTCCACAAAAAAAAATGAAAGAATGTTTTTTACAAACAATAATCTAGAGCATTCAACAACTTGGTCATAATATCTGATGGTGCAGCCATAACAAGAAGCCTCAAGAAGTGATGATTGCACATTAGACATCTGATGGTGCAACCATGTATAACAAGAATCCCCAACAATATCTGATAGCGTGGACAAACAGACATGAACAAAGAATAAGACAACAAATGTATGCAATCAAAATTTTATTAACTGTGGTAGGTGCGATAATATCATAGATGGTTGTTTCATACATAACCATGGGGTCAAATTATATGGTTTTAAAATTACTGGCCATGTGCTATGCTCCTAAATGTGTTAACCCGTCACTATATAACCCAAGCTTGACATTTCGTGGGTCCTCGACAAAATTTGGATATTTCTCATCAAAATTTTCCATGTAAGAGAATGAAAGGTGACAATGAAGGATGTGAAGTAAAATATTTATAGTAGATGTGACATGTTGGTGACTAATTGTAATAACATGAGGAAAATGAAGAATTCACAGATTGGTTATTTGATGGTAAAAAACAAAGTTTTAGATAGAGAGAAGTAGCTATGTCTATTATGCATGTTTACGGTTCATCCTAAGCAATGCAAAGTTTTCGAAAGATCAAAACTTTAAAAGAAAATTAGAAGAAAGGTGACTCTAATTTAGTCTTATTTTAAAAGAAAAATGAACCCATATATATAATCTTGATTTCCTTAAAACCAATCCTAATTTCCTTGATAGGTTCCATATACAAGGTTAGAGTTTTCAAGTTTGTTGTGATTTGGGATTTTATGTGCACAAATTGAACTAACCTAAGTCTGTGGTGCTCATTGGACATTAGGGCACAATCAATCTCCGAACTTCAATTCGTCAACTCTTGAAGATCCAGTTCAAATTGCCGATTCAGTTCAATTCTTGAACCTAAGCATGTGGTGATCATTGGACATTCGTGCATCTACTTTGCTTTCCATGCTATTTTTACTTCAAGAACTTCCTTGCCCATGTCAAGTCATCTACTTATTTTTTAGTACTTTCATCATAAAAATGTGAAAGAAAATTAGGTGTCTAGATTAATGTAAAGCATGTAATTATTGGCAAGCAAACATAATTTGACATGGCAAAAGTGATTTCAATGTGATGTTTTTCTTTCAATAAAACTTGGTGGTATAATTTCAAGTTGAATTAGGGTTGTTTGGTATTATGAATTGCAATCCCAGACTTGATAGCATCAATCATGAAGCAGAGAAACATAGACTAACTTTACCTATTAAATGTGTTTGATTGGCATTCTGCAATTCATCGTGTACCAATTCCTTCCATGTTTTCTTAGTTTTATTGACGATACAATTGAAATTGATTTTAAGAGGTGACGTGATAGTTGTCACGGATTAGTTCATATTTTTATTTGCATACATGTGGACTATAGTCTAGGGATTCAAAATTTATGCAATCAAAATTTTCTTAAATTTTCGATATTGTGGATTTTTAATTTCCAGAATTTTAGTTCAAAGTAGTCAAACATGCTCTAATTGTTGGGGTTTTGGCTTATATTGGCCAATCCTAACAAGAATGAGACTTGGTCCTAGTCCAATTATGACTCATATTAAGTTTCCAATACGAAAACTTAGGTCATGATTACTTAGGATTGGCCACAAGTACGAGGCCGATTGATAGAGGGGACAATCATTATTGGGCACTCTTCAGACTAGGCCTCATGCACCCTACTAGACTGATCGACGTCATAATATGGATTATTTACCATTACCAAGCTGAGGTTTTATTGAGACACCTCCATAAGGGATTCCTCTAACCATCTACATTGGTGTATTCTACACCGGTTGGCTTCGACGATGAACCATATAGAAAATTTCCAATAAATTTTCCACCCAGTGAAAGGTGTGGATGAGAAATCCAGTGAAACTTTGTCACTGAAGGAAGTCCTCAAGGACGACATAAGAATAACCTACTACTGACAACATCTAAATAAGTCCAAAGAGCCATAAGGTAAGCTTAATTTTTAATCCCTATAAGATCCTTTTTGACAATAATGCACGAGAAGGAAAAATGTACGAGTTAGTTATGAGTCATTTAAGAAGGAAAAAGGTTCACAAAATTGAAATATGGAACATTGTATGTCCTAATTCTATAGATATATACTATCTCGGTATCTCCTATTTGTAGAGTTTGTCTTTACATTGTTCAGTCACAACCAATAACATTACATTGTTGACATCTACACCCCCCCCCCCCCCCACACACACACACATATGACAAATTCCAACCACTTACGAAAGATTGGAGAGTCTTCTCAAAGTTAAACATGTACTATAGCACAAGTATCCAAAAAAAATTCTATCCTTATGGTTTTTCTTTAATAGCACCTGTTGTGGGGTTGCTCGTCTCTTCTACCATTTGTACATATTTCAAATAATCTCTTCCTACTTATCTACTATGTAATACAACTTGTTGAACTTTTGGAAGTTCCACAAGTCTATGAAGATTACTTCTGACACTATGATGAACTTGCTATAAAATTGACAACTAATAATATCCCTAAGCAAAAAGATTCTATTGAAAGAGGAAATAAATGTATGGGCAACAAGTGATTAAAAAAACATAGGAATAGCTCTTTATAAGCACAATTAGACATAATGAAAAAGCCATTTGTTTGGGGAAATTGGAA
>JANAVB010028397.1:6862093-6894817 GCA_029216955.1 Iris pallida
CCGTTGATAAATTTTACAGATGATTCAGAGGCTGATTGCCCGACCTATTATGGGGACGGGTTAGATAGAGTAGACTTGGACCGTGGCTTGTTAGTAGAGCCACTAGACTTTGCTCACCCTGAGTAGTGTAGTTTAGTTAGGTTTGCCTGGCCTGCGAGCCAGCTAGTACTTTTCATACTGTAGCATTATATTATATTTTGTGATGTTATGTTTAGTTTTGGACTTATGTGGATCTCGAACTTATTTTCTGCTTCATCTATCATATTTCCTTTCCATGCTATCTACCTTAGTTTTATATTTGTTATTGAGACTGTATTGCTATGTCACCTCCATTCGGAGTGTATATACTGTACATGTACCTTTATCTGTTTAGTTGTAGTATTTCTAGATGACCTAGACAGCGTTCTACCGTCGATGCTGCGGCGTAGGCTGGACGTACCCACTTCTCGTGCCCCTAATCAGGGTGCGGGTCGTGACAGTTGATAACATGAGGATGCATGGAGATGTAAAATATTGGAAATGTGGATCCTCCTCTCTCTCTCTCTCTATAATAATAATAATAATAATAATAATAATAATAATAATAATAATAATTTAATTTTTTTTAGTTTTTCATTGTTTTACATTTTTTATATTGTATCTAGAATATTATTATATTACATACTCAACTACATTACATGGTAAACCAGATATTTGGATCCAATTGATACTACATTACATGATTTGATTATATATTTCAACCAAACATAGTGATGTAATTGTAATTCTATTACATTACAAACTCAATTACATTTGCAAACTCAATTCTATTACGATTACATCACAATGAACCAAATATTTCAAAAAGGATATGGTAAAAATTGAGATGAGTTACCCCCATACTTGGAGTATTTAGATAATTTTTAATGTTGTTGTAATATTTAAGGTTTTTTAATTTAAATGTGTGTTGTTGGTTGTGTTAATATAAATGTTGACTATTTGTTTATTTTTTAAGTCAAGGTATTTTAATTTAAAGAGTGTAACGTTATTTTGTTAATTTCTGTCAGATTATTTTAATATTACTTGTACTAAATATTAGTTGAAGGTATGAGTAGTTTAAAAATAAATTAAATATTATTTGTTCATCAAATGAATTTAATAAAGATTTTTTTTAAAATTGATAACAAATATATTCAATATCAGAATTTATTAGAAAATCTCAACCATAACTTTTAAGGGTAATTATTGTATTAGTTATATTACAAATTATAAGACAAGTTAATTAAATTTAGTGTTTATTATTTGTAAGGATATGTTATGAATTAGTTATAATTTAAAGGGTAAATGTATATGAATAATGGACCCTCAAATTTAAGGACCGACTTTTTCACTCACGTGAAATTTTGGGGAAAAAAATCATCATTTAGATGAGAAATTATTCAGTAAGCAGGGGTGAAGCCAAGATTAAAATCTTGGAGTGGCCATGGTCAGGGGCGGATCTAGAGGTAGGGTGGGGTGGGCTGGAGCCCACCCAAATTTTTTTTTTTACATTTTTTTCCTATACAAATTTTTTTTTTTGCTTTTTTTTAATATAGATTTATCTACTTACAGCCCACCCAAATTTTTGCCAGCCCACCCCAACTATAATTTCTGGATCCGCCCCTGGTACAATATATTAGAAAAATTGCCAAGTTAATTGAACTTCAATAACAAAAATATATAAAAGAGGAAGCAAAAATAAAACTTTCAACAAGATAATATTTGAACTCGTGTCTTTCATTTAAAAAGTCAAAGTGCTACCACTAGAGCTAAAATAAAAGAAAAATCTATATAGTACTTTCCATTTTTAAAATAAATTGGGGGGCAATGGCCTCCCTTGGACTCCATGTTAATATATCTCTGTCACTAAGCCTGGTTCACTATGAGCCTTGATTTTTCCTCCACTTAAGCAAACACATATCAATAAACGAACCATTTGACTTCCCTATTGCTTTTGGCATCGAAAGGAGTCCCATAGGAAAACCAAGGAGCACTCCAAAGCCTTGTTAGCAATTCGGCAAACGGAAAAAAATTCTGGACGACAAATGTACGAGTATAAATCAGCTCAGTGCAAATAAAATACGTACAAAAATTCGGTCAAATATTCGAAAAATAAAAATATTGAGGTTAGAAACTTCACATTCTTAAATATGTTGTCAAATTTAGTTAATTAAACAGGTTTCCACCATATTTTTATGTCAAATTTTTTAATAATTTATACGAAACATGTTTAAAATTTCGTATGCTTAAAAATTATGTACTGATTGGATTCATTCAAAAGTACACAAATATTATACGTTTCTGAAAGATAGGATTTTTTTTTTGGGATTTTTTGACTTTCATCCCACTTATTAATATGACTTTGTACTTACATCCCATTATTTTTTTTTTTTAGACTTACATACCACTTTCGTCACTAAAAGTATTTTTCGTGACAAAACAAATACTTTTTGTAATAAAATGAATATTTTTTGTGACGAAAAGTAGGATGTAAGTCTAAAAAAAAATGAAAAGAGAGATGTAAGTACAAATTCATATTAACAAGTGGGATGTAAGTCAAAAAATCTCTTTTTTTTTTTTTACGTATAATACGAGTTTTTATTCGGGTGATTGCTAACCAGGCTCCAAACTGGCCCATACCACGAGCAGGCAGAAAGATAAGCTCCCTTCTCCGTCACAAACAAATATAGTAGCAGACGACAGTTATCTGTTGCCCAAGGTGTGAAATATAAAATTACTTTCCATCTTGAACTTTATTTTTTTTAGTATCGTCAATGGCTTCTCTGCTTCTACCAGCTTCCTCTCTTCTCTCTTCCTCCTCCTTTCCTCCCCCTTTCCTCCAGTCCACTCCAAGAAATCTCACCAAAAACTTGTCATTCTTGAAGAGCAAGAAGGCTCTTTCTGTAGGGAGGACGGCGCTAGATGATTCCCCGGTGCTGGACCCCGCGTCCAGTTCCGAGGAGGCCGGGTCAGAGGTCATCGCTTCTCTCAAGCTGAAGCTGTTGGTAAGTCCCATTTTCTTGTATCACTATCGTTTGTTTCCTAATTAATTTTTCTTCCTTTTTCTTTGCGTGTAATTCTTCCTTGGGAAGTTGGAGGGGGGCTCCAATTAATGACAAGATGAGAAAAATTGACATATGTGATATTAACATTAAGTACGACACTATTTGGACTGCGGTTTTGGACAACACTTTTCGACCGCCATCCACGTGTCAGTGTCCCATTGACAGGTCAACCGGTGGGTTGATCCAAACAAAATTATGGCAATGAGATGTTGACACTTGGCCCGCAAGCATTTTTCTAGTATTAACTCTTTAGACATCTAACTGTATATTAATATTAACTCTTTAGACAACACACTTTAAGGAAACCCCTCGACTCTTACCTAACCGATTTAGGTACCTTACCCATTTAATTACCAAAGTAAAACGGTCATCAACAATACCCTGAAATCCAGGTTATGTAAGGAAATGTAATGGTATATGCTGGTGTTCGTGTCACCTCCAGCAATCATTGTTAAGATTGATAGTTTTGCAATTTGACTAGTAAATGTGATGTAGACTAGAATTCTAAGTCCCTCTTGGATTCAATTTTCTTTTTCCTCGTCCCTCTAGATTTCTTTTTTCTTTTTTCTTATTTTTTAAAATAATCATATTTCTTCTATGACTCTTATTTTGACTATACATTTTATTAGGATAGGTTTTATCGTTTTATCTTTATTTGATTAGGATTAGAATTTGTTTTTTTAACTAAGATTAGGTTATCATAAAATCCTATAAATAGGCACATTCTGTATGCAATTGGAGAACAACTTTTAATCAATAAAATTCTTCTTTAAGTTCTTAGATTTGTTCTCTTCTTTTCTTGGTCGTGGACTCGACTGTTCCGTGGATTCGGAAGCCCCTAGTTCGAGGTTTTCAAGCAACCTTCATACAGACCCCTCACAAGGTTATCTGTCGGAGTTTTTGTGACACTGTTTTGCTCTCACCAAGCAACGGTGGTCCAATTATCATCATCACCGATCGAGTTAGTCATTGTCAAGCACGAAGGTAATCCCGTTCCGCTATTACGCTGCGTCAAGTAGTATCAGAACCCCATAGATCGAGGATTCCAATTTTTTGGAAACCTTTGTGAATATTTCTTTTTCAAAACAAAAATGGCGAAACCAGTAACGCACGAGGAGTTTGAACAACCAGTGTGTATCGTTATACGGCTATTGCTAGCCCCAAAGATTGAAGAACCGCCGCAGCGTCACAGTATCTTTCGAACCCGATGCAAGGTCAAGATAAGATATGGCACGTCATTATTGATAATGGATGCACAAAGAATATTGTTTCAAGAACAATGATAGAGAAGATGGAACTGATCGAAGAAGTACATCCGACTCCATATAAGATTGGCTAAATTCAATAGGACCACAACATGGTCGTCTCTGAAGTTTGTCGCATATCATTTTTCATCGAAAAGACCTACAAAGATGAAGTTACGTTCGATATTGTCGACATGGACTATTGTCACATCATTCTCGGTCGGCCGTGGCAATTTGACAAAAATGTCACGTACTGGAGAAAAGACAACACATATTCCTTCCATCAAGATGGGTGACGCTTCATTCTCCTTTCATTAGCACTTGACGATATTCCAAAAACTAGTCCACAATCATAAAAGGAGCTCAAGCGTTCCCACGTCAGCTTCCCTCTCAGAGAACCAGTTGTCATTGTTGACAATGAAGACGATGAGATTGAGAAGAACATATCAAAGTCGGATGCATCCATTGTAAATACCGAGCTAAAATCTTTAAACCCTCAAGAAGAGATGAAGTTACTGGTTTCTAATCAAGAAACAATATTAAGTGAATAGAAGGACATGATAATCTTCGGTACAATCATTGCTGACACTACTGAGATGAATTCTTCAGCTCACCTAAAAGAAGAAGATGTCCTTTCCGAAGATGACGCTCAAGAACATGGTGCGGATCTCCACAGATAATTATGGAACGGGATATCAGCAAAAGTTTACACGACAAACAAAGAATTTCAATAGAGGCAACTAGGCCATCATTTTTCATTATCATCACATTTACCTTTTTTTTCTCTCGAGTGTACTAAATGACTCAACAAGAGACTCTCCTTCGACAGAGCATGGAAGAATTCACCAATATCGAAAGCTTCCAATGTCGGTGGCAGCCCTCATCGTTACAAGCCTCGCAGTGATCATCCTACATATATGCATTTTTTTCAAGCAACTTTAAGGTCACCTCCTTCATTACATATTATCTACATAAATATCTCCTTAGAGACGAAAGCTCATGGACATGAGCTTATGCCAAAGAAAGACGGATCGTGGCGTATGTGCATCGACAGTTGGGTTATCAACCACATCACCATCAGGTATTACTTTCTCATATTTCAACTAGAAGACATTGGATATGCTTGTAGAGTCTACCATATTCTCAAAGATCGATTTGAGGAGTTGCTACCATAAAATCCGGATCCGACCTAGTGAAGAATGGAAGACTGTTTTCAAGACACGAGAAGTACTCTACAAATTATTCATTATGCATTTCGGACTTTCGAATGCGCCAAGCACATACATGCGCGTCACAAATCAAGTTTTGAAGTCGTTGATAGGAAAGTCCGTAGTCATCTATTGTGAGGATCTTCTAATTTATAGCAAGAGCGAAACTGATTATCTGAAACACCTTTGAAAAGTTCTCATTCTCTAAATTAAGAAGTGTATCTTTCTTACCAAATAACTCATCTTCTTGGGATTTGTGACTAGCGTCGATGGCCTCAGTGTTGATGAAGAGAAAATTTGAGCAATTCGCAACTGGTCTACTCCAAAGACAATGACTGAAGTTCAAAACTTCTATGATCTCGCCAACTTCTACCGATGATTCATTCGCAGCTATAGCGCTATCGTGACACCAGTGACAAAGCATAAAGATATGTAGATCTCTCCAACCTTCAATGTCGTCGAACTTTATGGGTATTTTCCTCCTGGCGAGCCGCTATATTCTGAAGAGAACTCAGGGACGAGTTCTCTTGAAGCAGGGGAGACTGATGTAGTGTAGAATCCTAGTCCCTCTAGGATCCCTTTTTCTTTTTCCTCCTCCTTCTAGGATTCCTTTTCTTTTTCCATTTTTAAATAATCCTATTTTTTTCTGACTCTTATTTTGACTCTATCTTTTATTATGATAGGTTTTATCTTTATTTAATTATGATTAGAATTTGTCTTTTTATTAAGATTATGTTATCATAAAGTCCTATAAATAGGCACCGTCTGTATGCAATTGGAGAACAACTTTATCAATAAAATTCTTTTTTAAGTTATGAGATTTGTTCTCTCCTTTTTTTGGTCGTGGACTCGACTGTTCCGTATATTCGGAAGCTCCCTCGCTTGAGGTTTTCAAGCAACCTTCGTGCGGACCCCTCACAATCAATCGGTGTTTTGGTCCAGTTATCGTCATCACCGATCGACTCGGCCATTGCCAATAACGAAGGTAAGCCCGTTCCGCTATCACGTTGCGTCAAAATGGTTGTCGTTATCATCTAATCCTTTTGCAACATAAACACTCGTACAATCCTAAGCCACACTTTGACATCTCTTTAGTTAGAGAAGTCCTAATGTTTTTCCCTCATCAAGTGGATTTGATGGTCTGGAGGAGAGTACATTTAAGAGATGAAGTTCATACATAATTACTTAGGGTTTATTTATTTTATTTTGTTTAGTATTCCTTATTGAATGTGGATTAGTAATGGGTATTTGGATGTTCTTGGATTATGTATCCTTTCGAATTCTTAAAATACGACCCACTTGGATTAGTTAGTAACTTAAGATACATGAGCTTTTTCTTAGAGAGATTGATTTTGAGAAGTATAATTTGCTATTGCTGGTAGATTCTTCTATTACTCTCCTGCCAGTTATGCCAAACCACTGCACCTAGTGTCTAGCCATGGTATATAGTTGATCCTTCCTCTTCTATTTGTTCCTCAGATCAAGAATTTCTTCAGTCAGCATATAGCTGGTCAAGGTGGGTAGCTGTAGTCCTCTTCTCACTGTGCTCAAAATGTTCCTAATATAGTCGCATTGGAAGAATAGGTAATCTGTTGTTTCCTCTTTCCTTTGACAGAAGTCACCACGTTCATTGGTTGTGATGCCATAACCAAGCGGTTTTGCGGCTTTTCCCTTGGTTGGCAACTTGTCTTTCACCCCTCTATAAGTACAATATGACTCTTATTGCAGTTTCCCTAGTTCCGATCATACTCACCCAGTCTGGTGTAGTAAACGGCCCTGACTATCTTATGCTGCTCTAGTGAGAACTGTTTACCGTAAGTCCAATGACAAAAATTCTTACTGCAGTTACTACGAAGTGCAATTCATTGTAGCTGTGCTGATATGGGAGCTATGATGAGAGTGTTCTATCGCTCCCAATGCCCAACTCGGATGATCCTGCTAACTTTGTAACATGATATGTCTAATAAACCTCCCATACATACATTTCTATTAACCTTCCATCTTCCAGCCATGTATCAAACCACAAAGATGTGGTTTCTCCATTATTATGGCCCTCCAAACTGCAGGTAAGAGACTGCTCCTGCTCTTCAGCATTTCCTTCCATGTTATCAATTATTATCTACTGACATATCCCATAGATTCTTATGGTTTGGGTATTTTTTTGGGCCACCTTGCCCACTGTGATTCCTCATTCAACAATATTGTATTTATTGTCAAGTTACTAGGTTGTCAATCGATGATCAATAATAGAACGAATATAGTTGGCATCGAAATATGCCATAATAGAGAGAGAGAGAAAGACGACTCATAAGAATATCCTTGGTCAGGGGATTTCTTCAGGTACCAGAGAATAGGCTCAAGGCATGAAGAAGAGAGATTCAAGGTGACATTATATACTTAGTGATGGTTCTAACAACAAAAGAGATATCAAGGTGAGTGGTTGTTCGATATGTTGAAACATTAAGTCTTATTCGAGGGTGATTGTGAAATCTGGAGTGTGGTAGAGTACCAACGGAGTTGCAGCGAAGACGACAGAGTATCGGTTGCTTGCTGAACCTGGCCTCGTACAGAACCAAAACACATGTACTGGATCGATATACTGGCAGTAAAATCGGTTGTCTCGAATTATTCCAAAACCTATTTTGGTGTTCCTACAATATATTGGGGGTATACTGGTAGTATACCGCTAATATACTACCCACAAAAATTTAGTATAGTTTGGGTGATTTCTTAGCAGGTTGTAGGTTGATGGATCAGATCTGGATAACCAAGATTGGGCTTAGGCTAATTTAAGGTTTTCCTATCCTAAATTAGAGTTTCTTAGACTATTTAAAGAGACTATGGGAGCTGCTACTGGCAAGTGCTCATTGAAGGAATCCGTAAGTCGCTCATAGAGCTCTCTTTTTAAGGCAGTTGTAGGAAGGAGATATGATTCAGGAAGATCCTTATGCTCCGTTAAGGGAGTCATCATTGGGTGTGGTTAGCAATCTCATTGTAGTCTTCTTATCATTTTCATACTTGAGATTTGTGAGGGATTGGTTCTTCAGACAAAGGAACCGATTAGTATCTTGTAACCAATTTTGTATTAGTTTCAATTTATAGATTAGGATTTGTCCATGTGATGAAGTCACCACATATACGGTGTGTTTATCTACTTGGCTCTCTTATAGTAGTTTTGTGGCTCGTTACTTTTGGTGTGTGGGTGTTGGTCGCACGTCATTTTGTTGTTTTTCTCAATAAAGTAGTATCAAAGCTCTCATGTTTAGGAGGCGCAACCACGTCTATGAAGAAGATGACCACACGTATGATCACCCTTATAGTGCAAAACCGAGCAATTTGGAAGTCAATGATAGAGGATTTACTGTAATGTTACGATTTGCATGGTTCGTTGGAGTGAGATGGCGCTAAGTCATCAAACAAGTTTGTTTATGATTAGATAACGACCAACAGAGACTGTTGAATTCATTCGCTAATGGTTGGACGACTCGGTGTTTCATTATGTCTCCATAAAGAGGTACATTAGTTGTATAAATGAAAGTCGACGGGGAGCAACACATTTTTTTGTTCACTAACTCATCTAACTCAAAGAAGATGGAGGGCGTCTCGGTGGCACAACATTTTAACAAGATTCAAGGCATTATTAATCAACTATCGTCGATGAAGATGGTGATTAAGGATGAGCTTCAGGCTCTATTCCTTTTTGAGTTGTCTGTCGATGAGTTGGAAGACGTTGGTGGTGTTTGTGAGTAACTCTGCACCGGATGGATTTGTCACGATGGAGTTGGTTAAAAGTAGAATGTTGAACGAGGAGATTCGACACAACATGAATTATCTCAGGAGTTTGTCCTGGTTACTTCTGACGAAAAGGGAAGATTAAGGTCACAGTCGAGGCCATGAAAAAGTTTTTGGGATCTTATAAAAGTGGATTGCAGGAACAATTGTCATTACTGTGGCGAGGGGGGTAATTTTAAGTAGGATTGCAAGAAGCTCAAAGATAAGAAGGCTAAAGGCAAGGACGATAATGTGGATATTTTAGCGGTTGGAGATCTCATCATCACAATGATCGAAGTAATGGAACCTTGTGGTACGTGTCACGATGATGACTAGTCTTGGACACATGAGCACCTTATCAAGCTACTCTACAAAGGGGGATTTTTGCGACGTAACAAAACAAGTTCGGACGTGTTAAGATGGACGACAAGGGGATAGCTGCAGCTGTGGTCATCACTGAGGTACACTTGACAACGAAATTTGACGAAAAACTTATTCTCAAGGGATTTGTCATCGTACCAATTTTTGTTACAATTACCTGTCCGAAAACCGGTGGATATTAGCTATCACAGTATGTTTGAGGACAAGGTACTAGAAGCTTATGAAAGGTTGTCGACTATTGGCTCGAGGAGATATATGTTGTGTCTTATACATGCTTAGGTCACAAAGGTAATACAGATGAGTCGCTGACATCGAATGATTGCACGAGGCCAGGGGTTTATTGGTTGTCTAGATTGGGGAAGGTGTACAAAGATGATTTAAATGTTTCGGAGGATTTGGTTAGTTGAGACAAATTAACGAATGAGAGTTCATCAAATCTTTATGGTCAATCTGTCTGTCCCATGATAGCTGGTCATTCTCCAGGTGTGGGTTATTCTACGGATCCAGCTTTGGTGACATATGGTGTGCGACTCAATGGAGTGAGATTGATTTCAACAGTTTGAAGTCGGAAAAAAGATCAAGGGTTGCAACTAACTCAAGAAATGACGTATACACTTCCATTTTCATATTTCATAGGGAGTTGTAGGTCATTGATAACGCAAATAATGCATGATGTTCTACTCATAGATGCAGGTGCACGGAGGAGCTTTAGTGTCGAATATGAAGGTGGATAAGTTCAGGAGTTTGAATCTCAAGGAAATTGCAACGTTCTCTTAGCAGCCGCAACCAAGGTTGAGGAAGCTTAACAGAACAGAAACATGCTATGGTGGAAGAAAGATGTCGAAGGTAGACAACCAAGACTGAAGGTGAAGTTGATGGTCAGGTACTTTGGTCTTGGTCAGATCATTAATATCAGAGAGATCCCAGTTATTTGGGAGGTGCTATGCATGACAACTATCATCAACGTGGTTGTCGAGGAGCCGGATATGGTAGGTGGAAGAGCGGTCGGGGAATTTGAGATCGCTAAGAAAGGGAGCTTGAACTTTGCGCAGTACATTGAGTCAAATTAAGGAGCCATGAGGCCAAGACCTTTCATTAGACTGGATAGGAAGTTTACTGGGACATCTAGCCTTATTCAAGAGTGGTTGTGAAGTATCGGACGTCGTGGCACGTCGACGGAGTTGCAACAAAGACGATAGAGTATCGATTGCTGAACCAGGGCTCTTACATGGCCAAAACATAGGCATCGGTATACTAACTATATATCGGCAATAAACCAGTTTGTGTAGAATTGGTCTAGAACCTATTTTGGTGTTCCTATAGTATAATGAGAGTATATTGGCAGTACACCTCCAATATATTATACACAGATATTTGGGTAATTTTTCAGCAGTTTATAGGCCTTTTGATCGGATCAATACGGCCATGATTAGACTAAGACTAATTTAGGATTTCTCTATCCTAAACTAGGGTTTCTTACCTATTTAGGAGGTTAAGGTTGTTGCTACTTACCATTGTTCTAAATAGCGGTCGAGGTGGTCTCCTAGCCGACGCCTAGGCACTAGGTGGCCACTCTATACACTGCTTTTGCTGTTGACGGTCGAGTAGTCAGCCAACGGAGGTTTGGCTGCATAGGCGGATGTGAGGCAACGGAGGTGAGGTGGCGTAGGCGGACGCCTAGACGGAGCAATACTTGACTAGATGTTTTGGTAAAACTGTTTCGCAAGCATTATAAACCTATGATTCACTTTTACAAGATTAAAATTTTATAAATTTTTGTTCTACAACATAGTTATTGTTGAGAATCAATAAGGGACTTTAGTCCCACATTGGAAAATGTAGTATGAAGAGTTGGAACCTCTATAAGTAGCAAGTAGTAGCCCATCAATAAAATCATCCATTATTTAATTTCTACTTGGTATCAGAGCCATAACCATCCACCCCTCTCCCCCCAAAAAAAAAAATTCCCCCCAGGCTCCAGCGACGCCCCCCCCGGCTCCAGCGTCGCCCCCCCCGGCTCCAGCGGCGACCCCCCTGATCTTCACATATAATTTTTGTATTTTGTTCATATACCCCCGATCTTCACATGTAATTTTGTTTTTTTGTTTTTGTAAAAAAAAAAAGAGAAAAAAGAGATGGTGTATTTCGAAGACAGAGGTACATCAAATGCTTTATTTGTCCCCCCTCTGTTCCTAGATTACACCGTCTGGAATGAGCAAATGCTTTATTTGTTCCCCGATCTTCATATCGGGATCTACACAGAGAATGATCATGTTTTTTCCACGGAGAATGATCGTATTTTCTCCTGTGTCCTGACGTATTCACTTTACATGCGCGCACCGGTGTTGGCCACGTTTATAGCGCATTCGTAGAGTAGAAGACAACGAAGCTGTCGACGAAGACGACGACTAGCAGTTAGCAGCCGCCGCCGACGACGACTAGAGCTACAGTTGAAGAGGCCATGGATTCGATCGCTGGAAAACTGACAACACAAGAGATGAAGGCCTTGGTTGATGATATCTTGTCGAAGAGATTGACCGAGGCGACCTCTAGTGTGACCCATACTGTTGTGGATCCGTCACCCTACAAAATGGGAAAGTTGGAAAAGCTGGAGACGAAATTAGAAGGAACGTTCAACTACTTGAAATGGTCGCGGCAGGTGATGCGGACGTTGAAGGGACGTGGCTTGGTTGGATATGTCAATAGCCAAACCAAGGCGCCCGCTGATCCCTCCTCAAAGGAGTTTACTATTTGGGAGATTGTCAACAACGTAGTGGCTGGGTGGTTGACAGCCTCCTTGACCGACCAGGTGTCGGGCAATGTAGGGGCAATGGAGGGTATTGCTGATATCTGGCGGACTTTGAAGGATATGTACTCAGGCTCGGGCAACCCTATGCGGGTCTTCCAACTACAGGATGAACTCGATAGGGTGGCACAAGATGAACGTACCATCTCTGAGTACGCCGCCCTGTTGAAGAAGTACTGGTCTGATCTGGATCATTATGATCCTCTTGGGATAGAAGATGCACAAGTCGAACCGGCGTTTGCGAAGCATTTTCAGACGTTTCTGGTGTATATTTCGCGGCAACGGATGTTGAAGTTCTTGAAGGGGCTCAACCCCGTGTTTGAGCAGAGAAGGAATGTACTACTCACACAACCCACGCTTCCAACCTTAGAAGAAGCCATATCTGCCATGGCACAAGAAGAAGCTCGATTGAAGTTGATGCCCAACAAGGGCTACTTCTAGGGGGAGCAAGCTGTTGTTGAAAAGTCTGCCATTGCCGTCTTCAATCAGCCTCCCTCTGCGGGCGGTGTTTGCCACAACTGTGGTGACTCGGGACATTACATTAGATTTTGTCCAAAACCCCTGCGAGGTCAGTCAAATGATCACGGACGGGGCCGTGGAGGACGTCGTGGTGGTAGAGGAGGATATGCTGGTAGAAGAAAAAATTATTTTGGGGGACACAAAGCAAATCTGGCGGAAGAAGGGGAGACATTCAATTGGCTGACATAACCCCTCTTGAGAGGGAGTTCATCGCAAGGTTACGAGGCACGAAGCTGGTTTCGGACGACAGTCAAGTTACTCCTGGGACGTCATATATCACTTGCTTTGCTCAAACCAGCACAGGTATACCTGCGCGTGCTCTTGCATCTGTCCATCAGCCAGGTTGGATTATGGATTCTGGGACATCTTGCCATGTCATGGGGTCCCGCAGTGAGTTTCAGGATTATACTCATCTACCGACGCTGGAGAGCATTTAGACTGCTGATGGTACCCTCCAGACCTGTAATGGGTAAAGGTACTGTCGCATGCACCCCTTCCCTCACTCTCACCAATGTCTTACATTCTCCATCTTTTTCTGTCAATCTTAAATCTATTAGTGCTATTATCCTTGACCTAAACTGTACTGTTTCCTTTGACATTCCTACGGTAACTTTTCAGGAGAAGGGGACATGTCGACGGCTAGGGACTGGCACATGGCATAAGGGGCTGTGGTACTTGGACAGGACCGGACTGGACGAAGCATTGGTATCTCTAGTAGCAGACACACAACTGGACGCTTCACGTCGCAGTGTAGAAGACGAATTACTACTCCACCACCAGCGTGTCGGACATCTTTCTTTCAAGTTATTAGTCGAATGTATCCGTCCTTATATCAAAGGGCCAATAAAGAGAAGTTATTTTGTAATGCATGTGAGTTGGGAAAACATACCAGGAGCTCGTATACGAGCTCAGGGAATAGAAGTTCCGCTGCATTTGATATGATACATTCAGACGTATGGGGCCTTGTCCTACAACCGGTATTAATGGTTTTAGATGGTTCGTCACTTTTATTGACTGTTATACCCGCGTGACCTGGGTCTACCTTATGAAGAATAAAAGTGACGTCCTTGAGGCTTTTCAGGATTTTCATCGACAGGTGAAAACACAATATAACGTTAAAATTAAGTATTTTCAGTCTGACAATGGAACGGAGTATACTAATAAGAGGGTTGCTGAGTATTTATCTACTAATGGAATACTACATCAAACTTCATGTGCCTATACTCCGACACAAAATGGTGTGGCCGAACGGAAGAACAGACACCTGCTGGAGGTCGCACGGACGATGATGCTGGCTATGAATGTCCCGAAACACTTATGGGGGCAAGCTGTATTGACGGCCTCTTATCTCATCAATAGAATGTCGTCTCAGATATTCGACAGAAAGACACCGTTGGAGATGCTTACTGGTGCAACTACATACACTGTTCCCCCGAAAGTATTTGGGTGTGTGTGTTTTGTCCAAGATAATAGGCCAGGAGTTGACAAACTGGATCCTAGAGCGGTTAAGTGTGTATTTGTCGGATACACAGCGACTCAGAAGGGATACGCATGTTGGAGCCCAGTTGAGCGGAAGATGTTTGTTAGCTTGGATGTTACATTCAGAGAACTGGAACCATACTATGGTTCGGATACAGGTTCAGCGTTTGGTGACATACCTAACACAGAAGATGTTAGACGTGAGGGGGAGATAATAAGTCCAAACGTGGTAGTCGGATCGATCCCGTACCCGGTCGTGGAAAATTGGACGAAAGGGGAGATAGCAGTGACTCTTATACGAAGAATGAAGAAGAAGATACATATGTTACGCAGGGGGAGACAAGGAAAAAAGAGCTACAAGTCTACAGAAGGAGACAACAGAAGTCCAGTACTGTGCCGTGCCCATTGCCTACTGTGCCGTACCCATTGCCTACTGTACCAAGTCCCTCGTCTACTCCTGCCCCAACTCTTGAAGATTTTGCCCCCGCACTAAATCACTCTGATTCTGATGCGGATCTCTCTGACTTGGATGGTATGATCTCTCCACCACCTATTGCTCCCTTAAGGAGATCTTCTCGCATCAATGCGGGTAAGGCTCCTAGTCGTTATTATGATTATGAACATGACATTGCCAATTTTTTGTCTTATTCTAACATTTTTCCGAATTATCGAGCCTTCATTGCATCGTTAGACTCTACTTCTTTGCCTAAGTATTGGCAGGAAGCAAAGAAAGATCCAAGGTGGAAAGCTGCAATGATGGAAGAACTTGGGGGACTAGAGAAAAATAAGACATGGGAGCTGGTTCCATTACCCAAAGGGAAGAAAACTGTGGGATGCAAATGGGTGTACACAGTGAAGGAGACACCAGAAGAAAAAGTAAAGCGGTACAAGACGAGGTTGGTTGCAAAAGGATACACACAATCATATGGCATTGACTATGATGAGACGTTTGTCCCAGTAGCGAAAATGAGCACGGTAAGAACTCTGGTCTCCGTTGCAGCAAACTATGGGTGGAAGCTATACCAATTAGATGTTAAGAATGCCTTTCTCCACGGGGACCTGCAAGAAGAAGTGTACATGGAGCTCCCGCCAGGATGCTACGCGACAGAATCAGACGGAGGGACGTCGCGTGGAAAAGTTTGTAAACTAAAGAAGTCGCTATAACGGGCTCAAGCAATCTCCTAGAGCCTGGATCGACAGATTTAGAAAGGCTATTACTTGCATGGGATACCATCAAACAAATGCAGATCATACAGTCTTTCTTCAGCATGCAAGAGGCCATATTACTATACTTGCTGTATATGTAGATGATATAGTAATCACAGGTGATGATGAGGTCGAGATCACTAAGCTAAAATCAAAACTTGCGAAGGAGTTTGAGGTGAAGGATTTAGGAGCGATGAGGTACTTTCTGGGTATCGAGGTGTGTGACGGCGATCAAGAAATTGTTCTCCTCACAAAGAAAATACGCACTAGATCTGCTAAAGGAGACATGGATGCTGGGATGCAAAGCAGCAGTCACTTCGATTGACCAGAAGTGCAAGTTGGGAGCAGAAGCAGGAGAGCCAGTTGATCGTGAAAGGTATCAAAGACTTGTAGGTAGATTGATTTATCTGGGACACACTCGTCCTGATATCTCATTTGCGATGAGTGTAGTGAGTCGCTACATGCATGATCCAAGAAAGGGTCATATGCAAGCAGTGTTTCAGATCTTGAGATATCTGAAAGGGACGCCGGGAAAAGGGCTATGGTTCAAGAAGAATGAACGCATAGAAGTTGAGGGATACTGCGATGCAGACTGGACGAGTTGCATAGACGACAAAAGGTCTACCACAGGATACTGTGTCTTTGTAGGAGGAAACCTGGTCTCATGGAGAAGCAAGAAACAGTCAGTGGTAGCATGGTCGTCAGCTGAAGCAGAATACAGAGCAATGGCTCTGGGAGTGTCAGAATTACTGTGGGTGAAAGCACTGCTGACAGAGTTGAAGCTGGATAAGGGAGCACCGTTACATCTTCTGAGCAATAGTCAAGCTGCAATAAGTATAGCCAACAATCAAGTTCAGCACGACAGAACGAAGCACATCGAGATCGATCGATTCTTCATCAAGGAGAAGCTGGAACAAGGGATACTGAAGATTGACCATGTTCGCTCAGAACAAGTTGCAGACTGTCTGACTAAAGGTCTCAGTTCATTGAGTCTGTCAAAGCTATGTAACAAGATGGGGATGATTAATATCTATCGCCCATCTTGAGGGGTGTTGAGAATCAATAAGGGACTTTAGTCCCATATTGGAAAATGTAGTATGAAGATGAGTTGGAACCTCTATAAGTAGCAAGTAGTAGCCCATCAATAAATCATCCATTATTCATTTTCTACTGTTATACATAAGGCACCCTTAAAATATGCATATTATGCAAAAGAAAAAATAGTAAAAATATCCAAAATGTATCAAGCTCCTTTGCTGCAGACAAACCTTCTCCGTCGCGCACCCACCTACTGCTATTTAGAATCTTGCTACTTACAAGTGCTCACTGAAGGAGACTCAAGGAGACATCCTTACGATGAGGAATCCGTAATTCACTCATAAGGCTCCCTCTTCAAGATAATTTAAGGAAGGAGAATTAATTTGGGGCGATCCATCTACTTCGTTCAGGAAGTCGTCATCAGGGTGTGGTGAGCGTATTAGTTATTGTTATTGTCGTCTCCTTGTCTTTCCATACTTCAAATTTGTGAGGGATTAGATCTTGGGATAAAGGAACCGATTATTATCTTGTAATCAATCTTGATTTGGGATTTGTCTAGGTGGCCAAGTCACCGCGTATACGTGTATTTATCTTGTTTGGCTCTCTCGTAATGGTTTGGGATCTGTCTAGGTGGCGATGTCACCACATATACGGTGTGTTTATCTTGCTTGGCTCTATCGTAATGGTTTCGTGGTTCGCTATCTTCAGTGGGTGGGTGTAATATCCCACACTGTTTCGGTGTTTTTCTAAACAAAGTGATCGTCCAATATATGAGTTTGTCTACAAGATTGGTATTAGAACAATAATAGAAAAGGAGCCCACATTGGGAGCTTCACACTTAGCTCCACGGAGTATGAATAGGCTTACACCGTAAGAAACCAAAATCCTCTAGTAGATCCAAGCAATATTTACTCCAAGTCAAAAGAAGAGAATCACTAAATTCTCCAGAAATAGCATAATAGACAAAGATCTTTAGCATGATGAGCCGACCTTGGATATACAAGCATGGTCATCTCCGGTAAACATAATATCATGTATATATTATAAACTAGATGATTACCGTACCTTAAGTGTGGTGGTAAAAAAGCGGGAATCAACAACAATCCAAGTAAAGCCAATATATAGAACGACTTTGATAAACTTGTCAACTCAAACTTAATAGACTACTTGATGCGATAAATAGACTTCCGTAGATGACATACGAAGACTCCCTTACACAGGAATATGATACGTATATAATATTAGCACATGAGAGAAGTCGAGAGTAGATATCAAACCGTTAGAATGCCCGGCCTAATATATATGTGACTAACATTAGGACAGTATGAGAATTTGCTGAGAAGCTATCACCTTTATTACTGGTTAAGTTTTTGCTACTGTACGGTAGATAATACAGGGGACTATAAGATGATAGGATGACATGTGGGTTACTTTGGAGTGCAGGGGTCTATCCTAGCAGGATCTTGCAGGTAAGTCCATTATTCTTGATTCAGTCTCTCAACATGGTATCAGAGCATGTTGCCTTCTAACCTAGCTCTTTTGCGTTTCCCAAACCCTAGCGACTGTCCATGTATCCAGCTGAGGCTATTGTTTGAGTACACTTGCAGGTTCTATATTGAACTCGCTAGCTTGTTTCAGCTGAAAGCTTTGTTACTCAATTGTCTATGTTGTATTGATTAATTAAGAAAATCATTTAATTATTGTGAGAATTTTCGTCCTTCCAAAGTGTATGCTGATTGAGTGCAGAGTGCTGTTTCTGGACTCAACAGAGGGCTTGCGGCCAGCCAAGAAGACTTGCAGAGAGCAGAATCTGCAGCAAAGGAGCTGGAAGCTGTAGGAGGGGTTGTCGATCTTTCCAAAGACCTAGATAAACTCCAAGGAAGATGGAAGCTTCTCTATAGCAGTGCTTTTTCCTCTCGTACATTAGGTGGCAGTCGTCCTGGTCCGCCCATTGGAAGACTTCTTCCAATTACTCTTGGACAGGTTTGTTCTACATGCATGCCAACTGGATTTTTATACGTTACGTGTTCTTTATTAGATCTCTCAGCTTCAAGGGTTTTTAACTTGATAAATAAGGTTGCTTCTCATGTAAATAGTCTTCCAGCGAATTGATATCCTCAGCAAAGATTTTGATAACATAGTGGAACTCCAATTTGGCACTCCATGGCCACTTCCCCCAATTGAAGCAACAGCTTCATTAGCTCATAAATTTGACCTTATAGGTCAGTTTCTTTTTCTTTTCTACTCAATGTAAATAGTAGCGAGTTTTTTTTATCTTTTCGTTTCACAGTTGATCATCGACTTCGCAGTTCTACTTCGTCCCCCCCCCCCCCCCCCCCCCCCCCCCCCCCCCCCTAAAACTAGATTACAGTAAAATGTGTTTTACAAGTCTTGATAAGTTTGTACTTAAGTAGGATTGTATTGGATCATTTGCAGGAACAACAAGTATAAGAATAAACTTCGTGAAGACCACGGTGAAGCTCTCTGGGGACTTGTCACAAGTGCCTCCACTCGAAGTTCCTCGGCTCCCTGATAATTTAAGGCCTCCTTCCAACACCGGAAGTGGCGAATTTGAAGTGACATATCTTGATTCCGACACCAGAATCACCAGGGGTGATAGAGGAGAGCTCAGGGTTTTTGTAATTTCGTGAATGTAGTTAACCCAGTGCATGCTTCTATGGATATTCTTTCATTCACATATAACTTGTCCCCTCCACCACCTATAACTGCATTGTTATTTGCAACTTGTTGATAGATCTGCAAAAAATTGAGCTTTTGTAACACTAGATTTCCTTGTACCATAGAATCAAAACATTTGTTTAATTGCCTGGTATTGGAATGGTCAGGAATCACGTATTAAAGTATTGGTGTTTTTGCCTTTGGACTAGGAAATATAGTCCTACATTAGCTCATCCACAAACGCAAGAAGAGAGAGGCAACCTTAGCATGCGGTGAGCCCTCTCTAGGACATCACTGTACCCAAGTCGTCATCAACTGCTGCTGCAACAAGTCGGCAGCACCTAAAGACCGGCAGTCCGTCTTCCAACGACTGCACCAGCCAGCACCTGTCCGACGACAACTCGGAAAACAAGTACAAATTTTGGGAGATGAAGAATTTTTTTTTGCCTCCTGTAATTTGACTCGGAAGGTTCCTGCCGACAAGGGAGGAAAGAAGACAGGCTCCTCCAGCTCGGCAACCTCAGCCAGCACGACAAGAAAACTCCCATCTGGAGGATTGTTGTCGACGATCACAGGATGTCTACCAAGACCCATTCTAGAAAGAGGCTTCCAACACCCGGGGGTTCATCCTCGACGTCCCTGGGGGTGAACGAAGCCGGGGATAGTAGTCCCCTGAACGTATGCGATAACCCGATGTTCCAAAGGATGCGCAGGGGGTAGCGATCCACTAGAATTATGAAATAGACTTGGACGTCCCCGAGGGTGACCGCCTTCGCCAAGACGACGCAGCTTCCTGCGTAGGGGGTAGCACCCCTTCCGAGTCCGAGGAGGACATTTCGACATTCCCCGACGATTTCTCTGTACGAGGGTACGACACGGAAAGCACATCCTCTACGGTCCCCTCCGTCTCTCCCCATGTGCGGACAATATTTATGGCAGGAGATGATCACGAAGGGCCTAGTGATCGTCAACATCTAGAAGCGCTTGAAGCCATGATCCTAACCTTGGCTAAGTCAGTAGATGAGATCAAGGTTGCCCTGCCGACTCAACCAGCAAGGACACCTGGACAGACAAGCTTGGGCCCCGCAGTCAACACGGACTCAAATACGACCGCTCATCCTCTGGGCGACAATCCTCCTGGAATATCTGCTCCCTCAGCTGTAGACGAGGCCAGGAAGGCAAGGAGAGAAGTCCAGGAGCTTCGAGCAATGTTCAATGCCCGATTCTCCTCCCGAGACCTCAGAATACGGCAGCCGTATCCCGTTGCATGGAGAGACATTCCTTTTCCTCCACGGTACAAACCATTTCATATCGATTCATATAACGGGAAGACCTCTGCTAGCCGATATATGACTTATTTTGAGGTCACAACAGACCACTTGCCGCATAATGACGCCATCCGTATACGACTATTTATCGGAGCATTGGAGGGAATCATGTTCGACTGGTACCGCAACCTCCCGGACAACTGCATCCATTCCTTTGACGGCTTCAAACACATGTTTCTGGAAAGGTTCTACGAAGTAGGACATGATGTGACAATGTCGTCTCTCATGGACGTCGTTCAGGGAGAAAGGGAGCTGACGAGAAACTACATCGAGTGGTTTTGCCAAACCGCAATGAGATTGCCCCAAGGCAATCTGGAAAGCTCTTTGATTGAAGTATGCCAAAAGAAGTTGCTCCCCGCAATCAGCCTCTAGATGGGTGAAGATCAATTCAGAGATTGGACAACTTTTATCATAAGCGCTACAAACGCGAAGACAAAGTTAAAAAAGGCCCGCCAGCTGGGAATACACATCCCAGATGGAGAGGACAAGGGCAAACGTCCTAGTACCACCTCCAATAACAACAATAGTGGCGGCACCACCAATAACCGGGACACCAAAGGCAAACAGGCCATGGTCGCTGGTACAACCAAAAAGTATGAACAAAAGCAAGTGGAAGTTCCGAGGCCTTCAGGGAAGACTAGCCTATATCAGGAGGTTCATATCTAACCTCTTAGGACAATGTCAACCATTCACACAACTCATGAAGAAAGGCATCTCTTTCGTATGGAATAAAGAATGTCAATGCACCTTTGATGACATTAAGGAATACCTGTCGAATCCGCCAGTTCTGGTGCCCTCCGTCGCTGGAAAGCCCTTCCTGCTCTATGTACGGGCAATGTGACACTCCCTCGACGCTTTAATAGCACAGAACAATGACGTGGGGGCATGAACAAGCCATCTATTACCTTAGCCGAATGATGGTGGGGGCGGAGCATAGGTACACCGTCGTGGAGAAGGAATGCCTTTCTTTGGTGTTCTCCATTCAGAAAACATGACACTGTGACAGGACAGACCATCCATGTTGTCTCACGAGTCAACCCCCTCAGGGTTCTCATGACCAAGCCAGGCGCACTCAGTTCTCGTCTAGCCACCTGGGCGATATTGTTGTCCCCCTACGACATGGTTTTTGTTCCGCAGAAGGCTGTCAAAGGTCAAGCCTTGGTCGACTTCTTAGCAGCCCATCCAGGCTCAGAAACAGCCAGAATCTATGAAGAAATCCCAGACGAAGTCATCAACTCAAACATGACTTCACATGATGCCGTTTGGCGAATGTTCTTCGACGGTGCTTCAAGAACGGGGCCCCAAGGTAATATCGTCGCTGGAGTCGGGATAGTATTAATTTCTCCTTCTGGATTGGTAGTCAATCGGGCGTACTCTCTCACAGAGCCCTGCTCAAATAATGTGGCCGAATATAATGCTCTGGTCATCGGGCTCCAACTCATAAAAGAAGTGGGGGTCGAATACCTAGAAGCGTATGGCGACTCGTAGTTGATTGTTAATCAAATCCGAGGCTCATACGAGGTCCGCAACGAGGACCTAATTCCTTATCATCAGACAGTGATTGCCATCATTGCAACCTTGGAGGGGTTATTTATAGAGCATGTTCCTAGGCTCCAAAATATTGAAGCCGATGCCCTAGCAGGCCTCGCCGCTTCCTTGGCAGTTCCAAATCATGCTCATCATCTAGTCAACGTAATAGGCCATGAGCTGGTATGTCCCAAAAATAACGTTCAACTAGGTACGAGTTACTCCATCCAGATAATCAATGACATACAGGACCGGAGACTCCCGTTTATCAACTTTGTAGTCTACGAAATCCTGCCAGAGAATATGAAAGAAGCAACTTCAATCAGAAGCCGTTCTCTCAGATTCTTTTATGATACAGAAACAAAAATACTATATCGATGATCCTACGATGGACTACTGCTACAGATCAACGATACAAGCACACGATCAGGGCAAGAATCCAGAGATGCAGAGGATATGAATGGAGATCAAGGACGAGTACTGATTGAGACATCTATTCGGTAAACCCTCACATTTTTTGATTGACAAGACCTGCATGGGCCACCACTTAAACCATGTCACGCCCCAGAACCAGAATACTGGAGAGCGGGGGCGTACATAGCCAGCTACGTATATTGAAATAGAATACATCTCAACTATACGGTCACGGCTGTCTAGATATGAGGGTTTACTACAAGCCAACAGTCTCTTAAGGTCAAGCCTACTGTCTCAATCTCAAGCAAATAATATAATTACAAGATGTTTGACCACCAAATATACAATAAAAGGCGTCCCAAATATTACATATCAGCTGATCATGAAGCTAGTCGTACAAAATGCTAGGACTAGCAAGAGTTAAGTCATACATGATCAACCCTAGGATTTGTTAATCATGTTTACAGCCCGTAGGCAGACAGTAAGTAAAAGTGCATCGAGCTAACAGGTGTCGTCGGCTAAACGTCTCAAAAGAATAAATTTACAATAGAGTGGACGAAACAAAATAGAAAACCCACTCGTAGCCCGGGTTCCTTCTAGTCGCCACCATCGGGCTGAGGTTCGGTAGATCCTCGGGAGCTGCTCCGAAATCTGGCCACACAAAACCAGCTGGGTCAAACCCCAGAAAGAGCAAGTTCCACAAAGGAGGCCACAAAAATAAGAACAAAAGCCAGCATATCAAAACATAAAAAATGAAAGAAAAATACAAGTAATAAAGAGCACGGCAGGATAATAAACGACTAGGGACGTGGAACCATTCTGGGAGCCAGGTTACAACCCGTAAACCAAACAAGGACCGGGGTTGTAACCCTTCGCCTGAATAGCTCCTTGTCTCTACCCAATTATTGTTAGAGATAAGTAAAACAAGCATGTACAAGAGTTCCAGGTACATGGGCTAGACAAGGCTGGACTCCATCCATTCATAAAGCGGCCAAGCAATTACTACGGCTTACTACTTAACTAACTAGGGTTATCACAAGCCTTAATTACTAACAAGATGCAAGTGAGAATTTTTCAGTCCCAAGCCCTGCAGACCATCCAGTTATCCTTCCGCGGGTTGAGAGTATAGTTGGGTACATCGCTCCGGAGACGATATACCCTTAGGTGACTTAGAGGGTGCAACACATGACAGTGCGCTGGAAATGTGCTCTACTCGTCGGCAAGCTACAAGTCCAATTAAGAGCGTCCAGATAACGAGATTGCCTGTGACTGGAAATTCTCCATGAACTATAGTTTGATCTAGTCATTAGCCTAATCCATATTCAGTATGAATCCCTGACCGTGGGAACCAGGGAGTCACGTCCTAGACATGATGCAAGACAAGACAAGTGGATTGCACAAGCAAGCAAGCAGGAACACCCACGGTGTCAAGTTGATTATATGAGTCAAGTTAGCTGTCGCAACAGCATCAAGTCAAGTCAAGTTACAAGTTACAAGTCAAGTCAAGTCAGGAGTGCGCCGCCACGGGCCACTATCAAGTTATCAAGGTAAATCATGTCAGGGTACTTGTCAGGAGTGTGCCACGACGGGCCACTATCAAGTCAGATTGGTCATGTCAGGAGTGCACCACTACGGGTCACTGTCGTGTTATGCTAGTTCTTTTGTCATACCATGCCATGTACAATAGTCATTCCAAACATATTGAGTAAAATCAAGTTCATGACAAAAGGCGTAAGGATATAAAATGGGCGTAAAAATCTAATAAAATATCAATATACAGGGCTATAGAAGAGTCAAGCTTAAAGAAATAAAACTAAAACTCCAAGAGCCAATGGATTGAGCAAGGGGTCAGGGGGTTGGATTGCGCAGGTGTCAGCTGCACAGGGTGCCAATGCGCAGGGGCACAGGGCGCAGGGGCAGATGGCGCATGGGTCAGATTGCGCATGAACAGACTGCGCAGGAGTGAACTGCGCAGGGGTGGATTGCGCATGAGCCGACTGCGCAGGAGTGAAGTGCGCAGGGTGAAGTGCGCAGGAATGGTTGGCGCATGGGGCTGAGCACAGTTCACCATAGGGCAAGCTGCGCGGTCGGCACTGCGCTAAAGAGCGCAGGCCGAGAGGGGCTGCGCAGTCCAGCACTGCGCTAAAGAGCGCAGGCTGCAGGCTGCTACTCCAGGCCGAGAAGAACACCAAGAATTTAAATTTTCATATCTTTATCAAATCAAAACCAAATCTAGATTTTCAAAGTTCTAACTTGAGTAAAATTGAATTCTCTTCCACATGGAAGCATCAAAACCTACAAAAATCCAACCAAAATAGATCAAAACCATGTAAATCCAAAAATAGTTAAAACCTAGATCTAGAATAATGGAGACTCCAAATCACAAAATGTCAAGTTCTAATGTTGATCACCATGGCCTAATCTAGCTAATGAACAAATAAAATGTGGTTCTCATGTGGTGGCAAGGTGCACTTGCCTATGGGTGTTGGTGAGTTGTGTAGAGGAAGGAAGAAGAAGGAGATAGAAGTAAATAAAAAATAAAGATGAGAGAGAAAAGTTAGGTGGGATTTAATGGAGGTAGGTGTGTTGTGTTGAGGGTGGAGTGTTGGTTAAAGTGCTCCAATGCATGTTAAATCAAACCAAACCAAACCAAACTAATTTTCCTCCACAAAATAAACCAAGCCAGGTAAAACCCGATTACGAGAACCAAAATCTGCAAGTCAAGCCAATTACAAGTACATGCCAAAATCCGAAAAAATAAATACAGGTCTGAAATACATACAAGCTTGACAAAAATACGTATTCAGAATATGGGTGTTACAACTCTACCCACCTTAAGAGAATTCCGTCCTCGAAATTTAATCAAGGAGCTAGAGAGACAAGGACAAGTTATACTATTCACATGCAAGCTATACTAAGCAGTCAATCAAACAATCACGCATGCAAGCAAGGACGGAAGGCATAAGGCATAAGGACATTCTACCTTATGAGTCAAACAGGTAGGGATATCGCGATCGGATGTCGTCCTCACGCTCCCACGTTGACTCACCTAGAGAGTGATGACCCCAAGCAACACGGACTAAACTAATAGTCTTGTTCTTGAGTATCTTCTCTCTCCGGTCCAATATAGACACGGGCCTCTCCTCATACGAAAGGTTGGTACCAACAACCAATTCCGAATGGTCTAGGATATGGCTCGGGTCCGGGATATACCGTCGTAATTGGGACATATGGAATACATCATGCACCTCACTTAAGCGACGGCGGAAGAGCAAGACGATAGGATACATCTCCTACTCGCTCCAGGATATCAAACGGCCCTATATACCTAGGACTAAGCTTTCCTCGCACGCCAAAGCGAATGACGCCGCGGTTAGGCGAGATCCTAAGGAATACATGGTCGCCGATAGCAAACTCTAGGAGTCGCCGATGAGCATCGGCCCAATGCCGCTGGCGATCTTGGGCAACTCGAAGACGATCTCTGATCCTTCTGACCACTTCAACTGTCTGGGCAATCATTTCTGGACCGAACATCTGCCTCTCTCCAACATCATCCCATGCTAGCGAGGATCTACACTTCCTACCGTACAGAGCTTCGAATGGTGCCATCTGGATACTGGCCTGGAAACTATTGTTGTACGAGAATTCCACAAGATGTAGGTGATCTTCCCACGAACCACTGAAGTCGAGCGTACAAGATCTCAACATGTCTTCATGAGTCTGGATTGTGGGCTCTGACTGGCCATCTGTCTGCGGATGATATGTCGAACTGAACTGGAGACGAGTTCCAAACTCTCTTGCAGGCTACGCCAAAAGTGTGACGTGAACCTCGAATCTCGGTCCGAGGTGATACTGACTGGCACACCGTGAAGCCTGACAATCTACCTGAGGTACATCTCTGCCAACTGAGCCGTTGACTGCCCAACTCTGAATGGGAGAAAATGAGCCACCTTCGTGAGCCGGTCAACTATAACCCAAATAGCATCTCGACCGGCTGGGGATCTAGGCAATCCAGTCACAAAATCCATGGTCACATGCTCCCACTTCCATTATGGAATCGGCAAGGGCTGAAGAAGTCCAGCGGGCCTCTGATGTTCAGCTTTAACCTGCTGGCAAACCAAACACCAAGAGACAAACCGGGCTATCTCCCTCTTCATGCCATTCCACCAGAAGTGCTGACGGATATCACGGTACATCTTCGTGCCACCGGGATGAATAAATACTGCGAACTGTGAGCTTCTGCCATAACCTCCTGTCTGATATCTCCACTGGGTACACAAAGACGAGTGCCGTGCCGAAGTGTACCATCCTTATGAATACATAACTCTGGCCTTCTTCCTGCCTCACACTCTGCTCTGAGCCGCTGAAGCTTGGAATCTGTAGATTGCCCGTCCGGATCCTCTCAACTATGCTGGACTGAACCTGTAGACTGGCCATCAATGCCACACTGGTAGGGAGAACCACTTTAATTCCCATCTTCTAAAAATCTGCCAATAACTCTGGTTCGTCGTTAGGAAATAAACTTCGGCTCTCCGGCTCAACGCATCTGCTACAACGTTGGCCTTCCCTGGGTGATACTGCAAGTCCACATCGTAGTCCACCAGTAGCTCGAGCCATCTTCTCTGCTGCATATTAAGGTCCTTCTGGGTGAAAACATACTTCAGGCTCTTGTGATCAGTAAATATCTCCACTCTATCTCCGTACAAGTAGTGCCTCCATAACTTAAGTGCAAACACTACTACTGCCAGTTCCAAGTCGTGGGTCGAGTAATTCTTCTCATGATCACGAAGTTGACGTGATGCATAAGATATTACCTTCCATGCTGCATCAAGACACATCCCAATCCTCTGCCTGAAGCGTCGCAATAAACTGTGAATCCTCCGGTCCCATCTGGAAGTATGAGAATGGGAGTCGTTATCAAACCTCGCTTCAACTTCTCGAATGATTCCTGGCACTCTGCTGTCCAAGAAAACTGCACATCCTTGCGGGTTAACTGGGTCATCGGCGCTGAAATCCTTGCAAAATCTAAAACAAATCGCCGGTAGTAGCCGGCCAATCCAAGGAAGCTGCGAACCTCTGCCACTGAACTAGGTGCTGGCCAAGTCTCGATAGCCACAATCTTCTGGGGATCCACTTCTACTCCTCTTCGGGTAATGATGTGACCCAAGTACGAAATACGATCGAGCCAGAACTCGTATTTACTGAACTTGGCGTACAACTGGTGCTCCCTAAGCGTCTGAAGGACGACTCTGAGATGCTGCTCATGCTCTGCTTCGCTCTTGCTGTAGACCAGGATATCATCTAGGAATACGATCACGAACTGATCTAAGTAGGGCATGAAAATACGATTCATGAGGTCCATGAATACTGCCGGCGCATTGGTCGCTCCGAAGGGCATAACAAGGAACTCCCAATGTCCATACCAGATCAAAAAGCCGTCTTCGGGATGTCCTGCTCTCTGACTCTGATCTGGTGGTATCCTGACCGCAAGTCTATCTTCGAGAACACTGAAGCCCCTTTAAGTTGATCAAACAAGTCATCTATCCTCGGGAGAGGGTATCTTTTCTTGATTGTCACTGAGTTCAAGGTACGATAATCTACACATAACCTGGACGTACCATCCTTCTTTTTCACAAGAAGCATCGGGGCTCCCCAAGGCGATCCACTTGCACGAATGAATCCCTTGGTCCTGAGTTCTTCAATCATCTTGTACAAAATCTCCAACTCTGAAGGCGTCATTCTGTAGACTCTCTCTGATACTGGTGCTGTCCTGGGGATCAAGTCTATAGTGAACTCGATCTCCCGCTCTGGCGGCATCCCTGGAAGCTCTTCTGGGAAAACATCTGGAAATTCTTCAACTATCCTGGGCAACTGCACTGCTGCTACTGCCATCCGCAATACTGGAGAAAATGGCTCCACCGCGCCTCTGGAAAATGAGAACTCTGGCTCGCCTGGAATGCTGAAAACAACCCTGCCAACATGGCAGTCTATCCTAGCATACTGGTTCCTCAACCAATCCATGCCTAAGACTACATCATAGTCCGCCATAGGAAATTCTATAAATCTAGCGGGAAACTCTCTACCGCTAACTACGATCCGACACGAGAAAAAACTCGATCTACTCCCACAAGACCATTACCAGTAAGTATATTGAGCCTCACTGATAATGACTCGGGCTTCAATCATATCCGTGTCGCGAATCGTGCAGACATGAATGAATACGATGCACCAGAATCAAATAATACCAATGCTGGAGAGGAGTTGACGAGAATAGTACCTGCCACTACCTCACCTGGTGCAACTTCTTCTTCCATAGTCATCATCATGGCCTGACCTCTAGCTGCGGGTCCCCTCTGCTGGAAACCTCTCTGCCTGCTCTGCACTGAACCTGGGCACACTGCTGCTGGAATGCCTGGGCCTGAGGCAACAATGGCCTCGGGTACTGCTGCTGCTGCATAGGTGCTGGTCCCCTAACCGATGGACTGGTTAGGTTGGAAGAGGACGACACAGGAAAAAAAACAATAAGGAAGGACCAGGACAGATCAACGATACAAGCACACGATCAGGGCAAGAATCCAGAGATGCAGAGGATATGAATGGAGATCAAGGACGAGTACTGATTGAGACATCTATTCGGTAAACCCTCACATTTTTTGATTGACAAGACCTGCATGGGCCACCACTTAAACCATGTCCGCCCCAGAACCAGAATACTGGAGAGCGGGGGCGTACATAGCCAGCTACGTATATTGAAATAGAATACATCTCAACTATACGGTCACGGCTGTCTAGATATGAGGGTTTACTACAAGCCAACAGTCTCTTAAGGTCAAGCCTACTATCTCAATCTCAAGCAAATAATATAATTACAAGATGTTTGACCACCAAATATACAATAAAAGGCGTCCCAAATATTACATATCAGCTGATCATGAAGCTAGTCGTACAAAATGCTAGGACTAGCAAGAGTTAAGTCATACATGATCAACCCTAGGATTTGTTAATCATGTTTACAGCCCGTAGGCAGACAGTAAGTAAAAGTGCATCGAGCTAACAGGTGCTCGTCGGCTAAACGCCTCAAAAGAATAAATTTACAATAGAGTGAGCGAAACAAAATAGAAAACCCACTCGTAGTCCGGGTTCCTTCTAGTCGCCACCATCGGGCTGGAGGTTCGGTAGATCCTCGGGAGCTGCTCCAAATCTGGCCACACAAAACCAGCTGGGTTAAACCCCAGAAAGAGCAAGTGCCACAAAGGAGGCCACAAAAATAAGAACAAAAGCCAGCATATCAAATCATAAAAAATGAAAGAAAAATACAAGTAATAAAGAGCACGTCAGGACAATAAACGACTAGGGACGTGGAACCATTCTGGGAGCCAGGTTACAACCCGTAAACCAAACAAGGACCGGGGTTGTAACCCTTCGCCTGAATAGCTCCTTGTCTCTACCCAATTATTGTTAGAGATAGTAAAACAAGCATGTACAAGAGTTCCAGGTACAGGGGCTAGACAAGACTTAGACAAGGCTGGACTCCATCCATTCATAAAGCGGCCAAGCAATTACTACGGCTTACTACTTAACTAACTAGGGTTATCACAAGCCTTAATTACTAACAAGATGCAAGTGAGAATTTTTCAGTCCCAAGCCCTGCAGACCATCCAGTTATCCTTCCGCGGGTTGAGAGTATAGTTGGGTACATCGCCCCGGAGACGATATACCCTTAGGTGACTTAGAGGGTGCAACACATGACAGTGCGCTGGAAATGTGCTCTACTCGTCGGCAAGCTACAAGTCCAATTAAGAGCGTCCAGATAACGAGATTGCCTGTGACTGGAAATTCTCCATGAACTATAGTTTGATCTAGTCATTAGCCTAATCCATATTCAGTATGAATCCCTGACCGTGGGAACCAGGGAGTCACGTCCTAGACATGATGCAAGACAAGACAAGTGGATTGTACAAGCAAGCAAGCAGGAACACCCAGGTGTCAAGTTGATTATACGAGTCAAGTTAGCTGTCGCAACAGCATCAAGTCAAGTCAAGTTACAAGTTACAAGTCAAGTCAAGTCAGGAGTGCGCCGCCACGGGCCACTATCAAGTTATCAAGGTAAATCATGTCAGGGTACTTGTCAGGAGTGTGCCACGATCGGGGGCCACTGTTGCCAGGACACGCCACATCATCACTTGACACTTGACACATGGGACGTCCTCATGACTGACGACGTGTGTCGAGTCTCAGACCCCCCACGTGTCGTGTCGGACACGCACGAGCACATGCATTATTTTTGTACTGAACTAGGTTCAGTTATTTTTGTGCACTGATACGGCACTTGTATCTAACACTGACACGACTTGGACACGGGTTAGCTAGCCTATTGGGTAGCCTATAGGTGGTGTGCACGAGTCCTAGGATGGACCATGTCGTGTGCACGACATGCGTGCACACGTGCACGATGCAGTGCACCAAACTGGACTGTTGTGTACTGTTTTGTATCTCGTTTGATTGGACACGTTTGTGTCCACTCTGGTGGACACAAACTCATTATAGGACACCTATGTAACGTATATTTTGAATTACCAAGCATTAATTTAGCGTTTTAGTTTAATTTGTTGGTTAATTCTCTTCTTCCCTATTTTCTGATACAGACAGTTTTTTGATTTTTTTCCAGTTTTTGGTTGGACTCCTATCAGTCCATTTGATCAACCTAATGTTGTTAATTACATGTATAAATCCCTATTACTAGTTACCTATATATAATCTACATGTATGCTAATTTATGGGTTGTAATTGTGGGGTTAGATGTTGAATTGTTTTGACAGAGAACTGTCATAATGAAACTGTTTTTCCTTCTTTTCCAGTTTCTTTTCAAATCGAATTTTGATAGATATTTTGACCCATTTGCTGCTATTAACTACATGGTTTAAGACCCTGATAAGTTGTGTCTATGCATGAACTGATGGTGTGTCAAGTTTGGGTATCATTGGTTGTGAAATGATTTCTATTGGAATGATTGTGTGTGGACTGTTTTTTCACAGTTTCTTAATAACTAAGATTTTAAATGAGGAACTGATTTCTGAGAAAGAGTGAACTGTTAAACTAATTTTTGTGTTCATCTGGGACTGTTGGGATATTTAAACTGATTTCAGGATTTTATGCACAATGTATATCAATGTAACACTTTACTAACATTCCTGAACATTGTTTTTACCATAGCACACAGCTACACTCATGCATACACACACACACTGGTTGATGTCTCCCCTCACTCTTTGACACTCACACACTGTCCTCTCACCCCCACACACATTTCTCTCAAGTTTTCACTCACCCTCACTCATTTCATATACACACATATGTTATAGATGGCTAGAATTTTCCCTTCAATGCATAACACTGTCTTGAATGTGACACACAAATGTTCTTCCATACACACCCCTCTTTCTCCCATCCTATTTATATGCACAAATGCGAGTTCACATTTATAGTTTCCTTATATATTTTATGCAATATATATGTAATGTAAGTGTACATGTAATGTATACTCTGATATAAGTATCTATATATAATGTAAGGTTGTGTTTATATATAAGTTAATAATGTATTGTAAATATATAATATATATGAATATCTAATTATGTATGGATATCATAGGTAGATATGCATATATGTGGGTACAAATATAGCCTAGTGTTGAGTTCTCTCTTCTTGTACACTTCCTTGTTCACACACCCATGCTAATCATGCAATCCTTTCTCCCTCAAATATATAGTATTGGCTATAGCTCAATGTGAATGTACCCTTGATGTGTGGCTTGATGTGTTTGGCTTGTATAGTTTTGGATTGGTATGTGAGTGCTAGCCTAGGCTTGGTTAGGCCTAGTGAGACTAATTTAGACTTGTTTAGACCTAATTTGACTTATTTAGACTAGACTGACCTAGTTTGACTTCCAGAGTTGACCAAGAGTTGACTTTGGCCTAGATTGACCTAGTCTCATGTAGAATGCATAGTAGAGCTTCATTTTATCATTTTACTTGTTGTGAC